>CALSCE010010776.1:2109330-2177274 GCA_943593645.1 Bovichtus variegatus
AGACACACAATGTGCAGACACACACCATGTACAGACACACACCATGTGCAGACACACACCATGTACAGACACACACCATGTGCAGCTGCACACCTGTGCAGTTTGTAAAGGAGCTCATGCAGACTTCACTAGACATTGTTAAGAAGCTCACTCATGATTAATAATTCATAGCAATATGGATGCGATGATGTAACCACAACAATACTAATAAGCTCAACTTCTGTGTTGCAATGTTTGTTGATAATGATTAAATAAAATAAAATAAGACATAAGGTTCATATGCAACATAGATGTGCTCTGCATCTGAGCAGCATTTGTCTTATTCACAGTAAATGTGTTGGTCTTTCTGTCTTATTATGCATTTAATCTCCTTCGCGGCCCAGGGCCTTCAGGCGAGTCACGTCACCGTATCTGACGGAGTCTGCAAGTGTGGACGTTTGGATTCAAACATTGTGTGTTTACAAAAGCAAATGGGAAACTTTTAATTGACTGGATGCAGTCATTAGAGAGAAACGAAAGGCAGTTAACAGCTGAAATTAATAAAAGATCGTTGCTTTCATTAGGATAATTCTAGTCAAACTGCACATTTCTGTGTATTTGTGTCTTGGGTTTTACAGTTACTGCATATAGTCAGAGTTTAGCATTAATAATAGGTATATCTAGCAGTCAATTCTCCTGATTTAGCAAGTGTTACCTTCCAGTTCTCAGAGCTGGGAGTTTGGTGTTCTCAGGTGTTTGTATTTTGTCCTTCAGGAAGACGAGGATGCGTTAAAGCCCCTCAGACAGAAAGCACAAGCTCAACATCTCATACAGGATGTTGTAGTGCACAGATCACACGCTGTGACAGTGAACACACCGTGACTCTGGTTAATAGTCATTTCAAAGGGAAATTTCCAGATAAAGCCTTTTTTTAACCTGCTGGAGCTGTCACTCAAATTAGGTGGTGTTGAAAAGAAAACCTCAATATCTTGGGAGTTCACAAATAATTTTGCAGTCATTAGTTTGCAATTATAGCAAAACTATCTGCCAGCTTTACAATTATCACTGTGAAAATGCAAATTCTGATTGATTTCATGGCCCGATTTAAGAAAAACAATACAGCAAAGAATCATCATGTGTGTCAAGTTGAAAAGTGAAAAGCGAAAAAAGAGAAAAAAGAAATAATGCTCGCGAAATGAAAAGGGCTCTTTATCTGAGCTGTGTATGAAAAAAGAAGTTAATCAACAAAGTGTTAATTGAACACAAGTTCCATAATTGTTGTATTACAAGCACAAACAGTACTTTCCTTAAATATTGTTAATGCGTTTTTTTGTTGCACCTATTAGAGATTCTTGTCTCTAAGTTAATTTCATTATGCTAATCAGGCCCTCATCCGTACAGAACCTCCGCTTTGATCCATGTTAGTTGTCGTGATCTTCAAAGACAACGTCACCACTTACTTTAAATGAATTTTACATATTCTTAAAGGAATCTTATGGAAATGAGGAGGGTGGGGGGGGGGGGTTGGAGGAGTAATTAATTTTTTATGATGTGTCTCGGTGTTTTCAACATGGGGAGAATCAACGGCACGGGTTGGATTTCATTTCACTGTTTTAGAAGGAGGAAGTGTGGAGGCGGGAGGGGTGGAGAGAGAGGAAATGGTTTCAGATGCGAAAAGATTAAAGAAGCTGTGAATTCAAGACTTAATTTGGACTGATAAACTTTAGTGTTTAATATGCTCTTTTGTGCTCCCAGCGTGAAAAGAAAGAAACTTTTCGTTTCATTTCCTCTTTCTCACACCCCCACTGCTCCCAGTCCTCCCATACTAACTTTCTCTCACGGTGAGCGTTTCCTGTCCGGCCGTTTTCGACTTCGCCGCGAGGAAGCGTCCTTCTACAGGAGGAGGGGCAGGGAGACGGACCCCGAGGCGCGGCGGGGGGGGCAAACCACCCGCAAACACGCCTGCATTATTAAAACCGGACAGCGCTTTGAATCAAAGGCCTGGAATCGGTATTAAGAACCTGGCCTGAGGCGCTACGACTGATCAAAACTGTGAAAGAAGAGTGAGGCTCCTGTCGACTGTTTAACACTGCTGTGATGTTTCTGTGAGGGGAGAACGACCTTCTGCCAACAAGAGGCGACAACAGCACAAAAACACAAGAATACTCAACTCTGCTGGACTTGAATCATCTTTGATCAAGTAAAAATGACGTTCTAATCGATAACGTAAATACTTGTTTTGGACCTGAATTGAATTGTCAACAGCGTGTAAGATAAAATAAAAACAGACTTGACTGTGTAAGAATAAAACAAGGAAAGAAATGTTAAAATGTACAATTTTAATGTGAAGCAGAAAACCTCCACGGGGTAAATGAATACACACATTTGCTGAGAAAGAAGGAGAATCTAAAGAAATATGTCCAAATACCTGGCATCATTTAGCTGGTTTTCATATTTTCCAGCTGCTCGAGCACAATCATAAACCTTTTTCTCGTCTCTTCCTCCCATAAAACCTTAACAAGGAGATGAACCTCCTGATTCATAACGACGCTTCCTGAACAATAACAATAAAACAGTCCTGCACACTAAACACTGAGTTTCCTTTGCTATTTGTGTGTCACGGTGTCCTTGTTAGATAACATCACGTAGGTGAACACGACAGATTGTGCTTACCTACTAAATCCGGCATTAGATTTTCTTTTTTAAAAAGCCTCTTACACACCAAAAATCAAATCTGTCCCGTCCTGTCTGAGTGCTCAGGCTCTCTGCCAGATCTACTCAGGTAATGCAGGCTGGAAGCTGACTGCACAAATCTACCACCGGCTGTGCCTGGGATACCACAGCTATAATTTTCCATCATCTATCATTTGAAAAACATACTGTGGCATGTGAAGTAATTAATTAGGAAGACAAATACAGGCAGAGAGGGAGGTTTTATGTCGATGGGAGTAATGTTTTGATGGATTGGACGGCAGGTTTCTGGGGTTGAAATGGAGCATTGGGCTTATACATGTTGATACTGATGTAGGGATAAGCTCTCTCTCTAATTCCCCTGGTCACTGCGGTCAAACTCTCACTCTACCTCTATCTCTTTTTCTCAGTCTCTCCGTCTTTCTCTGGTTCTGCACCAGTGTGCAGCGCTGACGTGTTTCGGCGAAGCTGGGTATTTGTTCCATTGTGATTTGGAGGATTTCAAAATGCTGCTATTCCTCGATAAATCTGTATTAAAGAAACAAACTATGAGTCAAATGTAGAGTTACGGGCGACGCTGCATCACGCCGCTTATGCCCCAACTGCATGTTGAAGGCCATCTTTGTCCCGCAGTGCAATACATGATAAAAACTGAGTAACGCACAGCTGGGAATAATTAAAACGAGTTGAGGATGGCGGTGAGAGCGTATGGAACATCATGGAAAATGTTAGAAGAGGCTGCGTGTTGCTTGCTTTTGGTTAAGCGTCTATTTTTAAACGACAGCAGATTTCCAAAGGCATCGTTGGATCAACACCGATCAGCACATGTATGGTATCATGTGCTGTTCATGCAGAGCAGTAGAGCGCACGAACTCCCACTGTGACAGTTACAACACTATCCAATGAACAATAGTGCCCGGTGACTAATAGACTGGGGCATGGCCAGAAGTGCAACATGCTTGCTGATTATAATCCATAACTAATATATGATGTGACGGATACTCAATCCTAGTCGACTGATCTTTGTTATGTGAAGTTATTGTCATGCAAAGTTTTTGAAATAAATTAAACTGCATAGCAGGAAAGTGTAATTATCCTTGGCAGTTCTTTCGCTTCCTTTCAGGAAAATAAGCTTGCATGCCTCCATATTAAACTATGCCTTGTGAGGTTGTCTATTTTCTGCAGTGTGCTGCACCTTGCAGACTCCCAACAGGTGCCTGCTGGACTTGGTGGGTGTTGATCCAACGCCAGCTGGCTGTGTTGATGGATGACCAACCATCGGCCTCTTTCTTTTCCCTTTTTTTTTTTTCTCAAGCTTGCAATGCGAGCTGCAGATCCAGGAGGAGAGAGGCGAGGAGAGACTAAGGAGCGGATAGTGATCTGAGAACCGAAAACTGATTGGGTTTCAAAGAGCTTGGCACCGGTCTGCGGCAGGAGGCAACCTGCCAAGAAAAGGTTCCTGTGTACTTTCAGAACGGTAAATGGGAAGTTTAATCAGAGCTATATTGAAATGGTGATTTCCTCTTGCATGCATGCACATACCCACACATACTGATCCACATTCAGGAACATATTTGTCCATGCACATATTATATAACTCTACACACACGCACGTTATATTCATGCATGTGCACTGTGTAAATGAGGTGCCTTTTCACAGCCAGAAATGTATGCACACGCATATGCATATAGTCATGCATAGACACATATGTACATGTTTAAACACATATAGATATGCGCCCACACACAAAGACGCTGCACAGAGTATACAGTGGGGTTACAGAGAGCGTCAGTGTTTCATTTGTGAGAAAGCAGAGTTTGTTCAAAGCCGCTAAAAATAAGAGATACTTAATAAACGACCTAAACTTAAGCGTAGTCATGTTGTCGGGCTGCTGTTTGCTAGTTGGTGTTACCACAACTATCAATGGGATTTTCAATGGGGTTTCTTATTTATCTTGGTTTCATTTAAAGACCATTAAAGTCTTTAAAGAAACAGGAGACATGAGCTTTCCCCACAACAGCAACAGTTATGCAGATGTAGGGAAAAATGCATTGAAATGTTTAGCATATGGAAGGGAACGGCATATTTAATACTCATAAGTCTATAGCCAGACTTCACATACAATTGCTGATGTTGCATGTTCCTTTATGATGTGACTCCTATAAACCCTCTTAAAAAAGTCTGGTAAGTCAAAGTTGCATTGTGATCTATATGGAAATATGGTCATCCTCTGGAAAGTTTGTATTTAGAGATACGAGGTTTTCACTCGACAGCTAAGTTCTGAAGCACAGCTAGGATGCTTGTGAGTATACAAGACTGTACTGAATGAAGCAGAAACAGGCCAATGAGCTTCAAGAGCTCGAGTGATGATAGTAGAGGTCAAAGGTCAAAGCTGCACCAGTGAATGTGATGAACACCTCCGTATCACTGCATGACAGGGAGGTTTTAAGGGAAGGAATAACCAGCGTGTGTGTCTGTCACTTTCCCATATGTACATTTCTAAGGGCAGCGCATTGCTTCATCTTTTACCCGCCGTGAGGATTAACGAGCCTCGGCTTCGCGTTGCACCTGACTGAACCTGTCACTCGGCCCTCAGCTGGAGGATAATAGCTCTCCGGCCAGCACGCTGTCCGACCTCGCCCTCAATTTGCTCGGATTTGAACTCTTGAATTATGGCTTACTAACGGCGTCTAACAGCTGGTACAAGGAGGGCTTCTGCTGCATATTTAATCGCATGAATTAAAGATGACCAGGAGGCTGCTTCCCTGGGCCTTTTTCCTCGTCGCACCGACACAATGAGCGAGCAGGAGTCAAGTGTAGAGGTGATCTGCGTTACAAGAGGGTCAAGGCCCTGCACTGCCCCTCACATCAATTTATGTAATCTAGTCTCCATATTGAGCGGGAATGCCAACGTGCACGGCTACTCACTGGGCTCTAATGGCAGACCTGATGGAGACATGTTGCAGGGGCAAGATCATTTCATCAAAGCTTCTTTTTAAAGTTCATCCTTTACTGGAGGCATTTGCAGTACTGATACTGTACTTCAGAAGTACAGTATCCACAACGAAAACTCACCACATTGTCTTTGCAGCTAGACCACATCTTTCTTTAATTCAAATTTGATGCCATTTGTCTGCTAACTAACAACCAAACAAAAAAAAGAAACAAGACCAATGAAAAGACTTAATTGCAGTTTTAGAAATGGAGCTTTTTTTTTTGCTTGGGAGAGCAGACAGAGTCAAGGTTTTTTTTTTCTCCCTTTTTTTCCACCACTGCAACAATATATTTCATGTCTTACAAGCCTCCCATGTAGGCCGGGCGCTCGTCTGCGAATAACAAATAAAATAGACGAATAAACTGACAGAGGTAAAAAAAAAATAAAATCATTCAGTCTGTCAGCCCTGGGACACTTAGTGCAGCCTCACTCAACTAAAATTGGAATTCAAACCACAACACACACACACACACTTGACTTGTGCCAGCAGTGGCGCCATGCTGCATCCGTCGAGCTTCAAAGCCTACAGGGGAGTGCGACCACAGCCAAGTCTGAGAGTCTCAGGTGCGGTGGGTCTTAGCCAGACGGCAGATGTATAGAGAGCTCCCACAGCACTGATCCCCATTAGATCTCCACAATTACCCCACCCGAACCCCCCAAATGCAAACTCTGCTTTAAATTAGCATCTGGCTCCCCGGGGCAACAAGGGCCTCCTGTTAGTTCAGACCGAGGTTAATGTCAGGTAAGCAGGTTGACTGGCAATCGCTGCCGTGCTCGGTGATAATTACATTTTGACCGTTTGACCCAAGTCATTTAACACTGGGGGGGGGTTAGGGGTGGAGGAAAGCACCACTTCCTTTCTTCACCACAACACTCACCCTCACCGCCACGACCACACACACATTCTTTATATCCTCGGATCTCCATTATGATGAGAGGAACCACTTATGTCCTCTTGTTAAGTACACCAATGACAAACAGGGAGGAGAAATGTGAGGACGTGCAGAGGAGGGAGAGAGAACGAAATCCTCTCTGACAAGATATTCTCACATTCCCTTTAAACTATCATCGTTTTGTTTTGAATATTGGCAATTAGAGGAGCCTGAGAATCAACTTTTTAGTACAAGAACAAATCCTCGCACTGCCATTTTCTCCATTTCCTAACTAAAGTGATCCAGTCTTATTTCTCCCACTGGGTATGACTACGCTAATAGACCCTGGTGCATCCGGTGTCAGGTCGGGATCTGAATAATCTCTGTGTAAAGTAATGTCCTCTGTTTACAAGCCATTATCTGTTCCGAGTCCCTCTCTTGTCTCTCTCTTTGTTACTCTCCTCTCTCAGTGGTAGCCTAATTGCGTTATCCAATATGCACTCCCCTCTTTGATCACTTAGCGGCACTTAAGGTGTCTGCTAGAGTTGCTGGAAATTATCGGAATAAAGCAAAAAAAGGGGACGAAAAAAGGAGGCGAGCTGTCGGCGGTGAGAAAAGACCTCCTTAATTGCAGGGAGCCTTTGTTTTGTCGAGCAGATAGGTGCCACAGGCGGCTCTGACATGGTTTATGTGAACGCTTGACAGTGCTATTCTCTCAAGTTAAAAACACGGGAGACAGATGTCGCAGAGAAGCCGCACAGAGAGGCTCGAGAGCCTTTTCAGCACCATTAAGAGGCAAGGCCAAGGAGGAGGTAATTAATACACAGGCGCTGATGAAGTTGACAGGTAAAATGTATACATCCTGACTTCAATGCAGAGGAAAATCTGCCATCTTTAAGTCGTGTTTTCTACGCTCTCACAAAATCTGTTTTTTAATCTTAACAAAACAAAAGCCAAAGAAGTTAATTAAAGCGTGGATTTACTTGCCGGGAATTTACAAATTAAACAGCGTTTGCACAAAGAGTGAATCAAAGACAAGCAACGCCGTCTCCCACAAAGTATTATATCATGTCATTTGTTTAGGCAAATACATTTTGTGGGAAACATAATTGCTGCCTGGATTACGTTCACTGGCGTTTTTTCCTTTTTCTAATCTAGGAAGTGTTACTGTTAATGTACGGAGCGCAGGACAGGGAAACGTGGGGATTAAACGAGGTTATGTGTGGCTGCAAATGTCTTGGCTGGGTGCAGAGACGTCCTGCAGGCTCCCTCAATGTGAGCAAGTCACTGTGCCCGGTCGAGAAACAGTGTGGAGTCAAAGCACATAGTGTTGTTCCAGTGGAGTCCAGATATCACAGTCAATCCCTCGGTCAATCAGTGCGTCGCTCTCCCATTGATCCGAGGTAAACTGAACAACCGTGCCCTCTAGATTCCACTGCTTCCTCTTTTTAAATGACTAACTTAAAGAAAGGAATCTTAACTTTCAGATGGAAATTGTTGGCCAAATGTACTAGTTTTATTCTCAAGCAACAAAAAACAGCAGCGATTAGGCAGATTTGCATGGAATCCCCTCCTATCTCTGCAGTTTTTACAAGACAGTGAGCAGCCCCAGGTAGTGTTAGTCCTGTGTAAATTAGGCTTTAGACTTTAATGTCCTGATCTGCTGACACTCCCCTCCCACCTTGGTCTCCGTCCCCCCCCACCCCTTTCCATTCCAGTGGCTCTATAATTGTATTGTGCATCCACTTTTCTCTCCGTTTCTTCCTCTCCCCCGTCCCTCTGTTGACACTGTGTTGCAAAATAAATGCCAGCAAACACACTGTACATACTTGCAGTACTGGCTGTAAAAGAAACCAACAACTGAAAGGTAAATACCACTTTATCTGGCCTGTCACAGCAACAAGCAGCCAAGCACTTTGTTTACCTCGGTGCTGAGTGAAAGTGGCTCAGACCCTGCTGCTGTTGTGATATGGCCTCTAATTAGCTTCCAGGGAGCCTTTACCTGCTTCTCCCTCAGTGGAAACCGTCAACTCCCTTGTGTTTTTCAATGTCTATAGAAATAAAATTAAAATGAGAAACCCTTCTTTCCTCTGCTGGTCCCTTGTTTCTCCTTCTCGTCTCTTTACTAAAGCCCTGTGTTCCCCACTTCACTTCCTCCTGAATCTTCTCTTTGTTTTGTGGAAGAATGAGCTGCTTTTTCTGTCATTTTCATGTAAATACAGATCCTGTGTCGTCAATGTGATGCTGATCAGTAATTCAATCAGTTTTTACTCATAAAAGGGTTTACAGTTGCTCCCCTAAACCTTTTGTGTCAGATGTGAACTTTATGTTAATGGGATGTTTTGTATGTGAAAAAGGTAATAAGAACCAGCAGCAATATCTTTTCAAAGCGAACGGCACCACAACTACATTAAAGGGTAAGTTTATACATTTCTTATTGTAATAAAACTCCAGAGAAAAGAGCAAAAGCAACAATAAATTGATCCCGCTAATACAACAGACAGGGAAGTTGGAAAGTTGTGCCTTGCTCAAAGGCAACGAATCAGCGATGGCTGTAAGAGGATTGCTTTCTTCCCAGTAGGTGTTGGGAAACAAACCAGCAACCTTTAGGCCTGCCCTTAAGAAAATGTTCGACTAAACCTCTAATCTGCTTCTCCTCCTTTCTCCTCCACCTCTCTCACTGCTGCCGGTGTGGTTAGCCGCCACGCTACGCTCCGCTGAGCGGCTTTTGCTCCCCCAGGAGAAAATCTGCGCATGCATACTGTACATGAACTTTGGATAAATAAATAAACACAGAAAGAGCTGCTAGATAATTGAGCACAAGTGAGAGAGAGAGAAACAGAGAGACATCGAGGGGAAGAGAGAGGCGGGCAGGCGAAACAATTTCTCCAGGGATGGCGGCAAAGAGACGGCGAGACAGGTATGATTAAAACCACAGTGATTTATAGGAAGGTGCACCGCCCGCCGTCACGCTCTCTGCGTCTATTAACGTTTTTGTTTTGCATAGAACTCATCTGGAGACATGTGACCCCCACATCCCACCCACATGCGATCACACAAACACACACACTTGAGCTGCCGAAGCTTCTTTCATTTTACCTTATTTATGCATCAGCCAGCTGGGACTTTAGAGGTTAAAGCGAGAGCATCGCAGGGTGGCAGTTCTTGTCACTGACCCCTGCGTTGGAGTTTGGCTGCCGTCCTGCAATATGTTTCCTCAACACTGAAACCTGACTGCTCCCACCGTAGATGTGGAAGAGTTTACAGACAGAAGTATACTCACCTGAGCCAGCTCTGTGCAGCTGCCCCGCCCTTTTACTTATCACACATCAACACTATTCAGATATTCCTCATCAAGGATCTTGTTCATGAAGGCAGCATTAAAAGACACCAATGTCATTTGAAAAACACATGATCTGCCACTTAAGATAATTACATATGATAAAATGCAACAGCTACAAAATACCATAATGATCATTCGTGACACGCATGCAGCAGCTTTAGTTATCTTTAGACAAATGAAAGCAGGTAATCTTTAGAGAAAATGAAAGATGCTTCTTTCGTGTGTGTGTCTGAACTGATCTCCTGCTGTATGTGTCATCTCCAGATCTCACGGCACAGGAGCTTCCTTTAAATAGCTGCAGGTTTGGAGTGATTCACTACTTCTCGTGATATTGATGTCCATCTCTGCAAAAAGCAGCCATGCAGATAATTAAAGTGGAAATACACTGTATTGTCAACCAGAAATCAATGAGGATGGCAAAAATGGTCAATATCCAATAATGTTCATTCCAAAAGACAGAATCAGTTTATTGTGCAGGAAAAACAGGCCGAAGAGCCGTCATTTCCAATAAGAGAGACTTCAAATGTAAAAGGAAGAAGGACTTCAGAGCGGTGCACACCTCTCACTACATTACAGAGTATAGGGTGTGTGTTGTGTATGTATCTGTACTTTCTGTGCACATGTTGCGTGTGATCATTTATAAATAATCCTACATTTGCCGTGTGTTGTGAGATGCCGGTAAATCAAGTCTGTGTTCAACGTTTACATTCTCATAATGGGACTGGATATTATAGCCCGGCGCTTTGGATTATTGTGAACGTGCTCCGCCGTCAGGGCTTGTATTTCACGGCGAAATGCCATTTTTAGCTTTAGATGAACGAGTCTATTAAGCTTCTTCTCGTCAATGAGTACATTTAATTTGAAAATTGTGGAATTAGTGCCATACTGACAGTACAAGGACAACAGGACGTCACACACGGCAGCAACGAACTGCATTTGCAGAGTAAACTACGGATATCACTCACTCATATATGCACATACATGTTCCTAAGAGGTGTGCAAACATTCATATTCTGCAGAAGCAAAAGTAGATGCAAAGTGTTATTTGAGCTCTAATTGAAAACGTGTTGAGGGCCACTAATGACAAAAACTAAAGTAAAACCAGGAGCCTGCATGTGTTATGACAATATCTCCGTGCTGGTTAAATGATGATAAGGCTCAGGTGGCTCATATTAACCTGGGAAAATAGAAGCGGCACATTTCCTCCCGTTAAAGCGTCGGTGCACGGCGGCGATGGCGACGGCGGCGGTGGGGGGGGTAATTGAATTCCGGGGCCGTCATACCTACCTCAGCTACGGGCTTCATTGAGATTAATTACTCACCGAGACCCCACACATACAGCTCGGAGATAGCAGCCATTTTAGCTCGATGGCGTCCAGGACAGCCACCTCAGCAACCTGAAGAAAGAGCGGGTGGCCAGACAAAAGAGGGAACCACACGTGCACTGATGCTATCGCCCGGCGTTGTTGTGTTACGATTAATTAATTTCAAGGTGATTATACATCACTGAGCACACTGTGGCGTTCCCCCCAGAAACAACGAGGCATATAGGCGGGTTGTGGCGGTGGTGGGGGAGATAAGCAAAACAATGCTTGAGGTGATATTCAAATGTTTCCAGGACAGACTAATAATAACGGCTAGTAATCTAAATATTCATTTAGGAGCATATGTGTGTTTAATACACCTTGTACTGAGGCATAAAGAACAATAGTATATTGCCCTTAGCTGTGTTTGCAGCTGTGACCTACAAATCCCGTATCTGAACACGGAGCCATGTAGACATGAGCTTTACAGTCACAGCGAGGGAGGGGACACGCAGCAGCATTACAGGGGCCATAAACGCTGCTTTTACAACCCTGTAGCACTAAATAACCATAATGGATGGAAAAGAGGACAATAGATTCTGGATCAAAACCAATGTGTCGACACTTTACTTGGACAGGTGATTTATGACTTGAAAAAAAAATTCTTTTGCAGCCTGTTATTAATCAAAAACATAACATTTTGTGTCTCTTTTGGTTTTATTTTACAGGTTAATGATTCCACTACTTAGCATGTAGACATTTCAACCCTGTCTCCCACAAATTACGTTTATAAACTACTAATTTGATTTGCATGAAGCGTAATGGTCGCCAGGTTATGTTCGCTGGATATTTTATTTCCAGTGAAGTGCTAAATGAAAGTCTTTTCTAACCTTAAAACATAAAATCATTCTTCAGCTGCATTGATTGGAGATTGTACTGTAAGTTTCTTGTTGAGAAAACAAACAGATTACATTGGTATCAAAGGCTTTGCAAATACTTGCAGTATGAATAAGTTGCGACTTGGCAGATATGTTCATTAAAAAATGTAATTATGTTGATCAAATACATGATTCCGTTGCCTCTTTTTTTTCCCCCTGAACTTATTTGCTGTTGTAACAGTTTACAAAAGTGATTTCTAGGACATTTCTGTGAAATCACTGCTTCCCTCCATTGATGTTTTGTATGGTGTGAAATTCAATCAGATTTTTGCTAAAGCGATTACACGAAGGTAGCGTTGCCTTTATATCTATATATAGATATATATATATATCTATATATATCTATGACTGTATGAGGCCACACTGTAGGCTATGTTACTAATCAATGAGCAGGACTGATTTGGATATTGGAGGATTTTGTTTTTATCAATGTGTTATGTATAAATATTTAGTTTTTTCAAGTATCTCGTCCTCTAGCTTTGACGTTTACATTTGATCATTTTATTTCTACATGGTTTTGGAAAAATGGTCAAAGTATGGTATCTATATTGTCCACCTGTACCTGACATAAACGTATGTTAAACGTGAAGGTGCTTAAAAATATATATACATAATAATTAGGATTTTGTTGTGAAAATCGGATCAATTACACACTGTAGCTTGAATAAGCAGAGGAGGACAAAAATGCCATAATTCCTAAAAAACTACATTTAAAGGAAATCACTTACAAGGAAAAGCTGCTCCACTAGTATAAACATAATGTTTTGGTCTGATGGTTGCTAGTTTGTATATAATATCATTATATTCAGCTCTTCTCTAACGCACCTGTGATGCAGGATGATGCAACACAGCAAACCTTTCCCCTGGCAGAGATGAGGTGCAAATAAAAAAAGGGAAAAGATTGAGCGGCTTATTGTGCCGAGTCTCCCTCCAGAGGTCCACAAACAGGTCTGAACTCGGTTCAGGTTTTAGCAGTTCTGTCACACCACAGCAACACTCGTGTGTGTTAAAACAATACACACCTTTCAGCATTAAACCACACTGCAGCCAGAGGCTCACATCCACGCACTCCCACAGGAGCAAGTGGGCTTCAATTATCACCACACACACACACACACACACACACTTAAATGTGTCCACAAACACACAGAGACACTTCCCAAAGCTGCTGACACCAATGATCATGTATTTAAAGGGAACAAAACTACTCAGTCAGCTCTTGTCTCCAACATAACATTTAGATGTTACTTCTAATCAGAGTGAACAGTCACATGTTTCATTTCTGATCTGGACCACATGGATATTTGGAACAAACCTCGTTCCCATGGCATGCATCACACTGTGCGTGACATGAATATGAGCGCTCATTCACCAGTTGTCATCTTGAGCCCATGTTAGCATGGTGGGAAACAAATGACAGCAAAGGGGGGGGAAAAAAGCCAAATAGCTGTCTCTGCTGGTATTTAGAGAGATCCCTCAATCTAGCAAAACCTTGAAGGAACATACTGCTGATGATGATGGAAAACAAGCACTGCAAGACGCAGAATCAGCCTCAGACACATGACATATGCAGTATTGGGTCGAATATGGAGTGATATACATGCTTGACACATATTGTTTGAAAGGGGAACAGGTAAGGTGTCCTCACCTTGTAATCAGCCTGACAGAAACAAAATGAAGTGTAATGTATGAGAAAGTGTGGCTTCATCCTGTGCAGGACGGCCCCAACAGAAAGACTTTCATTTGCCTTGATTAGCAACACAACGCTCCTTGAATTCAGTCAATTCGTCTGATGCTTCCTGCCCAATCCCCTGTCTAGATCATGCAGGTTGTGAAAGATTGAGAGCTATGATTGGTCAGGTTTCATTACGTATCGTCGTCATCTGGAAAGACAGAAACGTTGCATTGTCTAATTTGACAGATTTGCGCTGATTTGTTATTTCTCTCACTGACTGACTGAGAAAGATTTGAACAGTCTTCCAAATTAAATTTGCGCATAAGCCCTAATTATGGAGCACACAACACCCATACACACCGCGCATTCACAGGCTCTGACACAAGCGAGCATTAAGGTGCACGTAACCGTACGAAAATATGGATCTACGGTATGTGCAAACTGTGGTGCCTACACAGCTCAAACAAAATCCCTTCATGCCTCAGGTGTCTGAACCAGAGAAGCAACAACATGTAAACAGTAGCTCATTAGGCTCATTAGCACAACAGAGGACCCAGCACACAAAAACAAAGTGCATGTAGTTGTCTTCCAAAGAACACAAAAAGGTCCACCTCGTCAGTCGATAGTCTTTGTGGTGCGTGGGTGTCCGGTTGCAGATACCTCCCTGCTCCGGTCCCTCGCTGAAGGGGATCTGTTTCATAGCTAATCGACAATATTGACAAATATCATATGCTATGAGATCCTAATACATGAGCTGCAGTTAACTCTTTGTAAGCTCTGTGTAATGGAATCAAAGGAGGTGCTCAGGATGGCTTAGGCTTTCTATGTGCGCATGAAACTTTGGGTGCTAGTGAATTTATTAGGATTAAAATCATTTCAATAATCAATGTGCTTACGTTGGGGAAGAAAATTATTCCTGAACTATCTCTTGAGGATCAAGTGTTTTATAATCATTTTCTTAATCGACTGAAATTAACATATGTTATTTAAAGAATAATAATGATAATTAAAAAAAATAAATAAATAATGATAATAATAATAATAATATATATATATATATATATATATATGTGTGTGTGAATTGCATTTGAAATATTCACATTCAATATTCTACCAATACATTTTGGACCCAAAAATTATTCAAGGGCTTAAAGATTAAATAAATATATATGAAATAAATCACCTCATTCCGCCCTTAAATATCACGGATGATTGTTTACGATGAATTGTTTTGTCAGAGTTGGTGTCAAACTCCTCAGATCTCCAATATTTCTCCGTCATTTATTTTCCCAACAATGTCGAGTCTTACAGGAATGATGTCTGTATGATTTCCCTTCTATTATTCATATTATGCTGCACTGACTGTACGTTCAGTCAGTTATACTTCCGATTGTAATGCAGGGAATATAATTGACTGGGTGGTGAAGCTACATGTGTTAGTACAATGACAATAGGTAGACGGTATCACCAAAACTGTACTAATGGGCATACAAAAAGGGCTCCACTCCAAGGGGTGCATACATATTTATACCCATGTCCCCTTTCATGTGTTTCCACAAATCTTATCTTACACATCTCCTCTCGGCTGCTCACTAGCTGAGAAGCTCTTTGTATTAACAAAGACCTGCACCGTTCAGGCTCTATTTGGTTCCAGGGAGCCGATACCGTCTCATATCAGCGCACAATTTGACCGCGAAGAAAAGGGGATTAGACCTGCAAAAGTGTGACCCGTTTTACATCCGACCTGCTAAATCAGTCGACTTATATTCATATCTCGCCCTCGCTTCCCACTTCCTCGCACATCCCCTGCTCACTTCCCCTCGGGTCTGCGCAGATAACCTGAGATGAGGATGAAAAAGAAGAAAGGAAGGAGGAAAAGGAGCAGCCATGCAGGTCTTGTACGGTACAGTTGGTGCTTGCCTGGGCCCAAAGCAAAGCCAGGTTCTCTGTTTTCCCTCCTAAATCAATAAGAGGGGGTCCTCTGGGGTGCCCTGGCCAGCCATCTGGACTGAAATCCAGGGGCTCAGGTTGTCCCCTGGGCTCCCCCGCCTTCCAACCCCGCACGCACAAGGACCTGGCACTAAGTTAATCGTCCTGCCTTCCCCATCCCTTCCCTTCCTCCCCCAGTCTCCCCCCTTCATCATCCTCCTGCCTTCTGTCCCTCTTCGTACACCTTCCATCTAATCTGTCCGGCTGCGACTCAAATGTCAGGCCACCTGGGAAAGGCAGCTGTTGGCCTGCAACGGGAGCCGCCGCGGTGGGCCCGGACCGGTCCCAGCATGCACTGCCCTGCCGTGTTCCTCACATGCTACCTCCAGGAAAAAGCAAAGTTTCAAATAGTGGGACACAAAAAGAAATACTACAGTAGTTGTACTGGTCTGGGACGCATTTTGGGATTAAAGAAAGACAACACAGATTAGCCGGGAGGAGGCGAGACGGGTCAACAACCTTTTTTCTTTGTACATCTCCCCTTAACCCTGACTCTGAACTTTGTGTTTTCCATCATTTGTCTTCACCAACTTTAATAATAAGTCATCTTAAGCACATTATGTTTGTCACAAATTCATAAACTACACAACTGTCCTGGAGGTGGAGGAGGGAGGTCGGGTAATTGGGGTTGTTGCCGCTGGTAACAGCGTTATCCTGGATATGACAGGTTTCACCAATCGATGGCTTTGGGAGATATGAAAGAGAATTATTTCTCTTTGTGTTGACAGATTAGTGCTGCCACACACACACACACCGACACACACACACACACACGGACGTCCAGCTAACAGGAAAAGTGCATACACACGTCACCTACATGAAATAATTCAGATTCATCAGCTATCATACGTGAGCTTCAACCTCCCCATCATCCTCCTCCTCCTGCTGCTCCGTCACAGTCTGCAGCACAGCAGGTTATAAATCTGAACTGAAGTACAAATTACAGCAGGTACACGAGTCTATCATTTGCCTGTGGAGGAAGGAAGGAGGGCCAGCAAATGAGGAGCGATTTTAGTCAATACATCGCCAGATAAAGATCCATCTGGATCCACTGAAAGGAGGGGGGAGGGGGGGAGGGGGGGGAGTGCAGCTTTTGGCATCAACGCACGGCCATTGATTGTGCGTCCCATTACCAGTATATGATCCAATCTAAAAGGGGAGAAGAGGAGTGACGCTGCGAGCGGGCCTTTCTGCTGCCCCGACATCACATAACGAAGACATCCCCCCTTTAATCACTCACGGATGATTTGGGAAGGAATCCAAACATGAACACAGAGCAACGCTCGGGAGAAAAGCCGAGATTTGTTTGGGGGTATTAAAAAGAAAAAAAAAAAAAAAAGAGAGAAAGAGAAAGAGAGAGAAGAAAGGAAAGAAAACACACTGACGAGGCCTCCCTACAAATACTCGGTCCGCTCCGTGGGGAAATAGGAGCAGAAAGGTAGCAATCAATATTGAAACACAGAAATTAAGCATTTAAATCAGTAATTAGGGAGCAGGCACGTTTTTTTCACACCTGTATGCCGCCAAGGCTGCCAACCCCGGCGCATCTGTTTCCCTCCACCTGCCAGGCACCTGGTATCATTTCAATGGCGCTTGATTGCATTCAAACAGCGAAGACTCTTTTAAGCTTCTTAGTGATTTCCCCCCCTTTCTCCTCTCCCCCCACGGCCAGCCCCCCCTGCATTATTTTGTATTTATTTGTATCTGTTCATTCCAATGCAGGTGCCTCGCAGTAATACTCAAGTGCGCCATACATGAGTGATTCTTTTATGCCTCAGTTCCTGCATTTGTCATTTTGGCGAAAGCAAGGGGATTAGGGGTTTGGATGTGTACCTCCCTTTTTTCTCCTCTCTCACTCCCTCTGTTTCTTTCTCTCTAACACTTTTAACAACATCCTTCCCGAATAATTTGCATACCAAATTCTTTAACCCTACGGTGGTCAGAGAGGACTGTCAAATCCTCTCCACTTGGCTTGCTCTGTGTGTGCATCAGACCTGTGACCGCTGACTTAGTTCCATCACAGTAGATATAAAAAAAATTTAAAAAAAGAGTCAAACATGAAAGAGGTTAATACTAAATTAGCTTTTCTTCCCGTTTCTTGTTCATTTCTCTGTCACCTATGTTTCACAGATAATAATTATTCAGAAATATTTGTGACTGTCAGCAGTAACCTACGTGTTCCTCACTTTACAAACCTATTTAACTGACTGTTAGCTTTGAATAATGTGGATATCTAACCTTAGCGGCAATGTGACATTATATTTATCATGTTCAAGCAGTGTGTATTTCTAAATACTGTTGCATGTTGAACTTATTAGCGATATCAAGGACACACAAGGGAACTTTATCCCAATTAATTAATGAATTAATCCCAATCTAACGCAGATACAATACCAGTGGCCTGCACTCAGTCCTGAAAAAGGGGAAGTGATGTCACGGCTCTGTATACGTAATAATAGCATAAAAGTATTTAAAAGCAATCACAGTTTATAAGAGCAATGATGCACTTTGTAGTCCGGTTGTGTAGGAAAGTGCAAGAATAGTGATGTTACAGAACACAGCGCATCAGTGTTTCTACCGTGGGTACATTCCTCAGCAGAAGGGGATTCAATGGAAGTGAATGACAAACGGAAGCAGTAATTTCAAGACAGAAGTTCAAAGTGATCATACGTTAAGAAGTATATATAGATTAAACATATTTCATTCATTCCCTTGGAGAAATGCAGGGAATCACAGGCTTAAACTACCTGATTTTAACTCTAATTATTTTATATTCAGGCTCCAAACAGCTGATTCCAATGCTCATAAACACTTAAATATGGTAAATTGGTTTTGTTACGAAAATGCAGCCATTTGACAGCTACTCTAATAGAAAAAAATGGCATTTCTGGCAGGCTAGCAGGTTACGAAAGTCCTTATTTGATGCCACATTTGCATACAGGATCATTTATGTATTGAAAATATTGTAATGGTATTACTTCCCAAAATGGAAGCAAAGCATTACAAATTAACTTTTCATTTGTACAGCAATTTCATTTGATTTTTTAAGGCCTGAAATGAACCCCGGCCACCTGAGTCACCCCTGACCCCCCCCTTCCCCAGCCACAGAAAAAAATCAGAAAGTCAAGCAGGGACCTCGGATGAAACTTGGCCACCGGCTGCACCATGTGCAAGTGTTGCAAATTTGCAGAATTCCCTCACTTTTCTCCCCCCACCCCACCCCTGGAAACTAATGGGATCATTCTGATTCGGTTACGGAGATTCAACAGTTAGAGAGCCACCATCTGGGTTTCTGTTAACCTGAGTCAGATGTGAGCCTGTCGCTACTGCAAGGTAGAGCAGCTTGGTTAATGATTCTTAATCTTTTCTTTAATTAAATTGTGCAGCCAACCTGAAAAATCTATCTTAATGCAAATGAGGAACTCCTTTTTTTGGCATTTGCTTACCGTAATGCACTAATAAGGTTAATTTAATAAAAATCTGTTCCAGTTTTTAGAGATAATTGTGTGTTTTCTTGATTTATTTTGTACAGAGCGGGGAAAAACTGTTTGTTTGTGGAAATTGCTAAGGGAGGGAGAAGAGAAGAGCCAGGGAAGAGAGACCTGCCGTGGATAATAGCATTTGTGTGAACTGAAAATCTATTTTGCCCCACAGTGGTATCCCACATGGTGACAGTTCTAGTCATAGAATAAAAAAAGTAAACGTGTGGAACAAGAACAAGAGGAGGTTTCATTGTACCTGTACAAAGGGAACGCTTCCGATCTCAAATACAGCAGCAGCAAAAAAAATTGCCTCAATTTTCTAAGCGCTCTTTTCTAATAGTTTGTAATACATGGACAGCAAATAAGACAAGAAACATACTCTATATGTGTGAGGCACAAACGACTCCTGTGCGGACGTAAACCTGATGTCGAGCATCATCCGAAAAATATTCAGGAATCAAGAAAGTAATGTAGCAAAATAAGGTAGTAAACTGGAACAAACTGGTGTTGCTTTATGACATGTATGGAAGCTAGG
Source organism: Bovichtus variegatus (assembly GCA_943593645.1). Lineage (NCBI taxonomy): Eukaryota > Metazoa > Chordata > Actinopteri > Perciformes > Bovichtidae > Bovichtus > Bovichtus variegatus. The sequence goes on from CALSCE010010776.1 coordinate 2,129,135, forward strand.
CTAATTTGAAAACACACGTTTTAATGAAATATTCAGAGACCTCATGCTTAAGGTACAGAACCTAATCTGAATGCGTTAAATTATTTATATTTACAGCACAACTGATGCCTGGTACTTGCAGCACAAGGAGCCCCTCTGGCTCTGTGGCTCTAAATTAACACTGCTTACTACTCTTCCAAATATTCTGGGAATAAACAGCACGTACCGACTACCGAAGATACAGAGCGATTCTTCCATGTATTGTGATGGACAAGATAGCAGAAGGTATCAGATATATCAAGACCGTGTTGTTTTGCAGAAAGACGGATTTTAATTTGAATGTCAGTCTCCTGTTGCTGAGATTAAAGCCTTGTTGAGGTATGGCATGGTTAGAAAATGTGTCTAATGGGAAATTATGAGAGGAAGCATGAGTATGGCAGGTCAGGGACATGGCAGAAAGGTAAAGCTTCACGTACATCCTCTTAGTGTTACTACATGTGGGCTTCAGGTTCATGTCTTTGCTCGTTTCTGGATAAATACCAGGAGCTGTTAAAGATTTAAGCAACAAAGAAATGGCATGTTTAAGGTATTTATTGACTGTTCTTAGTGCAAGTAAAACAATGTCTGAATACTTCTGGCATTGTTCATTTTCAAAAGGACAATAAAGCAACTACAATAAAGGACGGGGTTGTAAAAGCGTTTTAACTGGCACTCATTATATAGTGTATTCTTTCAATGAGGGGATTTGAGCAACCACAATGCAACCATGCTGCCTTCGGAAACAAAATGGTGCATGTTGGGGGACATAATGTGCCACGATTACAACACTGGTTCAAGATCTGCCTCATGGCATAGCGTAGTCGGACTTTTACGTAAATGCACTGATACAGGAAGAAGAGACGAGCTAAAATCTGCACATTTCAGGAAGCAGAAGGGATTTTAATATTAATACACGGGATTGTTTTTGTTTTGTTGCCATTTGTTGCTAAATAGGTTAATGAAGAAACATCTTATTTTCAAAGAGTTGGATGAGCTGTGCCGTAAACACAAACCTGATTTCGGTGCCTTGGTGTGGCAGACACCTCAGCTACATGCATTGAAAAGCATGGATACATTGTCTGTGAAGTTCAAGTTTGCAGCAGGCTCAGGAAAAAAAAAAAAGTCATTAATTAGATTACATTAGCTGCAAAGGCTTAGGGGGGATTAATGTCGAGAAACGTGTGCACTCAAAAGCAAAAGATAGTGTACCTGGGTGTGCTTCAAACCTGATTAGCTCTTGCGGCGGTGAGCTACGAGGGGTTTGACGGCTCACGTCTTGTTGTCTACCTGGCAGTTTGCGAGTAATCTCTCCATTGTGCTTGTGGGAGGGAGGTAGATTTAGACATTGGTGTGTATTTCTCAGCTGTCTGCAGAATAACACACACTTGCTGTCTCTTTTTTTCTGCTTCTTTCCTCCTGTCTCGTACATCTGCTCCGTGCACTCGAGGCCTGCCCCCTCCGCTGTTCCTGGCAGCAGCTTATCCAGGATGTGTACCTACGTGTGTATGCCAAAGTCAAGGTGTGTGTGTGACACATTTCCAAAGCCAGTTGTAATAGGTGAATCACTGCAGCGTATCCCAGCATCATCCCTGGTGGCGGCCAGCGCTGGCAATGGTGGCAGGAGGCTCGTGTCAAGAGACGGGAGCTGGAGTAGAGCGTATCACAGGCTCCTCGTCATCGTCGGCGTTGTCCGGGGCGACAGCTCTCCGGCGGATGGAAGAAGACATCCGTCAACGTCTCCTTGGCGCGTGATTCCTGTGCTGCTGGGAATACGGATGGAGCTGCTCGGCGAGAGTAAATTCTCAAGTCAAATAAAGAAATCTCCAGTAGAGGTAAAGAAGGGACGGGAGAGGGCTCTGGGCTGAAGGGAATTACAGACGCTTTGCTCAGTGAAAAGGTAAAAATATTATCATACCACACGTCATGAAGTGCAAACCAGACGGTAACTTGATGGCTCCGATGTCAGACAGGCTCACTAACAAGTCTGACAATTGAAAGTCGAGGTGAGCCTTCTGGGAGACGGAGAGGGAAAAGAAAAGGGCCTGTTGGCTAAGTGTGCTCCCTACCACCTGCCACACACACACACACACACACATGGAAACACACGCTCACTCTTGCTCTTCCTCCTCTTCCTTTAACAGTGAATAAAATTGACTCGCTTGCGGTGTGGCAAGCAAAGGTGCGGAAGCCGGTAGCATCACCTACGCGGAGGCGTGCTGATCACACCTTCGCTTAATGAGCTTCTTAGAAGTTCGAAAATAGCAGCCCCCCCCCCCCCTCCCTCCTCCTCCTCCTCCACCAATTCTGCTGTACCTATACACCTCTCCTCACCCCCCTCGGTAGCTTGTCAGGTGGAGCCTCACTCATTTGCGGCTCCGGCTGTCATCCAGGGGAAGTCGAGGAGGAAGGAGGGAGGAAGGAGGAGGGAGGAGGAGGGAGGAGGAAGGAGGTGGGTGAAGGTGTGGTGGTGGAGTTGATGCAGAAAAGTTTAAATTCTAAAGAAAAGGTAATGTAATGTAATTCAAACGATGGCAGAGTACCAGGAAGAAACTTAAGAAATAAGAAAATAATGGCAGGTAAACTCAAAATAAATAATAAAAATGACCTAAATGATAAAACAGGTCGTCACTGCTTTCCAAAATGAAATTTTTTTCATATGAGTTTGAGTGTCTTAAAGTATCTGGTTACATATGACAAACAATCTGAAGAGAAATCAAAGTGAAATTAAAAACACTAAAAATGACTTGCATGTCATATTAGTTGATTTGCATGTTCAAAACGTGTCCAGTATTTCCAGTCAGGCCGACTGCTATTTTATTTTTACTCAAAAAACAGTACATTTTAGTAGTATGTGTGTTTTGATTAGAGTAAATCATAAAGCCTTTAAATGCATAAGATACGAGCAGCCTTATCACGACTGGGCCCATATTTGTAAATTAAAGTCAGATGAGGTGAGTCTGCTCCCGCCTCCTATTATGGGTGAGGATAGAATTAACTGAGACTACAACCACAGGCATACTGTATACAAACACATTACCAAAATACATTTGGGTACAACACATAATTCACAGTCTGTCAATAATTAATCCTGCAATACCTGCTCCCAACACGTGTAATCTCTTTAGGCTTATATTGGGGGAAAAATGCTGTCGTGGCTATGACAGGTGTTCCTGCATTAGCATCTATTAAAAACAGATTATATGGCAGTTGCTCTCATTTTGGCGGCTGACATGGAAGAAAATGTTGTCGTTGGCGGTGTAGCAGTTGCACAACACATATGCGCCCATCGGAGGACTGCGCTGCAAACCGCCTCTGTAATCATGGACGGCTATTATCTGGCTGTTTTTTAAACCTTTATTTATCCGAGGACGCTTTGCTGAGTGTGCACATCCTTCTGCAGCAGTGTCCTGCTTTGCATTCAGTCAATTACACATAGCTAGACTTGCAAGCTGCCCAGTGCAGTGGGCCTTTCTGTCAACACTGAGCCTGAGCAGGTGCTTCAACAGAGCAGTTGCAATTCTAGTAAAACTCCTTCAGATACAATGTAAGTGAATGTGCACGCCCAACGTTTAGTTTTTACAGATTGTTGGAACATTTGAAATGTTCACCCCACGTCCTGTAAATACCTGGATAATTATTTACAAGGATAAACATCTCAAAATGTACCCAGGAATGGAATATTTTATGACTAATAGCTGCTTTTAAAGTCTCAAAACGTGAAGGTGGATTTTCCTTTAAAGCTTCAACGTGTAATTCTGAGCCACCTGCTCCAAAGAAATAGGAAATATAAGAAATATTTCTCCTCTAAGCTGGATCCATACAATCTAATGTTCATATTTTAGTTGTAGTAGTCTGGCACGTTCTTTCTATTGTAATGCATTCCTTATATTGTGTATTGCATTTACTCCTGTGTAATGTCAGCAGATATCTCTGCAGCACAACACACAGACGTCAACACTGTCACCTCTTCACACTCTGTTCATAATGTTTTAAGTTTAAATTCTGGCATATCTTACACTTTGAACCTTTAAGCAAACATGCTGCCGGCCTATATTTATACACTCCTGGTATGCATTGTGTTTTCCTTTTACTTTGAAAAGACGAATATTACAGAAACATTTCACTGACTCCAGGTGCATCACATCCCTGATGCCACCTCTGAATCCAAACACTTCTAATGTTTCTCATTTAAAAAAAAAAAACAATAAAAAAAAGCTTTTCTTTTCCTCAAATTTTAATCCCACTCTGTTCTCTGTGAACTGCTCTAAAAATACAAATAAAGAGTTTCAATATAAGCGTGGTTTAAAGTCAAATCATTAAGACTCTGAATTTATCTGCCTACAAAAGACCAAACGACATGAAGCCTGATCACCCTGCACCCCCACCTCTTCCTCCAGCTGCAGTAATGGCTGGCAGGTCACACATGCACACTGGCAAAAAGGAAGTGCTAACGTTCAGTCACAGATGCGAGTCTATATAATGAGGCCCAGTAAGAAGACGCCATAATATCCTTGCTAATAAGGTATAATCGTCTCATTGTAATCAAGTTACGTACAATTTATGAGGGTTAGGAATGGGCCTTTTGACTCGTGATGCTTTTTTTTTCCTCCTCCGGATGCTGGTCTGCAGGGCTGAGAGTGAACATTGTTAAAGGGTTGAAGGAGGACACATGTACCAGTGTGTGACTGTCTGTTAAAGCTCCTTAGCAGGAGAAAATTATGAAAAGACAGGAAGAAATGTTAAACCCTAAACTGTCTTTTGCGCTAATTTTCCTATTAAATCTCAGTACGTTTGTTCTCTGCAAAGACACTTGGGGGAAATGAGGGTCACATTACATTACTTGATCATTTTTCTTTCCAACAAATAAACAAATCTTCCTCAGAGCACACATGACCACTGTCAGCTCCCCTTTAAAGGATCATGCAATCAGCATATTAAAAACAAAGGTTGCCTGTGCCACCTTGGAAGACCTTAAGCAAAGTAAACCTGTTCAACTTTTTGCACTAAATGTGTTTTCCATGTATGCAGCTCTCCTCGTACCACAGTAATTGCATTCCTGAGCCAAACACCCACCCATCGGTGATTTGACACTGTCTGTTTGATGCACTGTGTGTGCGTGAATGCACATAAATGTGTGTTTGTGATGCCTGGAACATATTACTGTCGGTAAGCCAAACCTGCCTGCGATTGTACTAATAAAAGCCATGTTCCTTCGGCTCAGCCTCGACGGTAGACAGCACCAATTACATAAAACGACTGGAACACGAAGGGGTCGTCTTCCACAGCCTCACTGACACCCGCTTTGAACTTCCCCTGACTTCAAAAGGTATTCGCTGAGTGATTACCGGGTAACAGACTGGATAAGGAAAAAAAAAAAAGAGTAAAAGAAAAAGTGTATCCTTCAAATCACCTATATCCAAACGTTGACATTTTGATGCCTTTGAAACATGCGCTACGGCCTAAAAAACCTGCAGATACAGAATGACAACAACAAAGTGGGCCCATTATGAAAGTCGATAAAAAGCCTTGGAGTTCAACCGCAGATGCTGCATGATTGACAAGGTAAAACCTCAGAGAATATTCAAATGGACCCTTTGTACACGTGTTAATTAGGAGTTACTGTATGTTTCTACTGATGGAGGAGCTGTGGCTCAGGAGAGTCTTGCACAAAGAGGGAGTTGGCAGTCTGGTGGAGTCTGAGTGGGTGAGCGCCGTGCTGAGACAGCCCATCAATCAGCCCTTCGAACACCTTTCCCCCCCACTTCCTGTAAGTGCTCTGCGATCCACAGCGCCCGCCAGGAGTCCGCAGGAAGCCACCGGGTGAGGATTCAGCAAACCTATTTTTTCCTTTTAATTTGAGCAATTGCTGCAAGTATTGATTGAGGGAAAGCACAATGCAGTTACAGGAGAGGTGGAGAGAGGAGCGCTGAGGGGGGAGGGGCGGGGCGCCGTTAATGTAGCTCCGACAGGGGAATCAAACGCTCCCTCTTGTTTTAAGCGCTCCTCCACCCTGGCTGCACAAGGCAACAGTGCCGAGCGGGTCGATAGTGCTGATTAAACGGCACATATCCCGGTCATCAATATTATACACACTCTATTTGTAGGACACCGATGTTCAAGTCACAGTGCTGGTGAAGTGGACACATGCAGCAGAAATATAGAACCTGAAGCATTAATCGCACTCAAACATCACATCGCGATTTAGTAGAAACCAATGTTCAAATCGCAAAAAAGCTGCAATTACAGAGGAAAGTTCCTCCCCACCAGTGGTAGTTTGTGTGATTTCTTATTGCAACCGACTGGAGTTCAGCAAGATTCATATTTATTTTTCATACATCAATGTTCACACCAGGCACGTTGGTCTGCAGTGCTTTGTCGTTTTCTTTTTTATTTATGTTTTATTTAAGTCAAGTCATGATGATTATATTACATGTGTGCAAGGCTTGAAGTTACAAGTTATTATAAAATGTTATTCATATCAATTCATCCATTATGTATCTCACTTCATCATAAAACATGATTTACTGTTGTGTATAGTGAATAATCCAGAAGATGAAAAAATAAAAAGTAAAAACATTATTTCCCCCGTATTGTTCATCACTGTGCAGCTGTGCAGGGGCCTGAGAGTCTAATACTAAAGCATGTACACATGCTGCAGTAGAGACCCAAAACACAATCACATGATCCCCTTTCTCTAACTAATGGGATGGTTGGCTCTGAGTGAGTGTAGATCTGTAAACCAGGGTTTCATTACACGTCCTTTATTTAAATGCGTGCGTTGTTGGTTTGATGCCCATAGAAGACATTGGAGTCCACCAGAGCCGGTTATAATGTGTACATCTGGTACTGACACAGGATCTGTACTTTGTCACCAAAAAAAAAAAGAAAGAAAGAAGTGAATGCAGCTGCACATGCACGCAGAGTGCAAAGCTATTGCGAAGCCATTGGGTTGGGCAGATCATGTATACTTTTCTGAGTATTTACAGTTCAGCAGACATGTTTCAAATATGATGAATTTATGACTGTGTCTTTCGCGTGTAACAGCAAAAGATGAATCTGCAGCAGCAGAAGGCAATGCTACACTTCAGCAACTACAAACACAAGCCGAGCCCCTGCCACACACATACACAAACACATACCAGCGTTGGACAGTCGATAGCACTACCGCATGATAATCGATTGCCATTTGTAACAGCAGGGTAGGCAGAGGGGTCCGATCAGTGCAAATTATTGTCACCGCATGCTGTCGTGCTGTGCAGTCAGCCGGCCGGCATAGCGGAGCAAGATAAATGACAAAAGAGTCGCGGGAGCAAGATAGCAGTTAGTCATACCTGGTAGTGCAGGGGACTCAACATGGGGGCGCACATCAATACGACAGGGGAGGGCAGAGGGGTGAGAGGGGAGGGGGAGAGGAGGACGAGGGACAAATTAAAATACAGTAAACGACAGATTTCATGACATTCAAAGCATGTTGTGCTTTGCTTGTGTGTGTGTGTGTGTGTGTTTTGCTTTTCTCCTTCTTCCTCTGTACGAATGAAGGTTGCGTGTGTCACATGACAGATTTTACTTGTTATTACAAATTATTTATTTCATTTTTTTTCACAAAATAAATTCTAACTGTTGTCCTTATTTTGAAAAAAGTAAAAAAGTAAGTATTTATATCATTTCGCAGACGTTTCCTTGGACAGGAAATACATTTGTTGCACCTGTTGACAGGGTGTTGAACGCCTGCCACGGATCTATTGGTGTTGCTTAAGAGCTGCATTAATTCCAATACCTCAAAAAAGAAGAAACGACACAATCAAAACCAAAGTAAAGTGCAACAATTGCTGTGTGAGCCAGCGATGAAGACGACTCTCAAGAAGTCAGCAGTGTTGCATCAAGCAGCCCCATTGATTTCAAAACGGGGAAATGGAAGGCTCTCATTGATTGGAGATGCTTGGGGTCTTATTAAACAACTGTGACTGTCCCTAAAGCAAATGTCGGGGACAACTTACCTAACATCTGACTAGACTCCATTGATTTTCTTCTTCCTAGGTTGTGTTTGCATGTCCCCCACACTGCTCGCTGATGCTTCGGCAGCATCGGAGCAGAGCGCTGTCCACACAGCAGCTGTAATTTGTGATAGCCGATCAGACGCTCTTCAGGGTCAATACTGTATCTAGTGCGGGAGCTGGCTAATAGGAATAAACATTTCACCTTTGTCTAAACAATCGAGTCATGCAAATTCCCCACAGCACTGCAGGGTCAATGGGTGACGCAGTCGGGTAACAGGGCTCTCGCTTTAAATGGCTCTCGTACAGAAAAGACCATTACAGATCAATGGGAGTCATCTTTACAGGCCAGGCAGTGTCAGATGAGGTAACTCAGGTGCATCTTTAATTGTTGCAGTTGGAATAGTCCTAAACAAGAGTTTGCAGAAATCTATGAAGTGTGTGTATGTGTGTAAAGTCATAACAGAGTAAACTGGTGCCGATGAAAACCACCTACTGAAGGTATTTATGTTTCAAGACTGAAGAAACTGGGTCTTGTTTTATACTTTTTTAAAATTTAGCTCAATTCATACGTTGAAGCTGCACGGCTTTTGTATTTCCTTTAAACTGAGATTGTGTATTTAAGGTCTTTTAACCTTTCTTTCTCTTTAGATTGGCTTACAATGACTCAAGAACAGTGGACAGGTATCGTGAAAGCATCTCTCTGCCTTGGACAGGAGTGTGGAACTTCTTGCTATGTTGCACAATGTGGCCAGTGAATACTGCCAGCGTTGCATAAACTCCGAAACATATTAGCTGGTGCAAATGAATTACATTATGAATAGACTTTGCAGGACACAGGGTTCTGAGGGTGCATGGCTCCCTGACTGCTGATGAATGACACCTATGCCTGAGTGACTCTTTGGATACGTTGCTTAAGAGCATGTCATTTCTGAAGGGAGACCAGATCAGTTAATATCCCCCCCTTTACTCGACAAAGTTTTTTAGACTGGAATTTACACAAGCAATTTTAATGTCCTTTAAGAAAAGTCCAGATTGAAGCATGTAATTAGAACCAGGCTCCGAATTTCTACATTGCTTTGATTATCCCAAACACGGAGGGACCACAGAACCTTTCCCAGAGCGCGAGTGATGCAGAGAGAGCGGGCTGGAAACGAAAGGAGCTAGTTCTACTGAAGGAGCACATTTCATCTGAGGGCCAAAGAGTCAGTGGAGAGTGAAATGACTGTTTGACTCTATTCCATCCGTCCCTCTTAAGTCACACAAAGCACAGCGACTCTCAGCCAACTGTGAGGTATTGTATAATCGCCATGTAGCTCTTAAGAGGCCAGGAAAGGAAATCGTTGTGGAAGGAAGTGCAGAGAGTTAGTGTACGTTCAGGGGCACAGTGGGAGTCAAATTGAGTAGGGGTGGACTGCAGAGCTGCGGGTTAACCAGCATTGTATGCTGAGTAGAAAAAGCCAAGTCTCATGTCTTTATAAGGCACTGTTAACAAACCAGTGTGTAACAAAGAGTTCTGAAAGAGCATACGGACACTTAACAATGTTTACTGTGCGTTATTCTAACAAATCACTTGTGTAAAATGATATTTGAACAGGTTTTGCAGGAGCAACATTAGGATGATTGCGGCATACACATAGTATTTACTGAAACCCTGATTACTACAGTTTTTGGGGAGATCCAAAGCCCTTCAAGGCAGGTTGAACAAATAAATATTGAAAAGAAACGCTTGACGGGAAATAAATGAGTTTTGTGTGTGAGGGAAGGTGTGTTGAGCACAGTAAGACAACTATTATGTGTCAGTTAATGAGTCGTGCACTGGATTCATAATTTGAACGCAAGCATTCGACAGTCAGGATGGTCTATAAAGTTCAGAACACTTGCTCTGGAAACTTTATCATCTATGTTACTGATGATCAACAAATGACATCAAGCAAATCAAACAAGCCGAGAGGCAATTTCCATCCACGCTCCCTCATCATCAAGGCGGGACTCGTCCATCCTCGGCCGAAAAGGTCACACAAACGTTTTACAACCTGGACGATTAAAGTTCAGCGACTTCTCTGCTCTGCCACCTGTATCAAACCTGGCGCCAGCTTTGACACTAACAGCGTCAGGTCATTCTGTGGCAGCGATAACTCTATCCATGGATGAAATGCTGATTTTAACGAAGCCGTCTGGTCAAATGTGCCCTCGGGGGTGATCAAAGGTCACACCAAAGGCTGTTTGATGTCCAAGTCGTGGTCTGTTAAGGTCTTGTGGCCACAAGCGATTCGTAAAACAGGGGCCGACTCAAAGGGCAAAGCCATGGACATGAATACGTTTTATGAGTGACAAATGCATTTTAATCTCTATTTTCACAAGAGCAAATGGCGATGGCGACGCTTTGCCAATTAGCAGATGAAGTTAGCATTCATGAGGAGGGGCTGCTGAGGGCGATGGGGGTTGTGCCGCCATCGCTCCTCGATGGGTAGTGACCAGAAAGTGCATGCAAAGACAGTAAAAGTGCGTCAGTAGATGAAGGCAAAGGGCCGTAGGGAAAGAAAAAGAGAACAAAACTCATGAGTCATAACATTCCCAACATTAAATAACATTTAGCTTGCATGACACTTTAAATCAAAGCTTGTTGAATTGGTGCTATTTCCATAATGTCAGTCAAACAATTGATCATTTGCACGTTTTATTCTGCTTTACATGCTACATGTACTAGCACATTTGTATTTCCTTACTGTACTGTGACTTGTGCTCTCTTTGCTTTGTCGGATGAATGGATGGTGGCTTGTATTGCAACAAGCATCATGGAGAGGCTAAGTCTATTTACTAGCCACTTTTGGAGGATTTTATGTTCCAGGACGCTGTATTTTTTCATTATTTACTGCGCCATTTCAACTCACTACACTTAAGAAAAACAACATCCTTCAGAAAGTTCATTCCCTCATGCCGACTTGGTCTATAAACTTTCACTGGAAACCACATAAGGAGGTTCCTTCGTCAGCTGAACACAGTAACAAAGAATAAAGACAACGCTGCCTCGAACTGAAGGATGTGTTTTCTCCATATTTATAGACTCCGCTGCATTTCGTGCGCAGCACCTGTGCCGAGCTAAGGCAGATGACACCATATTGGATTGATGCACTTGACTTGTTTCAATGTGGGGAAGGTGCTGTGAGGACAAACACTTAAACACACTGATTCATCTCCAGCCGAGCGCGCTTGCACACACAGCTGTGCCGTCCGGCGAGCTTCTGGCGTTGTCATCATACTTCAATTATGAAAAGAAACATATTAGAAAATGTAAATTGTGTTAAATTGAAAAAATGCCTGAGGATGTAAACCAGGAGGCAGGTTGGATGAACTAATTCTTTGACAAACTTAATCTGTGAATTAGCATGTTTTGGCATGAAATCAGTACGCTACAACAAGGAGTCAAAGTGAGGCAGACACTAATACTATCCAGTTTCTTCGGACTCGACTTTGACATCAGCAAATTAATTTGTCTATTTCAGATGTAAGTGATTCTTTTAGGTCCGGTGAGTCAAGGTCTTCAAAGGTCAACTGGGTTTCATGTAACCATGACGCAATCAGGGATCTGTGTCGGGCCAATTATAAATATAATATATTATATTGTGTAGGGTCCCATCGTGTTGTCGCAGGTTTCTCAGCTTTGTAGCAACCAGTTCGAGGTTGATACGCATCTGAATGTACTCAAAAAAGCATGCTGGGTGTGGTTCCACTTTACCTCTGTGGAGACCTCTGCAGGTTTATGTAAAAAGACAAAGCTTAGCCTCTTGTTCAACACAGCACATGAATGTTTTATGTCATGTTATAGTCAGGCATCACGTAGATTAATAGCACACACAATAAATATGATGAATGTTTCCAGTCATCCACCTGTGCTCTGCAAGGTAATGTTGAACTGGAGCACATAATAAATATCTGTCAATATCATCTGTAGCTCTGTTTGAATGGAACTATTATTAATGTGCACGTCCCTGATGTGATATACTTCTGTCAAGTAAACATTTCACAGCAAATGATCTGCCGTGTTACACTAAGCCAGAAGTATTTAGTCCCATGTGAATCTCCTAAATTTGGAGCCTTTTTCTTTGCGAGGATTTGTTTGTTTTCTACATTTTTCTTTCTCTTCTGGGTCAAGAATTATTGCTGCTGCAGTGGATATTATTACATTTTGGGCACAAAGTCAGGAAGTTTATCACGGATGGGAGAGCATGAAAGGAGGACAGAAGAGGGAAGAAAGGAGTGAGACACAAACAGGACCGTCTCTTGGTCCAAAACATGATTCTGGGCATTCTCCATCACCCTCCACCTCACTAATCACCACCGTGTTTGGGCGTTGTGCCCCAGAGGTAAGGTGAGAAAGAAGATTGGGACTCCAGATACAGCAGATCAAGGCTTCATAAATCAAGCGCTCCCCCAGATTCTAATGCACGTATCGCTCCGTCTGGCTGCTCGCTACAAGCTGTAATTACACACCGGCTAGCTGTTGTACGGAGCTGAGGAATGAACTACAACATAACGCACAATAAAGCCTGTCATATAAAAAATGGTGTAAAATAACTGGATCAACACTGCATTTTATGGTCTCCTAGTAAAATGACACTCAAATGTACAAAGAGAAAGATAAAAACACTTGTAAATGAATGAATGGTGGACAGGGTTTCCCCAAATCACTGGATCATTTCTTTCATGTGCTTTCTGACAAAATGTGTTATCCTCTATTTATCCTGCACCGACCCGGCAATTACCGAGTGCGGCAGAGAAAATGAAGCTGAATATTGCGCGGCATACTGTACAGGAGGCCAGTGTGTGAAAGAAGAACAACTGTCGTTTTTTGATTGTAGGAAAGAAGCACATATTGATAAATTGGACGGCAGGTAGAGCATAATTAGAATCGCATGTTAGGGAACAGCAGAAACCTCAAGGGAACAGAACTGTTTGACTGTTCCTGCCCCTTTAAAAGAGTTCACCTTGGTCATTTATGCTGCAATTTGCACAGAAAGGGCAGCGCAAAGGAGTAACGTGAGACGGAAAAGAGCATTATGTAGAGCTTGTTGTTTTAGGGCTGATGGAATGATGAAATACAATTCAGGACGACAGGTGCGAGTAATATATAGATGGAGCGTTAACAGATGCCTAAATAACAACCTCTTGTATAACAAACCTTTGCAGTTTGCAACCAGCCTGTAAAGAGCTGGAGAACGACCGCGGCCTGCAGGTAACGGCAAACAGGAAGGAGCGCTCTGAGCTGCTGGAGGAAGACGGCGCTGCAACATGGCCGACCTCGTGGAAGAGGACCCGCTCTCTGTGCAGATATGAAGGGATCAATAGAAGGTAACAAAAGCAACTCTTAGTTTCAGGTGATGATACACGAATGAAAACAGAGTTATGAATATTAAATTCCATGTTGTGCTCATAGATCTCACTAAATACTACGCACTGGCCCTTTAAACTTATATCATTTTGACACTTACAGCTTTTAATTACTTGTAGATGGAACCTGCATTATACAAGTAGCAGCACACAGAGCTGGGGAGTCTGAAAGCAGGGAGGTTGTAGAGCTTTGACCCAGGCTGTTTAGCCTACGAGCTGCGAACGGCAGGAAGCAGGGTTAGAGTCAGATCTCAACAGGGGCTTGTGGGGAAACAGCACACTTAAACCTGACTGGGCACTTCCTGCTTCAGAAACAACAGAGGCCACACATGGTAATACTATAACTCCTCTGGTGACACAACTCTTAATGGACCAGGGGAAAGCCTGAGGAGAGCTGGGTCAGGGGATCAATCGGTATCGTGGGAAGCTTTTAAAGACTCAACTCTTATTTGAGATTTAAAAATAGAGCCAGCTTCGCTTCTCCCATAGCGGGGAGCGCACTGTAGGATGCATCTGGAGTGATGCAATGGGCAGCAGCAGTCCCATAGCTCAAAGAAATTTCCACTCACTGATGTTCTTGCACCATTACATATCATCTAACTGGGATGTTCAATGCACTCCTGGTGGGATTTTGTAAAAGCTTTGTAATTTACTTTGGTAATTAAGTTTATTGGCGTATACACTTTACCTTATATGCTTCTACCTTACTCTAATGTCCTACATTTCAAGGGGAGTAAACTTTGTACTTTCAGATGGGTTTTTATTTGTAGGCGGAGAGGACAGTGATGGAGGACGGAGACATGATCCAGTTGCTTGTAATCAGAATGCACTGCATTCAAAAAGAGGCTCAAATGTGTTTGCAGCTACACTGAACATATCTGGATACAAGGGTTAGTGAGTATCATCAGTAAAGGTGCTCAGAAAACCCTTCTTTGGGTAAATAGTATATCAAAGTAAATAGATATTATTAATTACATTCTTCTGGATTCATTCCATATCACAAGTTTGTAGCGCTATAGAGAGTCTGTGTAAAGAGAAGCACTTAAATTAGGGGCACTTTGCTTCCCCTTCTACGGTCGGACGGCTCCGTTTGAAGGATCTCTTGACACGGAGAAGAAACTCTGTTGTCAGACTGAACATCCCTTCCCAGAGCCCCCCCCCCCCCCCTCCTCTAAATACACAATGGGAATGTCAGAGTCTATGAAGCAGCGAGCCGGTACCTGAATAAATCGTGGAGCGCATGTGGAATTCGCTCTCCTTACCCATGTGTGAACGTCGGCTGACGGGCAAGGGCATAATAAGGGAAAAGTTGTACCGGCTTAAAACAATGTCATCTTAGAGGTGGATGCACAACATACAGTGCGGCTGCTAAACATTTCTGTACAGTTTAAAAGACCTACAATCACTGTTTCACTTCACTGAAGCAAACTGCAACCCTTGCCTCAGTGTTGCATTTCTGAAGCAACATGGATCTTATTAGGACATTGTTCGGCTAATTGCAGTAACATCCACAGAATGCAGCAATAGATACATTCATTCGCAGACGTTTCCTTAAATGCATTATCATACGTCTTTCTCTGAAAGATAGAATGGTCTCCTTCTGGCATCTTACATGTATAATGCTGTAAACTTGATGAAATATTGAGCCACGTTCATGCACAACCGCCTTTATCATTTGCCAGAGTTTGGCTTTTCTTCCTCCTGCATCCACTTAAGCATGATTACGATTGTCAAAAGTGTTTTGCCACCAGCAGCTATGAGAGGCATTGTGGCTCCTTCTCTGTTTGACAAAGGTACACTTGTTCGGCTGCCTGCTCCAGCCCACCGCCCTCCCCGTGTTCTGGGCTTGGCCTATTATGTTTCAGAGCTCGGAGGTACGCTCCCTCGACAAACTGGGGGTAAATGAAGATATTTGTTTCCACTCAGGTAGCGTTGGCACGTGCCCGCCGCTGCCTCAGCTCTCTGAGACAATTAGCCGACACCTGCTCGCAGCAGATTGCTCTGGCAGATATCTGCTGCTCCTGTCGCCTTCAACACCGCCATCTGGCCTGTGGAAGGTGTTGCACAGGTCGCCTTGCTGTGTGACAAGCCCGCAAGCCAGGAGTGACTTGGAAAGGGAGAAAATAGACACAGAGAGGAAGCAAATACTCAGGAGTGCAGATTGTCTGTTCTCTTGTTTAAGCCTGATTCTTCATCCCTGTTTGAACATCTGATCTTTGTTTTTGGGCAACAATTTGATCAATATATAAGCAATGATGTGAGCGCGATTCTCTTCTTTTGTTTAATGAAGAATGATGATAAAAACACGTATATTTCAACCTGCAATGTGAGCGAGGCTCCTCTTCATCATTGAAGCTCATTCGCCTGTTTGTATTTATTCAACACCAAATGGTAAACAAGGAAAATGATTCTGAAGAGATGGATGCAGATTTTACTCAACACTCTCAGGGTGACAGTCTATAAAACTCAAGAAGTGTATAGGCCTGAGGTTTCAGTGGAGCAAAGTAAAGTAAAGTAGTCTGTGGAGCTAAATCGTACTTTTAATTTCTCCCCTTTCCTTTGTTCTCGTTCATCTCTGTATTGATTCTCTATGAGGAGAGAAGTGATTTGGAGCAGGAGAAACGTGGATGTTTATGCTAATGAGCGCTGCATGTAAACATGTCCGTCCTTGGCTCCCCTCTGTCCTCTCTCTGTCTCTGCACTTCACACCTGACACATCTGTGCGTGTAAGTAAAATGAACTAATAACACAGCAGCGCACAATCAGGGTTGGAACTGAATGCACACACAAAAGGTCATGTCACAGATGTAGGTTGTAAAGCTGCGTCTATCAGGTTCAATCAAATCACTTATACATTCATTCATCCTCCAATAAATTCAAACATTCATTAGTTTGCTAATCTATCTGCCAAGTTATATTTCACACACTTCTGATTAGATTTTGACAAAACGATGGATTCTGGCTTTTTTAAAATCACATTATTTGTCACAGGGGAGTACTACAATTACACATCAGCGCAAACTGACATATTTGTTACTGATTGGCCCAGAGGGAGACTGCATCATTGGCCAGAACATGTGTGGGGGTGGGGTACTGTTGCCTTTTTCTTTTTACTGTTGCAATCACTGAGTCAGCCTGGATGGGAGCGTCACCTAAACGCCTCACATGTTCGAGTAAATACTCCTCATCTCTCCGGCAACACAAACCCAAACTGACCAGCAGATCACTGGGGATTACAAGGCGTGACACATTTACTTCCTCCCATGATCCTAATGTGCTTAATATTCATGTTTCAGACAGAGGAGACAAATCCAGCTGATTTATTTGATCATCTCACTTGTATACACTCCACTTCCCTTTTCCAAAAGGATTCAGGTTGCATGGAAGGAGGAAATAGCTCCAGGCGTGGCACACCACCCCCCAACCCTGCACCACACCCACACACACACACACACCATATGCGTGCACATACTGTAGACAATTGCAAACTGAATGAAAGATGTAGAAAACACGTAGAGACATAAAAAACAACTTGCGTGCAATTGCATTGCGTGTTTCAGTGTGATTGTCGGAAACTATAAATGCAGGCGAACACATGATTATCCATTAAGCAGAAATACACATACATTTACTGTATATTAGGAGGAAGTATTTAGATGCTTTCCTAAAGCAAAAGCAGCTGCACAACAGTGTCAAACCATGCCATTATAACAATATTCTGTAAAAATACAGACGTATTATCAACATAATGTACTTCAGTATACGGAAAGGCCCCTTTTACAGTGTAACTTTGTTAAATATGGTATATATTTATTATTGGTTTACCATTAATGATGGATTAACATATAATCAGGACTTAAATGTTGTAGCTGGTCTTTTTGTATGTATTGTCACTTGAAACAATGGCTATATTTCCCTCTAAAATGCAGTGTAGTGGTGCTTACATTTGGCCAGCACATTATTTTACATTTCTGTCCAACCCTAATAACCGAGTACCCACACTCTGTAATGAATGTGGGTAAACATGGTGTGGTTATTGTAGGTGTTGGATGAAGTAGGTATGTTTCCGTGCAGCTGCTCCGTGAGATACACCGTGTTGTCTGCTCCACTCGGAAAGATGCTGAGTAAGAGCTTCGATTTCTGCCTGCTCATGCAAACTGCTGTGCACAGACCCCGGCAACATTTTATTTTTCAAGAATGTGTGCGCGTAGTTGTGCTCGATACATAAAGCTGAGTTGAGGTGAATAACTATTTAGAAAAATGTCATTTGTAACCTGACATTAATCATTGTTGTTCATAGTTTGTGCCACTAAAGGCTGCAGGTGCTATGCAGATTCAGTATTAAGTGTCATAACATGAGCAATAGTAGTTCAAAGATTGGACTTCAGAACAGAAGTAAAAGTTGAATTACTTTCACCACAGGAAGAATCAGAGATGCAACCACACAAATAGAAATAGAATCACTATAACACACAACGAACGACACACACTCTGCACAAAATCCAGCAAACAAAAACCAGCAAACGAAAAAAAAAGGTTGGATTAAAGACAAAAACAAATTACAATCAGGACTCAGGGAAAACATACAATTATTCTCCACATGCACACATTCTCGGACAGTGCCACACACACACACAAGTAAAACCACGCATTTCTCCCCGATAGCCTCTGTAAAAGACACCAACTCACACAGATTCACGTTCCACACACAAACATAATCCTCGCTCACGTTGGAGCACACACACAGACACACAGTGCAGGCCTCCTGATGCTCCTCTTTCATCCACGGCACTGCACAGCTGCTCACCTTATTGCCAGCAGTGCTCACTTCAACCCCCAACCTTGCCTCCAAGGTACACAGTGGATGTGTGTGGGCTTTGTTTGCCAGAGTGTGTATGTGTGTGTGCTTTTTACATGCCTCTGTATGTGTGTGATGTGTCTCTACTGCATGTGCGTGCGTGTTACTGCGTGTGTGAAAGAAGGTATATATATCTAAGTGTGTTAGCATTTATGTCTAGGGCTGTACAGTAGATGACTGTGCATGTGAGGTTTGTGTGTGTGTGTGTGTGTGTGTGTGTGTGTGTGTGTGTGTGTGTGCCAAACTTGTGCAGGGTCAGGCCTCAGAGGCCAGGCTCGCTGGCTGTTTTCCTGCGTCGACTGTATGCATGTTTTCCTGTGTGTGAGCTCGGCCTGCGCGACCCCACATGTACACATAGAAACAGGTAGCGGGGGCGCCATGTATTATTCATACAAGTGATAGAGGGGGGTGCTGGGGGGGGGGGGGGGGGGTCAGAGGAGTACAGCGGCTCCTGTTGAGTCGTACAAGTGGGTTTGGATGTGTGCAGGGTGGTCAATGTCGACTTTCATTTCCTGGCGGTGCGGCTCAGGGAAAACGGGAGATACTGCGCTTCAAGAGCACTCGCAGCGCCAGTTTGAAACTGTAAGTGCATTCTACAGTGAATCCTCCAGTGTGCTCCCATACTCAAGTTGTAGGGAGAGATGCAATTACAAAAATGCATGTACAATATTGAGTATAAGTAAGTATACAGTATCGTAAGTGTGCTGCCGAGCTCAACGGTTTCAGAGGTTTTTCCATCCTGACGTTGAATTGTGCACGTGTTGGGCAGGTGCACAGAGGGATGAAGTCTGTGGATGATGAAGGTGTGTGTGGTTCTTTATTTTGGAGTTTTGTAAGCAATTCTTTTATTTTGTCTTAGTCCTTGTAAGTTTTTATTATATTGAGTCAACCTCATCCTCTTTGTATTTAGTGAAGTTTTGGTCATTTTATTCACATCTTAAGACAAATCTAACTATTTTATTGTCGTTTAATTCAACTGTTGACATTTTAGACTTTTTTTAATCCGATAATATTGAACATTTCAATCAGTCAATCTAGAAAAGCCAAAACCACTAATTTTGCCTTTTTTGTCAAACTTATTTCACATGAGATTGAATCTTATTATCTGATGAAAAACACAGTTTAATGTTTAAGAATGAAGCTTTGCTCATTAGTGATTCGCACCGGGGGTCAGTCGCACCCACCCGGACCGAGGGCAGCGGCGTGCGCTGTGTTTGTATTTGAGAGAGAGAAGAGAATAAAAAACGTGTCTTTCGGTTTTATTGAAGTCGTTCTTTTTTAAGAATTTCGTTATTCTCCAGTATTTTTTTTTTATTATTATTTGTCATTGAATAAAACAATTTAAAACATGTTTTATTCACGGTTTTAATCCCGAGCGGTAAAAAACAAATAAAAAAATGAATTTTCAAACCTGAAATAAAAAATCGAACACCCCCCTAATGAACGAATAATCGAACACCAAGCTATCACAATTAATCTGACGCTAACGTATTGATGGTAAACAAACGGCAGGCTCCATGCAGCACCTTTACTCTAGCAGTTAGACTCCATCCATTCCTGCAAAAGCCGGCCAGCGACGGACAAAAAAACCGGCAGCAGCATCGCCCACACAGCCTGTAATGGAAGCCTGGATCACACAACCACTTTTCTTTTCTCTTCGAACATGCCTGTGTGGCCTAAGGGGGCGGAGGAGAAGTTAGGCACCTCTTAGCCTTACACCTGGCACAAGATACACAGAGGCAGCCAAAGTTCAATCCCCTCTGAGTAAGCGTGGTTGTGTGTGTCAAAGATTGTGTGTGCGTGTGTCTCGACGGGCAAAAAATGCAATATGAGGTGCGAATAGGCGGCAACAGACAGCACAGGAACAGACCTGCATAATGGAGCACAGATCCCCCGTTGGTTCCTTTTTAACACCTCACAGTAGTCTGAGAGGAGAGTGAGACAGAGAGAGAGACAGAGAGGGCGACAGCCAGACAGAGGAAGGAAGAACTTGTAATTGAGCACACAGCAGAAGACTGGATGCAACAACAACTCCAGACTTCTGCGAACACTTTCTAGAAGTTGTTGCGCTGTTGTTTGGCCTGGCTTGGAGAAAGTTGTCTGGCGCCGAATCTGTGAAGAAGAGGCCTTTGATTTAAGGTCTTGAAATACCTAGTCTTTAGCTGTACAAACACATACTTTTTAGGCTTAAGGGGGGGAGCGTATCGATTCCAAGTCGGACACAACTATCTGAACTTCACACACCTACATGGGGGGGAATTCATGTGCTACCTTTGGTACCTTCAGAAGTTTTCGTCTCTCCCTCGCCGTTACCAGATGAGACAGGGGATCGTAACTACAAAGACGGAATGGCGCTTTGAGAGGCAAGAATTTCAAGCTTGCTTTGGGCAAACGGGGGGCTTTGAAGCATCCACTCCTCTATTAAAAGGAGAGTGGGGTGGAGGGGGAGAGAAAAATCAATGTTGACACAAAAAAGTGTGCTGTCTATTGCTGGAAATCCACATGGATGTAAGATTGTAACTTAAAGTGTAGAAACAGCGGCGTGAACTTCCTCTTTGTTGCAAGGAGACGGGGACTTTAGGTCTGGACTTAAATGTTAAAGTCAAACCTTTGGCTTTGTTTACTTTGATCTCGACAACAGCTACATTTGATCAGCAATACAAGACGTGAGCTTTTGCAGGATTCAAATGTTAAAAGATTATTTGCATTTGAAATTCAGTACAATGTTGTTTTGACAGGTAGCTATGCTGTTACTGGAAACTCCAGAGGAAACAATTCAGATTCATGACGATTATTTGTTATCTTTTCTTCTATAACCTACTATAAAAAAAATCTAATTTATGTGAAAACTATAACAAGTCAGTTGTAGAGAAAGTAATCACCAGGTAAACTAAAAGTAACGTTGCTTTGCTTTTACTTTAAAGGGCACATCTCCAGGATATCTTTGCTTTGCCATGTTTTCCTGCATTTATATAAAGATCTTGAAATTCACCAGAGTGCATGCAGAGCTTTTCGATTTTCACCAAATCATGAAGTCATCAGCTGAGCCTCGATGATGCATCAGGTCCAATAGGATCGGTACAAAAATGCGAGCCACACCCACATGTGGCCCTCCAGCAGGGAATTACCAATCGCTGAAAGACATGAAACGATATAAAATACTCCTCTAAAACCTCTGCTACATAGAAATGTAGTCTACTTATCTCTTTAGCATGGGAAGTACTGGAAGTCTGGGGGCGCAACTGCATCTTTAGACACATTTTGGCCTAATTAAAGTATCTCAAATCGTTAGCCATGTGGGGTTGTGCCAAGCCCCGAGTTAGGGGATGATCTCTGATGGTAAATGGACAAGGATTTGTGACTCCAGTCTTCTCACATCAAAGCTTCAACTCAGGGGGAAGATGGGAAAAAAAAAAAACATCGCCCTGAACCCTTCCAAGTCCGGGAAAACTCGTTTGTGGGTGTATCGAACCTCCGAGAGAGGGACTGACACAGAGCAAGAGAAAGATGCAGACAAAGAAAAAAGAGGAGATAGCGAGAAGGAGTTTGAATTGAGAGTATCACGGTGTCCTTTTAGTCGCTGCAAATTAACTAACAGGTGGTAGCTAGGAGGTTTGGAAGTATGGATCTGAGGAGGGGGGAGGTTGGCCAAGAGGTAGAGCCCAGACTGTAGTCAGATCACACACAGCATCGTGTGTGATCTGACTCCAAGCTGGCAGCAACGCTATCAACAACGGAGACTGCAGATGTTGCCGGGTTCCCCTTTTTCCTCCAACATGGCCCTCAGCTTCTTCACCCCCCCACTCCCCTCCCAGATCTTGTGTGTGTTTGTGTGTGTGCTGAGTAGGAGGTCCTGTGAGCAAATCCTGATCAAGGCCTTTGACTGTGACAAGCAATGTCAGGGCTCATTTGTAAGTAGTTGTTGTTCCTTTCTTGTTTGTGTGTGTGAGAAACAGAGAGAGAGAGTGTGTGTAGGTGTGTTTGTGTGGGTGTGTGATTGCATGTGCATGTGCGCTTACTGGCATCTTTCTATATCCATTCTCTCTGTCGGTTCCTCGCTGAGTTTCAAAGGAACCATTGTTCCTTCGTGTGTGTTAGTGTGTCTGTACCTCGTGTGTTTACAAGGTGTGCGCATCATGAATGCATCTCTGACTCTTCTCTTCCAACTCCTTTTCTTTCCTTTGTACAACACTCGTGTTTGTTACTATTCGGACTGTATTTCCAGAGTTTAGTCCATCATTTATACTGTTTCCCACGTCTTGTTTGCAACCTCAATGTTACCTGACGCTCGTCATAGCAAAGCATATTGATATGAATTGAATTATTATAACATTGCACTCATTAAGTTATCTGAAAACATGTCGTACGATAACTTAATACAAATCTCTCTGATGAGCAGCGCATTAACGAACATCACATAAACAAATGTCTACGTTTGTGCAGCTCATGAAGGTAAGTAGGCAGGTTGGAATAAAGTCTTACAAGCTAATGTCTCATGTCTCTATTGTCCTTGTGCATCCATTTCCTTTCTTAAAACGTCCTAAATGGTTTGCGTTCCTTTCTTCTCCGTGCTCGCGCGCGTGTGTTTCCGTGCCTGTGTTCTCGTGCAGCTTCGATTCCTCCACCCGTTCTCCCCCTCGCCTCCCTTCTCTCTCCTGTGTGTCTGCGAACGCCGAACAATTGGATGCACAGGTGGTCGGTCCACTTCTCCTCTTCCAAGTGTTAGATTTCATTACAAACAGTGTTGGAGGTGGGTCGGACGTGTGTGTGCGCGTGTGCACGGCGGTTTTGGTGGGGGTGTCCTCTCGACATCTGTGGGCTTATTTGAACGGGTGGATGAGACACGAGTCCCTGCCGAGCTCCTCCACGGAGCGACGACGCATCGCGCCAAGAGACCGACCGAGATCGTCAGTTTGAGATTTTATCATCTCTTTTTTTTTTAATTAGAGGAAGGGGTTGATTGAGTGCGAGTTTGGAAAGACACCTGAATATCAAAGTTGTTGTTTTTTTTTATATAAAAGGAGCAAGCAAAGTCCACACCAGTGTACTCGGATAACTTTAAATCACTTTACTGGCTAATGTTCCACATAATAATATCATATACCTCTTAAACAGTCGTTATGTCCTGTATTATATCGTTATATTTCCTGTTAAACCTCCATTATAAATCATTAATTAGTGATGTCATGCTGTATTTCACTGATATCTCATCTGCTTACGTGTCGGAACAATCAAACATCCTGCTTTTAAACAGTAGATGCTCCAAACCTCTCATTGACACTTTTGAAAACTACCACTTTTTGCAAATGAAATGTAATTTCGGAAGAACTTGTGCTTTACATTTCTCAAACAACACCTGTTCTCACATTCTTCGTGCGGACGTCGCTTGTTATGTATTTATTCGGTTTTCTAATTGACTGTTTCACTTTGGCACTGCTGCAAGGGATATGACGGCTTTGCAGTTTTTCCTGTTTATTAGAATTCAGCAAACAAACTTGATAGTTAAAAGGTAATTTACTATCCCACACAGTGCATTTCGAGACATCCTCCTTCCTCTTTCTCTTTGTTAAAAAGGTACGGGCTGCAGCCTGCTGCTCCACTTTGGCTCCTGGCGAAATTGTTCTTGGCAGTCCTGCGAGGCTTCTCCCTGTTATGTGCCATTTGAAAGCATTATGAAATCTGCCATCTTGACTGCGCGAACCAAATAACAACAAGAGTGCATTGTGCGCCACCTGCTCCACACATTTAGGTGGCTTTAAATATGCAGGCGTAATGGCACCTATCCCCTCGGTCTGATGCAACACAGCTCGGAAGCAGAGAAGGGGTGATGGGGGGGGGAGGGTTTTTTTAGGGCAAATAAGGTGTTTGTAACTCCACTTAAGGCTGACATTCATCTGCCATTGAGGCGTGCATCTTCCTTTTCCTCTCTTGTTAAAGAAGAAGCATGTGATGATAAACTCTGGCTTCCCTGAGGCATCCAGGAGGTGCGTTTCTTTCTCTGTGTGTAGTTATGGCTGTGATGAGGCTTCGTCTGGCTCTCTGACAGTGAGAGAGACATAGCCAGAATGGCAAAGAGACAGACAACATAAAAGAGAAAGAGAGTTATGGGAGTCGAGATACGTGATTTGGACTCGTATTATCAGGATGATGTTGACTTTTTAACATCAAATCAGTCAAATCAGAGTCAGTATCAGATTTTTCTGAGGTGAGAATGCTGCACAAATCTCTACAAGTCAAATCCTATTATTGATTGAGGCAGAAGGAAAGTAGAAGGAGTAGAGGTAACCAAATAGACAGAGGGAGGGTGGAGAGAGAGTCTGCTGTCTGTGAATATCAAACCATCTGTCTGTCCCTGAGAGTCCACCAATTACTAACTTTACAGACGAGACATGGACGTACTGTACAGAAGGCTTGAAGACAACAGATGTTCGCTCAGCTTTTAGTCTCATATATGTCACGGTTTAGTGTAGTTACCCTACACACACACACCTAAACTCCCTTACTAATACAGAAGTCTGCACACTAAATAAATACATAAATCTGTGAACTGTTTCTCACCACATTACAACTACGGTGCAGGTCTACGTGTGAACAATGTGCGTCTTTGATTAACAAAGGACACACAGGGGTCAAAATATAACAAAGCCTTCGAATGCGAGTTGCACACACACACACATTTTTGAAAAAAACACATCAGTGAACGGTGACGGGAAGTGATCTGCAGTCAACCTGAAGCATCACACCGTACATCCATAGCAGCACTTCACACAAACAAACAGTACGGTGCCTTATTAAGCTCAGGTCTTGCTGTCTCCGAGCGTAAAAGAGAGCAGAGTTGGTAAATTAATGAGAAAATAACTCCAGCTTTTGTGATTTCCCACCTCCTGTTAAGGGAGGGGATATTTTTGTCAGTTGTTAATTACTGTCATATGGCTACAGCACCTTTTCCCCTGGAAATGAAGGAGGGTAAAGGGTGGAGGGCGGGGGGAGGAGGGAAATTAACTCCACTCTGGGAGTGTGATCTTGTCATCTACCTGATGTCTTACCCCGCGTTGGATTGTTCTTATTTATTTACGTTTTTTCATGCTTTGCAGTTATTCAATTTCCGCGGCGTGATCACAGCTTCCAGCCGCATGAGAAGGAGAAGCAGTGACGTGAGAAACGCTGACACCTCCCTAACTCTGTTGTACTGTACTGTAGAAATGCACTGGTACCTGGTGATAATGCACAAACTGTGGGCTACATGCAACATGTATAATGAAGAAATCACCTCAACAAACTTCCAATACAAAGTTATGTATCAAGTTTGAATCAAAAGTCTCATATAAATGACCTCGCGTTGGTCTAACCCCTGAATGTTACTCCGTCAGGACTGATTCGTACGTCCTCCAGTGAAGGCAGCTCCTGTACTGGTTTAGAGAAACATATACAAGCACACGCTCAGTTAAAAACGGGTGTATATTAGCGTATATTCTCCCCCTCACACTGTAGACGACTCCATCTTGCCATTTTGGCCATCTCAAACTTATAATGGCTGTGAGGTGTAGGAGTATGTGGCACTCAATAGCCGGTGAATGTCCACTTCACACATATTGGCGGTGTAAAGGACAGAACGTCGCTTGGCGCCTGGCTGGGGATTGTCTCCATTTCCTGGTTGACTGCTTCGGTAGCTCCCACTGAGGAGGGAGGGGTCATTACTCCTCCCATCACACGCCGGCGACCTCAAACCACGGCCCGCAAACGCTAACCTTTTCTCGCCCCTCCAAATCAAATCAATAACACTTTGGCCACGAACAGGGAAACACTGTGTTGGCATTAATCACCTGCCCTTCCATGCTTGACTCTGCAGTTTGCTCCTGGACGTCTGGCTCTCTGTTTGGTTTGGAGGTAATGGATGGCTGGCTGTGTGGGAGACTGACTGACTGCTTCTGCTGCTGAATAACTGACTGCACTTCTAGTCGAGGCAGACAGTCATCACGAGTCGCTCTCGGTTTTGTTTAATGCATACGACAGGCTGAATGACGATCTGCGATGAGAGGTCGACTGTTGAGTCGAGTCAAGTAGCTTAAAATCCCAGAGTTTACAAGTTTGACCCAGAGGGTGTACTGTGTGAGATGCATTCTCATAGACAGTTCATCCAGATAAGAGAAGAGGAGGGATCCATGTTCCAGGACAGACAGACATGCAATAAGTGCCAGAAGTTGAATAAATACAGTACTCGGATAAATATATGGTAGATAGGTATTATAGTGTATGAAAACATTTGCTTTTTTTGGCTTGCAAATAAGGCTTTGTAGCCTTCTTCATTTACGAAACATCTTCAAAACCCTGCAGCAGGAGAACATGCCTTTAGATCCGTCGCATGTGTTGTTATTTATTGTCAAAATACGTTGGCGGGTTTAAAACCTGAATGGGTGGAGCAGGAATTGGTCTCAAATCTCAGCATCTGGACAAATACTCGTGCTAATGTTCGTTGTCCCTTTAAAACTAGTTTCCCTCTATGATTAGCCTATGTGCACACCAATCATTTTAATCATCTGAATAGTCATTTTAGGGTCAAAAGATTTCCCGTTTGAGCTTCTTTTGAAAATCCACATCCTGATTTGATTCGAGTGAATTCACCCCACCGTTGGCTTGCTTCACACTCGTCAAGTGTTCCCTGTCCTTCCTGTGATTGCATTAGCAGAGCCTGATATCAGCCCTGCAGTCCCATCCACATAAATACTCCTCTCGAGGCTCTTGTGTAAGCACATACAGGTGCAGCCATAGAGGGCCTAGCTTGCGTTGGCAGGAAACAGGTGTCTGGCTATTGATAGCGTCCTGATGAGGGCGGGGGAGGGGGGCAACAAAATACAGGGTATGAAAATCAGGTGGGTTGTTGTGTGGTCCCCGGGTACAGTGACTAATAATTGTTACCAACGCTTTTGAGTCTATTTTCGTGGCCTGATGCCAGATGGTTGCAGTTGATGGGAGAAAGAAAGGGAAGATAGTTGGTGTGTATAACAGGTTGTTGATTCTTGATAGATTGCGACCTCAGGGACCCTTTAACACCTGGCTTAAAGACATGTGAAATTATTAATAGTATGTAAATGTGTGGAGGAACAGTAGGTGCATGTTTTCATGTTTTACACACACAGTTTCAATGTGCACATTTCAGTTTGAGCCGAGTGTAACTTCCAGGAAAGTTGCATATTTCTGTTTACTTAACGGTTTGAGCTGAAATTGGTTGTTTCGTATCAAAACTACTTCAATATGCGTGGTTGTTTGAAAAGTCTGTCAATGATAAAATCTTAAAAAATATACCAAAAATATATCACCACTATGTCAACGCATGTTTGCCTGATGTTAATGCACCTAATCTCATTTAAACGCCCCATAAAATGAAACACTTGTATTTCTGCTAATAATTTACCAACAAAGATTTAACAGGAAGAAATTGTTAACATCAGTTACATCATCTTTCAGTTCCAACGGATTACAAGTGAACCAGACAGCTTCCACTCAACAGCGTTGGACTCCTGGTTTCAGCCATTTAGGCTTTTAGTTCATCAGAGATCAGCGTCACTGATTCTAATGTTTCTATTACGAGCGCGATAAGCTTTGAAAGCAAAACAACCACAACTAAATATGGAGAGTACAGAAATACCGGAACAATGCTTTCTCTCAGAAACTTGCAAAAATACTTATATATTAGATTTAGCACCATGCCTTTACCCCAATATATTATCCTGTTCACTCTGAAGTGTAGCCTTTCAGCATAACATAACACAGCACAGCGCCCCCAGTGGTGGGAAAGCGCCTCTGCACCCTGGAGAGGGGAAAAAAATAAACAGAGTCGACATGAAATCGATGCCTAAAACACCTTAATCTTCCAATTAAATCTCTTCAGTGGCTGCGGTGAGATGGTAACTGTGATAAGTGCAGGTTGGAGTGAGGCAAGGAGGAGGAGGGAGGGAGGAAGAGGAGGAGGAGGTGAAACCTACACAGGTACGTCTGTCACGGGTAATTACCTTCTCAGCGCCCTCGGCTCTCAAAGCTGCCAGTCGTCTTTCTGTCAGAGAGATCAGCTTACCTCTTGTCTGAGAGTGCATGTGTGTGTGTGTGTGTGTGTGTGTGTGTGTGTGACGGAATGTGTACGAGTCTGTGTTCAGAGAAAGTGTGTTTCTGATAGAGACAAAAATTAGCGTGTGTGTGTCTGGCAACAAGAAGATAATTTGTAGAAGTGCGCGTGTGTGGGGAGAAAGTGGGTGTATGAGCAGTGAGTGTTCATACAGGTGTGTTGGCGCGATGAGTGTTTGCACAAATGAGTGTGTGTGTGTGTGTGTGTGTGTGCAAAAGAAAACTGTTTGCATGTCTGTGTGTGTACAGTACGTGCTGTGTGTGTATATGTATCTTTATTGAAAAAATGTGCACGTCCGATGACTATAAAGAAAGATTTTGTGACAAGAGTGGGCAGGTGAGTGTGTGTGTGTGTGTGTGTGTGTGTGCATGTGTGTGTGAGTGGTGTAGAGAGAGAAAAAAAGTGTGTGTGAGAGACTGAGAGCGCACATTTGTGTGTTAATAAAAACTGTAAGCGTGAAGATGTGCTAAGTAAGACAGCATGTACCTGTAGAGAGAAGCGAGTAGGAGTAAAAAAAAAAAAAAAAAAAATGTGTGTGTGCCTGTTTGCCACCCCCTCCTCCACACACACCTTTCTCAGTCCCACAAAGCGGCCATTGAGAAGTGAAAAGGTAGCAGGCCGATGGGAGGGATTGTTGTGCAAACAGGCGAACACAAAGGAGGTTGGTGTGTGTTAAGAGGCGGCGGGCAGGTAATAGAGCAGACATAATGGGAGCTAAGTACCTGTAATCCTTGGAGATATCACTCCAGACAAGAGGGGAACTCTGGGTAATTCCCTCCGGTTGGTGTAATTGGTCCCTCGTCAGGTTGGAGTGTGTGTGTGTTGTGGGGGGGTTGTAGGGTGTTTGGGCGAAGTATCAGGTGTGAGAGGGCGTCAGCTGCACTGAGTGCCTCCTATTGATCCAGGAGAGGGACCGTGTGTGTGTGTGTGTGTGTGTGTGTGTGTGTGTGTGTGTGTTCCTGACCCAAATTTAGTAGGAGGCATCTGGCAGAAAAAAGGCACCTACCTGATTCACCAGGAGAAGGAGCAGGTGCATGAGGTGGACAGACAGGTGATGGAGATGATGATGATGATGGTGATGATGGAGATGATGATGATGGTGATGATGATGATGATGATGATGATGATGATGGTGATGATGATACTTGTTAGCTCAGGCCCCACTCATGTCCTGCCAACAAAACAAAGTAAAAACAATTCAAAATCAGTATCAACATTTCTAACACTCCTCCAATATCCATTCAGTGATATCTTACAGTTGCCTAGTGATAACATACACACATTTCATATCAATTTAGATTTCACACAATTATTTATTGATTTTTGGTGTTTACAAACATGAATCCCCAGACAATATTACACAAGTATGTCCATATAGAAAACACACAACATCTCAGTTTATTATTTTTTTTCTAAATCCTTATTTGAGGGCCTGATTGTGTCGTGTAAACCATAGAAACCACAGGGAATAATGTCCTCTTGCTGCAGAAAACTCTAACATTTTTGAATTTTTGCAACATAAACCCTTGTGAAAATCAGTTTATACCAATATGCTTTTTTTTTTTTTTTTTCAAAAAAGCCTCTTTAGGAATTCTGTATTTTGTATCTCATACCACGTCGCCTCCTGTTGCCTTTTGTTTCTGCTCTGCTGTGACACTGGACGCCTGCCGTTAATGCGACAGCAGAGATCCAAAAACCCTCAAACGTCCACCAGGCTACAATACAGCCCTGCCCACACGGTTTGATTGACAGGTGAACAGTGCACACATAACAAAAGTGCAGATGAAAAGACAGTATTTTCTTTACACATTTCTACATTTAAGCACTGATGTCTCACTTTTTCTTGCTTTGAAAAACATTTGTCCCTGCGAGCTGCTGAAGCATGAGTCAATGTCAATGAGAGTACATGATTAAATTAAGGAT
The DNA here is from genome assembly GCA_943593645.1 of Bovichtus variegatus. Taxonomy (NCBI): domain Eukaryota; kingdom Metazoa; phylum Chordata; class Actinopteri; order Perciformes; family Bovichtidae; genus Bovichtus; species Bovichtus variegatus. Next base: position 2,159,439 of record CALSCE010010776.1, read on the forward strand.
ATGTGAAGAAATGTGTGTGTGTTTAGTTACAATGCTTACACATGCATGCATTCCTTGCACATGTGCGTGTGTGTGTGTGTGTGTCCCATTTCTTCTGGATATCTGCTAATTGTGCATTTCATTTCTGCTCAAGTGACTCTTTTAAAGCAAAACAGATACTGAGAGTTTGAGCGCCGAGAGCGACGGCGAGAAGCGAGGACGGGAAGAAGAGACAAGAGACAGAGAGGCGCAGGATGAAAAAAAAAAAAGAAAAGCAGAGATAAGAAACAGGAAAGACAGCTGCTCTTTTCCCTCTCATTTCATCCAGTTATTGGTTAACTCGGTGGAAAGAAAGTAAATGTTCAAGGGATTTCAGGTCGGCCCCTGCCTCCGCCAAGGTAGACATGCGCTCCACTTGAGGTCTAATTCAACTCTTGTGTAGTATTGATCGCAGCGGCCGCCACGAGGGAGCCCGCCGGTCTTTCCTCAGACCAAGGTAGACAACGGTGAGAGAAAAACGTGTTGTAAAATGCCTCCCTCCCTCATCCACTCCCCTGTTGATATCAAGCTGCTGCTTTTTTGTTTTCTTCGTCTTCCTCTACCCACTTTTGAGTGCATTAATTTTTCCCCTTCAGGTAGCCACAGGCAGAGAGATGGAACACCTTTGGAAAAGAGCCGCGGGGACCGGCAGGTTTTACTGCTCAGACACTGTATATTGAAAAAGAACAGGAGGACAGTTGTGTGTTTTGTGTGTGCAAGGGTATCTGTGGCCAGGCATGTGTGGTGGTGTACGTCGTGTCAAGGGTTTAGAAATGCATTTATGCATGAATACAGGAGTAAAGTGTTTATGTTGTGTTTCCATCTAATGTTAAAGTCCGTCTGGGGCCGAGAGCTGAATCAGCTGCACTTGGGTGGGGGATCGGAGGGTGAGGAGGTGGATGGACGGATGCAGAGAGGTGATGGTGGGCTGGACTCGAGGCGGGATGAGAGTAGGGGGTGGGGGGTCTTGGAAGAAGCGGTACCTGCGATGAGAAAAATATGGATTCCTGTCAGCAAGACAAATTGATCTCCAGTGTGTGGGAGGAGCAGAGAGGCTTCTGAAGGGAAATGTGCTGAGAGGGAAGGCAGGGAAACAAGAAGAAGAAGACAGGGCTGGACTTCAAGTTCTCTGTGTGTGTGTGTGTGTGTGTGTGTGTGTGTGTGTGTGTGTGTGTGTGTAAAGTGGTAGCCATTAACAAACACTATCTCACCCATCCAGCAACGATGCAGAGCCGATACAGCAGAAGAAATGCAGATTCGGATCCTTACAAACAACTGTGATCCGCTCAGCTTCTGAAGATGATTATATATTATATGATATCATTTTTGGTGGTATTGCACAGGAGTAAAGACGTTGCAGCTGAAGAGGTACTTCAGCGGCTGTGTATTGCACTTATTAGATGGTAAATCCCCACACAACTCCACACCCAGAGTTCTTCACCAAGGTTTTCCGTTCTAGCTAATCACAAGTTATTTTTCTGAGATGTGACAGAGCTTCTCCAGACTCACAGAAGATAGTATACTGTCCTCCAAGGCATGAAAGTTTCAACCCTCATACTTCCACTTCTCATGGCTTCTAATACATACCATGAATGTCAAAAGCAAATGGCTCGAAAAGGATGTAAAACATAGAATTTTGACACTTGATGTAATGGTTTATGTCTTTGTGCACGTACAGTACTAATATATGCAAGTCTGTGTGTGGGTAGGTGTGTGTGCCATTGCTCCAGACACCTGTTACAAACCCAATTCACACAATACACACACACTGCCATGTAAACAGGAAGGGGGTTATGCCAGCAGAAATGCCAACTCTGTCCTCTGGGAAATAGTGCAGGTTTCTGTTTCTGCCCCCCCCCCCCTGATGTACAGTACACTGCAGCACATTGAACTGATAATCCATCACATTTTCACACCAGTTGATGTTGTAATTATCTTTATCAGCATTAGCTGCGACACTGTCTTGATCCAACTTCTACCCAGGGAATGAAAGCTTTGACATGTCCTGCTTTAAACACCGTCGAGGACATCAAATGCACATCAGAGCCACCGCAAAACCAAACCTCATTAAGAGCCTATCCAAAGAAAAAGAAGAAAGAAAATAACATAACTCCACGAATGAGAGATTTGATGAGCATGTAAATATGACGACTGCAGCACACGGGAACAGCAACATAACTGTTTTATGTTCAAAAGCGTCAGACGCTTCATGCATAAACCATGTGACAGCAAAGGTAAATGTCACACAAACACAAAAAAATCCATCCAAGCGTTAAACAGGCTATCACTTCATCTCAGAACCCATAAATCAACCACAAAGAATGTAGGAGACACATTTCAGGATTCACCAAAATACAATAACACCTTTGTTATTCCTAAAGTATCCGACAACTTCAAATGTTTGCATCTGTTAAGGCGGCTGCAAAGGTTGCCTCCGAGCGCCGGCTGGGTGACACCGTTATCGCCAGGCGCCAGATTGGCACCTGTCATGGCGCATTCAAAGCCCTGTGAGTAACACTGACAGACAGGTCGGCGCGCCAAACCTGAGGTAGCACCCGTGGGTCCCCTGGCCTCCCTGGGTGGGTGGGTGGATGTGTGATAAAAGTAAAAATAAAACAGAAGCTGTTTTTTCCTCTTTCACATGCCAAAGAAGTCCGTCAGACCGCATTGTTTAATCATTATTGTTTGTCATATAATCTATTACCTAATGTCCAACCTAAAATGTAGTTTCTCTTAAAGAAGTTAACATCTCCACTAATTAGAAACCGCCCGACATTGACCTTTTTCAGGACCCTTTTATGGTGTCACATAGCATTTTAAGTTTTTTTTTTCGGGCAGTTTCAAACTGGGTATTCCACGTTAGTCATCCATGCTGGATCCGGTCCTGATTGGTCCCTCACTACTTCCATAGTGGTGATATCCATCCAATCAGGGCACTTTGGAGCATCTTATTGAATCGTCACTCAGCAGGTTCCTTCATTTGAATCTGAGAAGCTGCCGCTCAGCCAACGTGGAGTTAAAGCTAATTGAATTTCATTCTATTTAACTGAACCACACGTGTTGAAAAACTTCAAGAAGAACATTTATCTCATCCTGTGGCGGATATGATTAGAAAATGATACTACAAAATAAAGTATAAAACAGAAAACTGATTGAGAAATCTGGAGAGAGAATGGAAAGGTTTTTCCTTGCTGTTCAGTGTCATCATTGAAGAAATTAGAGGTTCTTTAAAGTGAAGTCCTCGCCATTTATTTTATTTATTTATTTCTTGTTCGGACACGGGGGTCAAAGCGGCGGAATAAGCACCTCCTTATTGAAGAAGACAAGAGCAATGATCGATGCCAATCGCGTAATCAGGCTTTATTTGAAGGGGGTCGTTGATTCTCAGTCCATCAAGGTTAAGAGTGCGGCACTTGTCACGCCGTGATTTATTATTGCCAGGAGCAGACGAACAACGTCGCATGCCAAAGGGGGGGTGGGGTGGTGGTGTGGTGGGAGCGTGGAGGCGAAGCCCCGTCGTTTGTATTAATAAGTCCAGACGTTACGTGTGAGGCGTATTTTGGAAATTACCCTTGAAAAATTAGCATGTCACGATCGATCGTCATCAAATGATTCAAGGGGGCGTGGCCTGTGCCTATTTAAATGGTATTCATAATCACATTGTTTCAGCTGTGTGTGTGTGTGCATGTGTTTGTCAGTAGCTCTTAAGTGTTTTCATTGCTTTCCCGTAAAAACGCATGATTAAAAACGAAATCAAGCTACAAATTTAACTAAAACAAAAGTTATTTCTGACGTACAGTGCAAGGTACACAGTCAAAGTGACATTTAACTACAATGTGAGTACTTAATGATGGTGATGATTTCTTTTCTTTTTTTTTTTGTCCCTCTGATCCCCATTTTGCAGCAGCTTTATCATACTCACTATGAATGAAAGTGACATCTAAAGGCTTCAAATGTGAAATGTGAATCTATCAGTTTGGCTGCTGGAGTGAAAGACACGCTTGTATGAGTGATGCCTATTTACAAACAAAAGTACGTCGGGACACTCCCGCCTGTCCGTGAGAACACAGTGGTATATGGGAGACCAATGGAGCGGAAACTACATTTTTCATCCCGTTCCCCTCTGTTTGTGCTCGTGGTACACACACTACACAACAGGGAACACATGTAATGCATCACGCCGTGATTTCTGACAGCGAGGTAGAGGTAATAACTTCAGGAAGCCCGCTCCCCTTCTTTTCTTTCTCCCTTCATCCGCCCCTCTCAGCGGCTCGACGCTCTTATGTCAGCCATCGATCTGGTGGCTGGAGACAACTCATTTCAGCGCCGTGACACGCCATGATGGAGCGGCGCGCCCTGAACCCCTCGACTTATTCCCGGCCCCGTGCTCCAGCACGCCTCCGTCAGAGAGGCAGTGTGTCGGACGCTTGGCGAGTCTATTGATCTGCCACGGTTGGACAGCCAGAGAGGCGCTGACGCCTTTGTGTTCTGCCCGTTTCTTCCTTTCTGTGGGCCTCATCATACGGCCACAGCTCTCCCCATATCACACATCATGACACTTACTGTGTGAATTCACTTTAAGCTTTGCACAGTAAAATGTGACATTTCATTTTGATTTAGCTTCCAGTCTTTTGACAAAAACTTACTTTTTATCATTTGATTATTGTCAACTTCAGTGTAACTTTAATTCAATGAAACTCTAGTCAATTACCTTTTATAAGATTGAATGTAACTTAGGTCATGTTTAATTCATTTTGAGTTAAAATAAAAGCTTTTACAGTCACTTTACATGGTGCAACATGATAGCAATCACAGTCTAAACACGATGATGCATTAAATGCAGTAATATCCAGGAATCATGACCATAATGGAAAATAAAAAATGTATTTGTATTAATGTAACTCAAAAACATCCTTCAGCTCAGACACTGCTGTTTATCACAGTGTGACAGATAAACGACTTTAGTTGTTTCTTAAAATATATTTTTCAGACTTTTTTTGCAAATAAAATTAACACTTGTATTAAAGGTTCAATGCGTAATTCCGAGCCACCGGCTCCAAAGAAATAGGGGGCAGTATTTCACCTCTAAACTGGGTCCAAACAATCTAACAGAGAGACGGAGAGGTGGTGCAGAGAGGCGGTGCGGGGGGGTTGAAATATAATCCAATAAACAAGTATAAAACAGACACACGGCTGTAATATCTACAGTCAGGCTGCACTTCCTCTCCCTCTGCACTGAGGCAGACTGCAGCTACACCGACTCACTGTCACCTCTAGAGGAACACGTGGTATCACACTGGACGGAGCAGCTAGCTGTTAGCATGCTAACTCCAGCAGACATCTCTGCAACGCGACACACAGACGTGTTTGACACGACGTCACCACTGTTACCTCTTCACGCTCCGCTGATCATGTCAGTTCATTGTTTTAATGTTTTAAGTTTAAATCCTGGCATATCTTACACATTGAACCTTTTAAGGAAATAACACAACGTTAATTCCATTTGGTGGAGAATTTTATTAAGGATTTGAACCCAGTAGTGTAAAATACCTCACAGAGATTAATGCCATGATTCGCCCCGACTCTGTCAGTTTGTTGTGTTTGGTGTTGCAGCCCTGAGGCTGTACAGGTCATCCTGATTTCTGCACAAGTGTTGAACCTAACACCTGACCCCGAGGCTTTACCGGAAAGATCCAAACCCATCTTGACACATGACTACAAATGGGCATAAACACTAACACCCCCCCCCACCCCCCCACCCCTCCCTTCTGCTGAATATTGCTTCGCTTAAAAACACAGCTACATATTCATGGTGTCAGACGGACAACACGTGTAAGGTAAAATAAAGAAAGCAAGTGCTGATTTTATGCTCATTATGAGGAATGTGTGCAAGTGTGAGACACTGTGTGCATGCAAGCAATTGTGTGTGTGTGTGTGTGTGTGTGTGTGTGTGAGTGTGTGTGTGTGTGAGTGTATGTTTGTCTGTGTGAATGCTAGGCTCAACTCAAGAGCTTAATGCAAATTGTCCTGTCACTTCATTTTCTGCAGGATGGCTAGATGTGTGTGTATGTGTGAGGTGAGGGAATCAGACTGAATCCACACACACACACACACACACACACACACACGTTGGTAGTACCTCGGGGCTAAGCTGAGCCTCAACCTGAACTTGGGAGTTCATTTTGTTTCTCTACGTCTGGAGCAAAAAGAAATAGCCTTGGGATATTTCAAGCATTTTTTTGTCTTCTTTCCTGCCTGCCTGTTCACTTAATGTTTCAGTAAAAACTCAGAATTACAGGCAGAAAGGTAATTCGTCAGCAAGGAAGCTTTATTTTCCAGCACTCCCAATTGTTCTGACAGCCAACCTTGCTTATGGTTTTGGTGGTGTGTGTGTGTGTGTGTGTGTATGTGTGTGTGCAGCTGGGGTGGGAGCGTGGAAGAGCGCTAATAAATCAGACAAGGCAAAAGATGAAAATCATAAAAATAAGACTACAAAAAAGGTTAGGGTGAGCTCAAATATCTCCAGCACTGCGAGCATCACAGAGAGTACATATCCACTGGATTTCCCAAAACGGTTTGGCAATCCACCTCTCAATAATAATAACAATATTACATTTTTTTTTTTCACATTTGAGTGTTTTTTCTCACAAGAAACCGCCAAGCCTGAGGTCGAAGAGAGCTGCAAATTTAAATTATAGAGGACCCACCCCTTCAAACCTCCATTACAGGTATAAAAAAAAGCGTTATTGTCGTCTTTGTGGCTTCCAGTGCTCTTGCTACGTGTAAACGCACGGCCTCTGAGTATTAGCGGAGGCGGTTTAAGAGAAAAAGTTCATTAAATACCTCGGGGATTAGCTGCCAGAGTTGGCCTGGCGTCTCGGCTGGCAACGGTTAAACCTTTTGCACCTGCTTCACCCTGTGCTGACATCCTACTGCTGCTTTTTTTTTTTTTTTTTCTTTTTTTTTTAAAGAGGTTTTTTGAAGATGCTTTAAGAACCCCCCCCCCCCCCCCGCCCCACACCACCACCACACAATCTTCACCCGAATGGTAATGAAATCAGCCAATTTAGCCTGAAACATAAAGTTGGGGGGCTAGGATGGATGGCATCGAAGCATGCACTCAAAAGTTGACTTCAAAGGGAGGGAGACAGAGAGAGCGGCACCCAAGCACGGCTGCGGCGGCAGCGTGAGGGGAGAAAGTTCCGGAGAGGTGGGCAAATCTGTAAGGCGCTGGAGCTGAGAGGGAGAGCTAGTCACCTCATCAGGCGTAGATTTTACAGCCCCCGTTGCCCTAATCCTGACAAGCCGTCCGCCATTAGAGAGGCTGCACCTCCCTCCGCACCTCCGACCTCCCCCCCCTCTCCTCCTCCACTTCTCTCCCTGTGTGTGTTTTTCTCACTCTGGAGAGGGAATTTCATCTTGCTGCTGAAGATGTCATGCAGAGGATAAGGATGTGAGCGTATTTATTTCATTAACAACGATGATGATGATGATGAGGAGGAGGAGGCGTAGGTGAGATGATTAGGACCGTCTATGTTTCTCTCTCACACACACACACACACACACATATACTGTTTCTGTTTGTTTTCTAGGTGGGCTCTAAATCAATATTCCAACTCCAGGAGCCTTCAAAAGGCAGCCAAAAGTAGCCAAGTGAAAATACTTGTTTGGGAAACAGCAATCGAAGCACAGGAGCACTGGATTTGCTTCAAAACAAAAGAAATGTGATTATCGAAGCACAGACAAACACAAACACAGAAACAATGCAATGCAACAATCCATATTTGGGTTTAATTAATTGCTTAATGCCAATAACAGTGGTGTAATGGGATGCTAATTACAGTGTAATTATGTAAACGATGGTTAACTATGATGATCAACGCTCAAATTAGCATTCAAATCATCTCAGCGAAAGGCCCACCTCTCATAATTACATTAAAAGATGTACACAACTTTGAAATGCGAGCAGGAGAACCTTTTTTGTCTGCAGAAGATGAGCAAATGCCCTCCTCCCCCTACTCCAACACTACACGCATACACACCACCACGCACACCCGTTCCTCCACCTCTGTACTTTTTACAGGCAGAATCCACGGAAACATCTGTTAAGTAGGAGCAAATGTCAGCTAATTATTTCACCAAAGCATGTTTTTAATTGATCAACAGGGGAACAGCTGTAGAGTGGGTTCTCAAGTCACGGCGCTCTGCGAATGAAGACGGAGGTAGGGGGGTGGGGGGGTGAGGAGGAGGAGGAGGAGGAGGAGGTTGGGGGGTTTCTCTAAGACAAGAGAGCACTGAAACCTCCACCCTCATCCTCCAAACCGTTGAGAAAAGGTTTGACCCGCCGCTGTAATTACTCACGTCAGTGCCAACCTGTGAGCGATGCTTTGACAGAGTCAGGGGACGAGCGCTCGTGTTAAACACTAATCAAACAGATATTAACGGGTTCATATTAAATGCACAGACCTTTGCTTTCACTGGCAAATTATTTGAATACGCTGTGAATAAAATCTGTTTAAGATAAAAAAAAAATAACTATTTTCAGTGAAGGATGACAAGCTACACAGCTGTTTAAGAGCACTGGACTGAAAAAAAATAAACAAAAAAACAATTAGACAAAATCTCAAATTCAAAACTGTAAAGCTGAAAGAAACTATTTTCTTGATTATTGAAATGTTACAAATTGGATGATAAAAACATTTCATAGGTTGCGTTCCCTGCGCAGCTCAACAGGTGACGTCTGGGCTCCGCTCTGAACACGCCACGTGAGTAAACACCCTCACAGCACCGCGAGGCACTTTGCATTAAGGTGTTGACCGCGTGACATACGCTTTGTCCCTCGCTGAGTTTTCATCCAGGGGAAACACAAACCAGGGCGACCACTTCCAGGTAAGTACGTCTCGTCCGTGCAACATGCCCGACAGGTCAGGAACGTGTGATTTGTTGTGAGCTGAGCTGTTTCTCAGAGGGCAAACAGAGTGTTTGTTTTTGCTGCTCCTATTTCTGTCACATCCAGGTAGGGGATCCGGGAGAGGTGAAAGCCCAGAGAGACACACAAATCTGGGTTAACCTCTGCAGATGCTGTCCCTCGAGGGCGTGTGGACTGTGGAGCTCGGGAGAGGAGTCTGTTACACGCCTACCCTTTATCCCCACGTAACTGTGAGACTTTACCATCACCAAACAGAGCTACGGGCCCTTTAACATCGTGTGTGTCGGCAACCAACAGCACGAATTGCGAAATCACCTAAAAGTATTTTTACTTTTAGGTGGAGGAGTGGGGTCCAACATTTGCTCTCCACTTAGCGCCGTTCGCCAGCGAGTTGCTAAGTCTTCTGGCTGCGGTGCGGGAAGTGTAATGTGGGGTTATCAGAGCTTTTTGACGCCGAACCAAAACAGTTGCAGGATGTAGAACCAAAGACTTACAAAACAAAGTCTGTTCATCCATTGTTAATACACAAACTACTTTCTTTAAACTTCTCCTGTATTCATAAGAACTCGTGTTCTGGATCCAAAGAGTTCATGTCTGAGTTTATATGGGTTTCATCATGATGTTGTGTCTTTGTAGCTGTTGTCACATGTGACATCGCTCGCGATCGTCTGACACCATCTTTCAGAGACGGACAGAAAAGAACCGATAGTGGAAGAAGAGGAGTGTTGCATTTAAGACATTTTGCTTTGTATGTGTGTCGTTTATTCAGTGATGTGCAAATTAAATCGCCGTAAAAATCACGCTCTGTGTAAAAAGGCCTTAAGGAGCGTACAGGCAAGCGGATTATTGTTTCAAACTAGGAATAGGAGTCTAATGCATTTTTAGCACAATGAAACAAAAATAAGTCCACACGCGAGGAAAAGAATAACTCATACACATTTTCCACCTTCTGTATGATACACCGAACTCCCAGGAGCGTTTCTCTTAGAGGGATTTTCCCTTTTGAGTTCTTTTGTGGTCAACTTCTCCACGCTCCTGGTGAAAAAAAAAAAAAGTAGAAGAAGAAGAAAGATGAAGAGCGAGAGGAGGGGAAGAAAAGGGAGAAATCTTCCAACTGGCAGCAGTATGGACTAGGAGAAGCTCAAGCGTGACTAAAAAGTACATTCACTGCTAGTCAGTGAATTTTGCTCCCTATTTGTCACTGCCACCTTGGAGAGCAGTAAGCATTAATAATACATGGGAGCTGGGGGAATCTATTAGAGGCTACCCTTGCGAAGAGGAATCAGACGGAGGCTGGGCGCTGGAGCTGTTAGGAAGGGAGAGTGCGAGGGTTGGGGTGGGAAGACAGAGAGATAGAGAGGAACAGCAGGCCTGGGTGCTCCAACCATGCCCCTCTTATTTATTGAAGAGAGTTTTAGGGGGGCTGGTGGAGGTGTCAGGTGTGGCTCATGTGATGCATCATTGGAGAGAGAAGGAAGGAGAAGAAGAGAGAGTGCCGTGGTGAGAGGAACCTCGGGACACGGCTGTAATTGAGTTCATTGATCAAATAGAGAAGGAGGAGGGACGCGGAAAAAAAAAAAAATACTGGACACTGTTACCTAGCCGTGCGTTCAAGCAACTCAACAAACCCAAAGAAGTCAGCTCGTGTTGTTCGAGCTGCGAAACACAGGCAGATCTTAACCTCCGCCACCTTCTTTAACCACAAGAGTGAAGGTGCTGACTGACCAGCGAGCACCTTTAACACTCAGCTTTATTAGCATGAAACATCCCTCTGTCATAAGTTAGGACGGATGACAGTATCGAAATCAAAAAAAGTCAGAAACTACAAAAAAACTGTTTTATCTTTTAATCTAATCAGCAAATGTGGCTAATTATTCATTGTGATGCTAAATAAGCAAAATCAATATCAGAATCAGGTGATATTGCAATATACCAAAGAAAGAATTCTATCATTTTAATTATATTTACACATTAATAGCAATTTTCAGTCATTATTAACGTCTGAATGATGGCATTTGGACTTTTCTTCTTCTTCTTCTTCTTCTTTTTTTTTTTCCAGCACAGACTGTCTGTCTGCGTTGCCACACACTCTTACCCCCCTCCTCTATGTTGGCCAGGTCTGAGCACTTTGTGAAGGTGGGAGGGTGCAAAAAGGAAAGAAAAAAAAAAAAAAAAAAGAAAAGAGGAAGGAAAAAAAAGTGGACCATTTGTTGCTTCAGATGTGCTGCTAATCCTTTGATCGAACCTCTTATGCTCTTCAAACTTGCGACCGGGGCCAAGCTACTAATGAAATTCTGAGGCCGGCAGATAGGCCTCGAGCCGGAGCGTGACAGAGTCCATCTGGTGTGCTAAAGTCTCCCTCTGCTCTCAAACACTCTGCTCAATACAAGTCTATGGGAACACTTTGAAGTGTTTTCGCAGTGTTTAAGCTGCTGCGCTGGAGCCAGATCGACTCTGCTTCTACCTGATGCCACATTAACTATGACTAATTTGATGTTAATAAGTCATTACCAAATGCATTTTGATAAAGCACAATGCAAAATAAGGACATTTAAGATAAAGCCGTCAGCTCTCAACGCTATTGTTCATCACGAGCCACCTGTTCAGATTTGGAGGGAAACCTGCTGGACTGCTTTGAACAGGAGGAGGGCGCTGTTCCTCCAGAGCGGACGGAGACGGAGATTTCAGAGCTTCTGGTGACAGCAGATGGTGGAAGGAGTGAACGACTTCCAACATGGCTGTCCTGTTCGGGAGAGGAAGTACGGAGGAGCAGAGACGAAGAGAGAAGAGATGTCTGAACTGTTATCGTTTGACTTTCAAAGCTTGACAGGTGCCAGTTTGGGAGAATTATGTTTGATTCTGTACTTATATTGTTGTGAATTCCACATCATATGTGCATCATTTGACTGGTTTTCTGGTTATCTTTGTTCCATGTGATAGCACTTTGAACATATTTAGGTTAGGGAAAGTTAGTTTGAGGAGGTAACCTTGATCTTTGGGAAATTATAACGGACACATACTTTGATATTTCAGAGACTAAATTGTGATAAATGATCATAATTGTCAGTGGATAAAAATCACGAACACAAATAAGTTTTTTGGTTTATTTCCACTGACGTTGGCAAACTAATGATGAAAGTACATGTGGTGCCAGCTTCTGGTGCACCTTTTGTTCTGGAGGTCCCGTGAACACAGTGTAGATATCGAGGTTTGATATCCTGTCCTACCTGAGTGATGTGTTGGCAGCTCGCTGAGCAAACCTGAAGAACCTGGATGCAGCCGTGTCACTGGCTCCAAAAACTTTTATTCTTTTATCTCACGCCGAAATTAAGAATAACTTCCAGAGATCACGACTCCTGTGACCACAACTCAAATCGCAAAACAAACTACTGAATCTGTGTCTTTCATTCTGCTTTCAAAGGTGCTGTCCCTTCATGCAACATCCAAACCTATCAAGACCTGTGCAGAACACACACTTTTTTTTCTTTTTCATATATTCCACACTTGACAGACCTGTGTAGGAACCCTGATCTGACTGGTAGCTAGTGTTTGAAAACATGCCTGGTTGCACTGACCCAATCCATACAACACAAACACACACACACACACACACACACACACACACACACACACCTCTCCTCAGCGCCTGAGAGGATGAAACATACACACACACACACACACACACAGCCTTACATGCAAGGATGCGTGTCGATGTGTTTGCTAACACACAGAGAGAAACATGCCGGGGAGGCTCAGGAGCACACACACACCCACGCGCACGCACACACACACACACACACTTAACCATACAATTTCTTATGCCTGTAGGAAAAAGACAAGAAACAGCAAACCACCTGCTGTGAACTAGACATTCATTCTGTTTGTATTTTCTTCAGTTTGCTGAACTTGCTCTATTGATGTGCTGTTTGTCTACTTTTTCACTTTTCAAACTTACTTCAAAAGCAACGCTCTGTCTGCTCCCTCTCTCAGTTTGGTTTCCATTAACAAAGCCCTTCTCAACATGAGGATCTTAAAAGTTTGGCTGTTCACAGCAGGATTGTGTTCAACTTTAAAGATATATATTACTCATATCATATGTCTATTTATAACGTTTTCATTTGTGGTGGTTGAATTCATCTATTTGTGTGTAACAATGATTATATCCACGGCCTCTAGCTCAGCGCTAAAGGTTTGGCTTGAAAAAAAAAGGTAAAAAGTGTATAAAGATAATAATCTAAAAGGGTCAAAGGTCACGAGTAAATGTGAACTAACCTGCCTGTTAGTGTTCAGACAAGAAATATACTGGATTGCATTTTACTGTCATTTTTCGGGAAAAGAAACAAACTTTGGGGTTTTAAAGTTTTGAACTGAATACTTATTCCATTTTCTTCTATCCCACAATGAGTTTTCCGCGTGGCGTAAAGCTGTATCACTTCGACACAGCACCTAAACAACCATTTTCATGCGGACACTTCTGAAAAAAGGAAGCCATCAATGACGACTTTATGTGTTTACGATCACATCCAGTGGCCTGAAGAGGCTTCACGACGCGTTTGTCTCGCAGACGTGTGGATTCATGCCTCTGTTAAGCAATGAGGAGCCTCGAGGCGCACGCTAAATCTGTTGGGAATTACAACAATAGTGTCACAGCTTAGTGGCTCCAGATATCATCTGAGTGACCTGCGAGTGGTTTGTGTGTCTGTGTGTGTCCTGCACAACGGCTCAGGACGGCTGTGACATCATCACGCCATGACGTGCTGTTCGTCTGCAACTTTGACCAACAATAAAGCAACAAAAACACATCAAAACTTATCTTAAATGCACAAATTGTACCGGTTTAATTGCTCATTTTGCATTTGTTACTTTAGTTTGCCAAAGAAAAAGTTATTGTCGTATTAAAAGCGTGGCTGGTGTTCCCTTTAAGTATGCAGGGAAAATGATTGAGACAATGAGGGAGGCGGAAGCCCCCCACCATCAGCTCACCTCTCTCCCCCGTCTCTCGCAGCTACAGCTGAAGGAGGCGGCAGTGGCCTGAGCCAAGAAGGAGTTCACCTAGGGCTGGGATTTAATGAAGGGGGGGGCGACTGTCTGCTGTCGGATGGTTACGGGGGTTTAGGGAAGTAACGCGAGGGCTGTTTTGGGGCGGGGTGTGTGTTTGTGTGTCTGTGTTTGTCTATCTTAAACCACCTAGATTGGCCTAATTCTTTGTCCCCTCTCTGTTCCAGATGATAGAATGTGTGGAATATGTGCTAGAAGCAGGAGCGGAGACGGGACGCGAGGACATTCAGGCTTCTTCAAAGGTTTCTGCTTTTAGTTTTTGGCACAGGTTTTTGGTTAGGATCAAGGTTGTATTTAGGACGGAGATCCAGAAGAGAAATGTCGTGGTAAATGCTGAGGTTAGAAAGAATGAAGTCAATGTAGGTCTATGAAATACTGGTACACATGTGTGTGACTTCAGTGTGCTGACAGGTGTGTATCCACTTAGTAAGTGTGTAAAATAAAAAGAAACCTTTACGTATAACCTAGTAAATTTATGCAAAATTAAGAATAAATAGTTACATTTTTTTTACAAAAAGCGAGGGAGTGGATTTGCTTATAATAAGTTTCTACATGTACAAAACTGTGTAAACATGGCAAGGAGAGCAAGTGTGTGTAAGTGTGTGTGAGAGAGAACATAGGGATACTGATGTTGAGTGTCTCTGACAAAGTATGTACGATATTAATCTCTAAATATAAATATTATATTATTGGAGTAAATCACATTGAAAACTACAGACCTCACATATCTGGATCTTGCATAAAATCTCCAGTTGTATTGTTTCGCCTAAACTAAACATTTATTTGCCTTAAATATACAAACAAATGTTTCTCTTCTTGTATTTATTCAGCAGCGAGCGGGACAATTAGATGTGGGGGATAAACCTGCCATTGTATTCACAGAACACCATCTTAACCTTCCTCAAGTGCAACGTATTTTAGTAAAAAGTGATGTGAAACAGTAGCCACGACGAAATCACAAACAAAATCTGTAAAAATAAAACCAAAAGGACTTTATCTGCATAGATAGGACTGGAGGTAAGAGAGGAAAGTATGTTTTGATGTGTAATGTGGGTGAACCAACCCTTAAGGCAATCGCGGCTCTTAAGAGGTAAATAAAAGCTTAAAATCTAATCCACCCATGTTCATACTGATGGCTGTTTAAGTGATGATTACTGCCTGGATTTACCCACCTTCTGATTCACCACTGCATCGCTGATTTGTATCAGCTGAGAAAAAAAGGTGGGAGAAATCTTTTTTGACAAATAAAAAAAGCGGATAAACTGAGCTGAAGTGGGTTTTCAAAAAGGTAATTGTGTGGAAACGTTAAAGTGTGGCTTTTTATCCCCTTAATCCGGTTAGATTTGGATGGAGATAGCGGGCGACGCTCTAATCTGTTCTAAGGTGTGGAAGAAAGGATAATGGAGATTGAGGAAGATATGAGCGCTTTACAGTTAAGGAACTGAGTGCTGTGCTTCTCTCTAGTGAAGGTCTCGCTGAATGGTGCGAAAACATAAGAGTCTGCCAAGGAAAATGAGAGGAAAAAGACACGACCCATGATGTGTTCAAGTGACACTTAAAGTAAACAATACAGAGAGAAATGATGAAGCTTATAAAGATCCCAAAAACGAGCCCGACAAACACTATGCAGACAACCTGGGAGAACAATAAGAGCAACAGAAAGATGATAATTATGAATAAGTTATCTTTATGCACTGGAAAACTTCCTTTCTCGTCATCCAGCCTTCCTCACGCCAGATCATGTCGGGGCCGCAGACATTCGTGACGCCGTTACTATTGCTCGTCACCTCGCGGGACGAGTCGTCGCGTCGCTGTTTACCAGTTTGACAAGTTACATTATTCTTCCAGCACAATACTGTCACGTCCTCCGACAGTTCCTCGGCACTCAAACCAAATCTGGGAGACGCCCCGATGTTTTCCATCTCGCCAACAAAAGATATCGCTTTCTTTTGAGAGATCGCTGAGGCACAATGAAGTGTTGGCTGGACAAAAGTTGACACGTACCCACACACACAAACACACACAAACACACACAAACACACGGATTGTGCTACTTTTGTTCTGTTTAATGAACAAAATGCATGGTGTTAAAAAGAGAGGAACGTCCGTCGGAGTAATAGAATCCGTGCAGTAGTACTGGAGGTGATATCTGCATGTTGCCATGAATGATAAGGTGCATTTGACTAAAATATGTCACGCTTATCTAGAACACCTGAACATATAGAGAGACGGGGAACGACACGGATCTCAGGTCTGCACACGAACCAGGGAGGTTTTCTGATCCACTGATTTCATCCCACCTATCACTGGACTGTGTATTATTGTACAGCGTTACTGTATATCCGTCACAGAACCAGCGAATTAAGCGTAGCCTCCCCAGACAAGAGTTTATCGTGGCGAGTGTAAACACACCGGCACTGGGAGGAAGGTGTAACGGAGAGGATGTTGTGGATGTAAGATGCAGGTCGCAGATAAAAGCCGTAATCACAACAAATGACCCCTTATTATTACAGATGTCGAGGATAACATGGTAAACGTGGGAGAGAGCCTGAGGGGGAAAGGGGCTCCACGGTGGTTTATTTTCCTCAGCAACAGGAAAAAGAAAAAAGAAAATACCAGTTTATATGTGAGATTGCGCCCACGCCATTCCCAGGTTACCCCAGATGGACCGCAGTTAAGGTAGTCTTTGAAGTTTATGAGCGATATTTGCCTGCAACGTATTTCTTTAATAGAAGGAAGACATTAACATACCAAAGTTGAAGCTTTAGAAGCTGCACTAATCAGTATTTTTAAAAAAAAATATTATTTATGGATCAAATTAAAGCATTAAAAAAATGAAAGATTTGCTAATCAGTCTTTTTCATCTACTTTTTTCTTTATACCATTTTATTTGTCTACTTAGGTTTTTTGCAGTACAGCTAAAGTTAAAGATAAATGACACTTCTACTTCCCAAAATCAGATTCTTCATCTCCACCTTCGTCGTCTAACACGACTACTTCTGTGCCATTTATGCAAAATGTATTCAAAAGACTTATGTGGTTAATACATGTACTTCTCACGATGGTGCGTATGCTTCCTGTGTACTTCAGGGGGTATCAGCTGGAGGGTCAACCCTGGAGGTGAGGGTCATGCAAGAGGACACCGCTGGTCCAGGTTTTAGATGGCTACGGTTTCAACGGAGCAGCTTTGCAGCGTGGGATATGAAGCCTGACTCTAAAGCTGTAGGAAAATAAACCTAAACAGGGAGGAAATGTTGGCTTATCTGAGCTCAGGAACACAGCGAAGGGAAGCAATTTCTTTTTTTTTTTACATGTACAATCCTCTGCCACCCTCCTACACTCCTATCCAACTCCCAGAGGCAATTTCAGCAGCACACTATTATGCATTCTTTTTAAGCCATAAAAATATCTAATACGCCTCTCCTGTATTTAAGTGAAGCTTACCTTATTACATTATTGTGTCACATGTTTGCTGCCCTACAAAAGCCAAAGAGTGTGAGCTGTGTGGGCAGTGAAACCGAGCTCCTGCTTCAACAGGAAGTAGCAGTGGTCCAGGAAAGGATTATTTATCATTTAGTCGTATTTATGAGCATAATTTGTTTCCACGGAGAAGTCTAAACTGTACTGCTGACCTTTGATCTCACTTCTGTTTGTCTTTGTCTCTCCTCGTGAAGGGAAGGAGCTCAAGCTGTGCAGAACAAGCCTCCATTACCAACCGGGCAAAACAGGCAACTGCCCCGGGGACCACCAAGTCCAGCGGCCATGAAAGCTCCGAGGTTACTGCATAACAACACACACACAAATATATATATCTATATCTATATCTATATA
>CALSCE010010776.1:2177674-2196377 GCA_943593645.1 Bovichtus variegatus
TGTATGTATATATATATATATATATATATATATATATGTGTATATATATAAATATATGTGTAGTATATATGTGTGTATATATATATATATATCCCCCTCCCAGCAAGCACTTCATGCCAGATTGCCACCTCAGTGTTACACCAATTCCCCTGCAATTCTTTGGGACTGGCCTCTGGCCACAGCTGCCAGGCCTTTCTCACAGCTGTGGAACGTGCTGCATCCATCTTTTCTGAGAAGTCGATTGCTCTGCGGCTCGGTCTTGTCAGCCAGTGTAAACAGGATTTTGATAAATGGAAGTCAAGGTGTGCAGTCACCTGGAGCTGCCATTAGAAGTTTCCTGCTCGTCTCTGTGTGAGTGTGTGTCAGTGTGTTTTCACAGCTGTGAGGTGTCTTCAATGGAGTCCTTTTCCCCCGTTAACTTTCAGCCTGATCCCTTTACCCGCTGGCAGCGGCTTCAAAATACACCTTCAGAAACTCTGCTCACTCAGTTCTGGACTATCCCACGAGGCTGGGACCGAGGTACAAACCGGAGACTTGCAATCAATAATTTAAGGCGTAGTCAGCTTTTCAGAAAAGATTAATAAGCTCGACCACAAACGGGACCAAGAAACTACATCTTAAGTCAGATAACACATTTATTGCATGCTTGCTGGTGCTGTCAGATATGTCTCCTTTTATCCTAACACACAAACCCTTTAAAAACCGTGTCAGAACGAGGCATTTAAAGCACATTTAAATAGTGTGCGTCCAGGTTCAAATGAAGGCTGATTTGTACTTACATGTGGCCTTGATAGTAAAGATGGAAAGGGCAAAAGGAAGTCATGTCACAGGCGCTGAACGCTGCACTAACCTGCATCTAATGCTGCACCTGCTTCCACAGCGCCAGCCGTTTAATTACACTAAAAAACACCTCGCATATTGAGAAGTTGTTACGGCCGCTCTGACAACAGGACTCTGGTGTCTGTGTGATTGCAATACTCTGAGCGAGAGCAGCGCCGTGATTAAAAAAGAGCACTTGACCATCGAGGAGGACAATAGGGGCCTGACCTTCCCGAGTCTACGAGTGTGCCGCCGGCCCCCAGGGGCTCCTCGCGGCGCCTACGGATCTAATTTCAAGACATCGTGATTAAGTGCAGGCACAAGCCTCAACAGCCTCTGCACATCCTCAAGAATTCAATGACCTGCAAGATACTGAGGAGAATCTGATTATAATAACACACTCTGTGCCTCCCCTTTGCCATTTGCATACATGTAATTTCTTATTTCTTGGGAAACCCTTGTTTTAAGGGAGTTTATAATTGTTTTGCTGCTCCTTCACTTCAAAGAGGAGTCAGAGGTCAAGGTCAGCCGCAGACAATCGTCGCTGAGTGCTTTGCATAAAGGGTCATTCCGGCTCGTTACAACGTCGGTCTTATTTTTGGAGACTTTGCCTTCATTTCTTTTGGTTATGCTAATGTAACCCCACGAATTATTGAGATATTTGCATAGGACACATGATAAATCACAAGACGAGACAGGTTGTAAACAAGCCGACAGTTTAGCCAGATTATCCAAACCACTTTATTTGGAGGTAAAACTGAAGTGGTTATAATCCATTAGTAATAATCCCTCTCTGAAACTGTTGTTCTTTTTCCCCCTTTTTAATACATTTGGCCAACCCGGGGGTTTATTTACAACCTGTCTGATCATCTGGCTGCTCGTGTTTCCTGCCCAATCACACTTGTGTTTCGCAATGTCGGACATTGCCAGATCCCAGCAATTAACTTGGTGAGTACAATGTAATTATCACCGATGGGAATAATGTCCAACACTGGGACAAAAAAGAAAAAGTTCCAGGTTGTAAGAAACTGGAATTTCCCTTTAATGGTACAATACTTTGGGGGCTGAGGGGATTTTTGTACTTCCTATTTCTTTGTGTTTAGTGCGAGAGATCAGTCGTACATCTTGCATCTTCGCCTTGAATAACTTTTACCCCCCTCCCTTCGACTCCCATCTGTAGTCAAAGTGAGGTCTGCTGTGAGTTATGTCAGATGGAGCGATTACCAGAGAGGGGGCCAGGAGGATAATGAGTAACAGATGTAGGTCGCTTGCTCTTTTTCTCACACATCCACTTTTTCTCTCTTTCATTTCGTCTTAATTTTTCTTTTAGTTTCTCTCTCTTGCTCTCTTCTGTCTCCCTCAATTGTTTTACCTATTCTCTTTCATTCTGCCTTTCACGCGACTCTTTCACTCTCTGCTCCTCGCGTTCTCTCTCCGTCTCCCTCCGGCCACCCACAGCTGTCCGGTACAAGGTGCTGGCGAACACTCCCTGGAGCGGAGGTGCACTTGTTCTTTCCCGCTGCTAAATAGCATGCATCAATCATGCAGGTGTCTTTCTACCGACGGCGGGAGGCCTCTTAACACATTGCACATGCAGCCAGAGACAATCTATCAGCACACAGGCAATGTTAATGTGGGACTGGAGCCAGGTTGTATGCATCTGCAGTCCACTCTGTCACTGTAATATCAGCGGAAAGATACGTTTGCATGCTTTAAGCGCTTCGGCTTTGTTTGGCCAGGTGATAAAAAGAACATGATGGCGCTGAGACACCTGAAAATATGGATCTTTGTCCTCTTCAAAGCGACCTGCAGTGGGGTTTGTTGGGAGAGAAAATAATCTAAAACAACAGGAAACAACGCTGAAACACAGGGGACGGAGGGTATGAGGACACACACACACACACTGGACTGTTTCTTCACATGTTCTAACTGGTGTGAACACAAGGGAATGCAAATCATAGCTAAATAAATGAATGTTAAATGAACTATGGATAATAAACAAGCTAAAGGTGAAAAATTCCTTGTTTGAAACAAGGTTTAGAAGTGATAAAAAATGTGCCTTCAGTATTTTGTACAGTAGATTGTGGATGGTTATTCAGGAGTGGTGCACAGAATCACTGCTTACGCTGTGAAATCAGAGCATAGTTAGTTTTAAGTTGTTAAGTTGTGTGAGTCTGATGATAATGTGGAGCATCTCATCACAGACCACTGGAGGTCACTGGGCCAAACATTCAGTCCACTCATTAGTAATGTATTTAAGTATTGAGACAAAGAAACTTACCTACGTTTAATCAGACTCATTACAAAACTGTTGGGAGGAAAACCTAATTATGACTCCACCAATCAACACAGTGTGTTTGAAACAAGCAATATGAAAAGTCATCTAACCGGCTCGGGCAGATTTACAAAAACACCTAAAGCTGTTCCTTTCACAAGCAGGGCAGGAAGCTCACCTTTCCAAACAGCAACCAGCCATTTCCAGAGTTCAACAACCCCTTCTGCTATTATTCAAGCCAACTAGATTTTGGGCGGCCCATCCAAATGATGGTTAGTGTTGTGCCAAAGCAGCTGGAAAGGCTGGCAAACCTGCCAGCTGCAGCCAAAATGTATGAGCATTTGGGTGGTTTCCCAACTAGAGTCAGGTCATCCAACAGCATCAATGTGACACGAACCTTAGTCAATCCAGGGGAAACTAAATAACTATGGAGATACCTATAAGTGGAGCAAATCACTCCACTCAATTTAGACTATTTAGACCGCTCCACTTTTTTCATTTTCTTTTATATGACCCACCATGTGTGTTCCTGACAGAAATACTGCTGCCTTTATTATCCCAGCAGCACGTGCCTTGCTTTTTGTACGTCTGGACACTGCTACAACAATGCTGCATCTGCTGCACTAAAAGCCGTTGAATATCCTCCTTTTCATTGTAATCACATATTCTATCCTAACGTCCTTCAGCTGCCAATCACCAATTAGAGAACACATTCAGACAACAGACAAACTGATTGTTTTGCAGCAGAGGGGAAGTGTATTAATCATTAGCAGACAGCAGTGGTAGTGTCACTGTGGAACACACTGAATATGCTGAAGCAGGTTTAATATGCACATGAGAAATTATTTGGAAATTTCATCGCACAGTCCTTCTGAGTCACACAGATGAAAAGCGGAGCATCTTTTTCACACAGCGTCAGTGCCCTGGATACTCGTGCCCCTCACAGTGGCGCCACAAGGAAGCATCTCATAAAAACTTGTATCTGTGTCGCATCAGGAGTTCCAGCTCTGGGGATTTTTACGCTGATTTGTAGTATGAGGAGGACCCAAGTGAATCAATATACAGAAAGTGGCTCTGCAGAGAGGGAACGACCCCAGGAGGTGTCATGCTTTCAAATAACTGTCAGAGATTATTATTTCACAGAAACTGGACACTAATGCATCACTAAAAATTAAAGGTCTCAAGGATAGTCAATAGGTTTACAATAGTAAGGATAATAGAGGGCTTCTGTGATGTTACTTAGTGTAAACATTAACCTGTATAAAACTACTTAAGAGTAATTAAAAGCTCACTTCCTCATTCTGATCTGCTCGGTGAGTTTTAAAGGGAGGGATTTAAAAGAAATTTAAGCATTTTATTCAGATCTTTACAGATTTTACGGCATTTCAATGCAAAAAAAACAATTGCACAACTAAGATTTAAAATTGTGATTCCGTATCTGGCTGCAAAGTGACAACACCGAATAATCACTGAATCATAATAGCTGCTAAACATGCATGAGTGCACACGTTTAGCAGTACCTCTTTTTGAAACGTCTACCACGTTCAGAAAGGGGGAAGCTGAACCTTTGCTGCATTTGTTTAAATGTGAGAAATTGCTGAATATGTCATGTAAATCAAGAAAAGGTGTTTCCACCACAGCTTTGAATAGATACAACCGTTTTGAGGAAGGTGTGATGTCCCATTGTACGCACTGAAGTTGCCCAATATAAGGCTTGTGGTTGGTAGACTTCCCATCGGTTGTAACATAAGAGGATACCTGGGGGGGGGGCTCCTTTCTTATGCAATTACACCACAAACCACAAAGAATTTGACTCCACGTACTACGTGTTCCACGTTTTGGGGACACTGGTCAGTGCATAGGAAATGTTTAGACTTATAATAGAGTTTGTGTGGTGATTTAAAATACTTCAGCTTATGTTGATCAGTCTTAAATGTATAATGTGTTTATAGCATTATTTAGACACAGATGGTGCCATTACTATGTACATTTTTTCCAAGGGAAATATTCTGCTGATGCTGGATTCAGGTTCTGATTCTGGATGCAAGAATTAAAGAAGTTTATCCGACGTTGGAACAATAAAAAATAAAGGAAGCGGCAAAACACAGGCATGTAAAGTCTGCAGGATTCAGTCTTAGCAGTGTAAAAAAGAAAACTTATAATTATTACCAGACTTGATGGACTTTCCTTGAAAGACTCAAAAGCAGCTCTGGTGCTGTACATGAGGAGCCATAAACTGTCTGTAATATTTAAATGATAGTCTGCAGCTTGATAAAGTGCATCCATCACTTATAAATCCTCTATCTCGACACCGGAAGCTTTACAGACAAATCAACTGTGTTCATTTTCAAGTCATTTCCACTGCTTGATAAAAAAAAAAAGAGGAAGGAGGCAAGGTAACGACTTAATTTGCTAATAGGAATAATTATAGCGTGGCCAGAGGCTAGCTCCATTAGCAGAAACAAGAACAATTTGGCTTGTGTTTATCTTGTGCTAATTGTTGCAAGCAAATGGCAAATATTTTATTAACTTCAGGAACATACTTTACCCACAGAAGGAGTGACCTGAATATGAAATGATCTCCTGAGTGTGAGTGTGTTCAGAGACTCAGATTTCCACTGTTGTGACATGATTTACACTGCAGGAGCATGTTGTATTTTGCAGAAGTAACTTCAAAAGTTGTTCTGTGAAGTTCGCGGAGTCATTTCATCTGGGGACATATGGGTTGGAAAAGTCAACATAGATAGATGGATAGATACTTTATTGATCCCGAGGGAAGTTTAGGCATTTCACGTATTCACAGACTATTCATTGATTTTGTTTTGCAAAATGCAAGGACTCAAATTGCCAAGCTTGGTGTACAATGGTGAAAATAAAGGCCGTCATCTTTTTTAAATCTGCAGATATAAGTCACATGTTTTAAGTTTTTTTAGGAATACCTTAAACATTTAATTAGTCCACTCATTCATTATTTATTTTTATTATCAACATAACTTTAGGAAGTTAAATCCACAAAGTTTGATGGTGCAGTTTAGTTTGCTCTGGTATTCGATGTGAACACACAGGTTTCAGTTGTTGGGGCTGATTAGACCTCTGCTCTGCCTGAAGGTGGGGGAGCTGTGCAGGAAATGACATGACCAACCTCTGTGTACTAATAACCAAGATAGAGTTGTCCTTCCCAGACAGGTGCAGCAAAACTGAGAAGAAAGTGATGGAGCTGTCAGAGGGAGGTCTAATTGGGCAAAATAAGTGAAAACACCGGTGCGGGTTGAGTCTGGTGCAGGGACTTTAAATTCCCAGTTCTACCATAACTCTGTACTGTGTGCGCCTATGGGCTTGATTGCACATGTATCAGCTTTTGCGTGCGAGCATGCATGCATCTTTGTGAGATTGTGTGTATATGTTTATGTGTACTAGCCGAGAGCCAGCGAGAGCGTCCTCGGTCCCCTGCTCATTAGGCGTCCTGAATCAGGCTTGGCGGCGCTCAGTTTGGAAAGCACATTTTTTTGGTCCTTTTCCATTTCATTTTACCAACGTTTTTTCTATTTTGTTTCACTCGGCCCGCATGGGGAAGGCAAAGGAATCAGTGTCAGTTTAAACATGGCGTTCCAATAACGAATTGGCCTAATCAGAATGATACAGACAAAGGCTGGCGCTCAGATGTTGGCAAATGTGGAAAAGGTCAGTCGTGGTTGTGGCGAGGGAAGGAACAGGGACAGATCTGAGCGGCTTTGACGGTTCACTGAAACATTGCTCAGAGTGCGGGGCCATCATCAGTTTAACGATTCCTCCCTTTTCTCTCCTGTGCTATAATGAACCCAGTTTGAGAGGTCGACTAGTGACTAAGCACCGCGCCCGGTTAGGGGAAGTGTACAAAATGCCTGCATGCAATGCAAGCAAAGAGAGCAGTGGTGTTATCGCAGGCTGAGGCTGCTCCAGATCAAGAGGCGGAAGGATTCACAGGGCTCTTCCACGAAACCTGAACACCTTCAGCTCGGCAAGTGAGACAGAAAGATGTGGAGCGGATAAAAGTGGGGACTTAGACAATTGTGCACCAAGCATGCGACCTACATAATCAAGGTTGTTAAACTTCTACCTTTCCCCAGATTAAATGGACCTTCACTACGGTTCAGCACCGTCTTCCCTC
This sequence comes from Bovichtus variegatus, assembly GCA_943593645.1. NCBI lineage: Eukaryota > Metazoa > Chordata > Actinopteri > Perciformes > Bovichtidae > Bovichtus > Bovichtus variegatus. The sequence continues at coordinate 2,184,916 of CALSCE010010776.1, forward strand.
TCGCTCCAGATGTTGTGCTTTTGTATGTTGAGGCTATTATCTCCCCGGCCTGACATGATCGTCTCGGCGCATGTTAAAGGCACACATAATAACCACTGGAGCACAAGTCAGTGAACAGACTAACACAGGGTAATGGGCCCGGACACTTGTCAAGTCGCCTTTTGCTCACACGGAGGGCCGTCCTTTTGCCGACTGACCCTCTGTTTTTTACACAACAACTACACGCCGACTGTTTGCATTCACACATCGGCTCCTTAAAGTGGCTTCCTGATACACTCCGAAGTACTCCGACAGTCATTTTGACACTCTGAGCACGAGTCAAACCTTGACAGCGCGCGAGGAAAGGTGCGACAGAGCCAGGTAGACGCGACGTGTCGCTCCCCGAGGTGCCAGGTTTGACACAGCTGCCACCGGTGTGAGTGAGAGGTCAACACCTCTGGAATAGACTTGTCAAATTAGGGAGTTTGCACTAGTTTACCGCTAACAAGTACTAATTAGTGCCCCTGCACGCTAACACACACACACACACACACCAGACAAACACAGTGCAGTCAGGGAGCACTTTAGCTGGAGGCTGTAACCTCTGTAACAAACCAGAGATTGTTTGGTCAGGTTTCTGCCGCCTCCAGGGGCAGAGCAGCCATTGAATTGCACTAAAAGTCAATTGAGACGTCTACAAGTAAAATGAAAGTCTCCCAGTTGTAGTATGCTTTCCTGTCACCTGCTTATAACACGATTAACATAAAAAGTGGCCTTGAACGTGCAGCCCAGGAGGTATTTGCTGCTTAATGCTGTGATATCCGGTGTGTAATGTGCCTGAATGTGTTCATTTCCTTTTTATTTTTGCCTTCCTCTTCAAATGAGTGTGTTGTCACAGTTCAGCTGACTCTATTTTCCATATTTCATAAATAGCCAGGAGAAAAGTATTAATTATCCTTGTACAATTTAATGCACCGAGTACTTTAACCTTTCAGGTTCCCGTTAAACACCGGCATAACAAGGCATATCCATAGCGGCAAACGTGATTTATGACAGGAATACCTAATTCTTGTTTTTAAATAGGTTGGACGGCAATCTGCATACATTTAAATGCGCCCGCAAACACTTTCTCCCCCCTCCTCTCTCTTGTCTCGGGGCCTTGTTTAATATTCAGGGATGATTTTTTTTGTCCACATACATTTTGGTCTGTGTCACCTTAGATTAAATTATTACCGTTTTGCAGCCTTTGCGGTGCCGGCCCGGGGCCCTTATTTACTAGAATCAATGAAACAGTAATGAAAATCCATTTTTCATAGTATCAGCCCCCGCTGTCTTTTATTTAGTTAGCTGTGTCTAAGCAAGCAATTCATTTTGTGTAAATGCCACCCTGAGAAAAAGGCATTAGCGCGGAAAGGGTTAACCCCCCAAAAAATTAAGATGCTCTGCTCAGCACAGCTGCTGTGATCCGACACACAGAGTCCCCTGAATAACTTTATCCCCAAAACAGCCATGTGGGATTTGATTATTTTGAGGTGTGAGGTTCTGGTAATGCTATAATACCATCGCTATTATAAACAGAGATGAATCTTTACACTTAGCATTCAATGGAGTATTGATGACTCAGCTACTGTCAAACAACAGATCTCCACACGAGTGGCTCATATTTACCAACTGTGAAATGCACACAGTTATATGGACAGTTAAATAAAGCATATCAAGCGCACGTTGATGGAAACATACGCTGCACCCTTGGGTTAACAAGCCGCGTGCAGAGAGGATTTGTGTGTATGTGCGGTGAGGAGGGTTAATATTTTACTGGCATGTTAAATACACATGCAGCGTAGCTCTGAGCCTGCATATGCAAAGTGCAGTGGGGGTGGAGCTAGGAGGCACCGTTCACCTTCTGGGTCACAACACATCACACGAGGTAATATTACACACTCCCAATCTTGCATATTGAAATATCTCCATCTCAGGAGCACGGCGTCGGCTTTGGCTGGCGTACATATTTAAATGAGTTTGTTTATTGACTTTGGTCGGGGTCGTGCGTGTGGCAGCGGTAATGAAACAACAACAGAACAGGAGTAAAGAGAACGCGAGTACAAGGACAAGTGATTCAGTGGGATCTGTTAAGTGTCATTTCCAGCGAAAGACGCGTGTGCAGCTTGTTTCGACACAACATTTAATAACGACTGAATGTGACACTCAATCTGAATTATACGATTTGACAAACTTTGATCTACTTCAACAACTTTAATGCTGCTGACAAAAAACGTTTCCCCCTCTTCCAAGCAGGAGGACTTCACATTGACAAAGGTCATTACTTTTGATTGATTTAAATGTTAAATATAAAGTTAAAGATTTGAAAAATGTAACTCTTGATAATTGTATTTGTTGCAGATTTATTTGAATGGTTTCTGAAACTTCAAATACCTGCGTGTGCATCTACAATTGAGAAAGTGCTGTGTGAGACAGTTTACGTAAAAGAGATTTTAATTTCAACTCGACTTTTACCCGGTAAAGTAAATATATAAAAGCTGCTTAGATATCATGAAAAACCTAAATGCGTCCAAGAAAAATTTCAGTTTGATAATGTTCTGCAGTAAATTGCTGTACATTGTGCTTCTGCAGTTTTAAATTAGCACGTACAGAAAGCTTAAAATCTATTTATTTTCTCTACCTGCAAATAGCAAGATGATTAAATTCAAATGTACATACGTCTGTATTTCCCTTTTTGTCAGTGAGAGTTTTCTGTGCATTTCTGTTTTTTTTCTAATTTGCTGCATTAAAAATGAGAGCAAATATACTGTTATGTTTAGTAATGCTTTTATGCACTACCTATAAATGATGCTTAATAGGTTCTCCATACATTTATTGTGTGCAGTATAAGTGCGGCACACGCCTTGTATCCGTCGCTCTGCACACGCCACAAAAGATCAAGGGCCCTGCCATGTCAGACGTGACACTAAAGGTCCACACACACCCTCCTGCTCTCAGATTAGATGACTTCATAAGTGTGTGTGTGTGTGTGTGTGGGTGAGAGAGAGTGGAGGTGAAAGGAGGGAGCCCCCCCCCCTCCCCCCCCCCCTCCCCCCCTTTCTGTGGCGCAAATAGTGTGAGGTGGGGGGGGGGGGGGGGTTATATCGAGCCCATCCTGATGTGGCGTGTGACCTTTTGAAAGGCGCTCGGCGAGGGTTGATTAAAGACGTATTAAATTTGTTTAAATAAACCTCCTTGTAATGGCACATCATTTGTAAGAAGCTATTAGGGAAACGCCAGGGAAAAAAATTGCAGCGGCGTTATTTGCATGAAAATGTGCCCCGACCGCTCAAAGTGAGGATCGCTCCTGAATGAACAGCGACGAAAGAGGGGTGACACTTCTATAATTTTCCACCACACCCCACCTCCAACGCCCGCCCCCCCCACCCCCCCCACCCCCCTTGATGCTGTGACAAAAAGCTGATCAAACTTCCTGTGTTAAACCGCGGGGAGGAGGCGGAGCTCGTGTCACATAAAAACCTGTCCGTCTGACAGAGACGCCGCCCACCAAGCACGCCGAGCCCACCTCTCCCAAACCACTTCCCACAAGTTACACCTTTGAAGGCAGCAATTAGGCGATGACAAACGCCTGAAGACACTTCACATATCACAAAGTCCCAGCAGGTGGGAGGACTGAGTGGCAGCTGTTAGGAAATCTGCATATGTAGAGTATAGATGTACATCCTGTTGTTATCTTTAACACTCATGGAAAGCTTCCCCTTTTGGTAGCTTTAATCATTGCATCTCGCACTTTCTGACAGCGTTATGCATATTCTATACAGCTCTTCAGGATGTTTACAATGAGTTCAATATGCACAGATCATTGTGCATCATGTCATACACATGGCCCCACGAGAACATTTAAAAAGTCCCAAAGGTTGGAACAAAGTATCCTCCAATCAATGCTTACATCTATCGGGGGACAGAAGATGAAAACTCCCATCTCAACATTGCTTTTTGGAGGAAAAAAAAAAAGTTGCTGTCCCTTGGTAAATGTTTTGTAATGAAAAATAATGAAAAAACTATAGATTCCTGAGAAATGATGATTTTTAAACCAGATTTAAATACAATTCCTGATGCATCCGGAACTTCTTGCAAAGCACCTCTAAACAACTTTGCTTGTTTATTTAGAGTTTCTTGCTTTTTGAGTCTTTCTAATTCGGCCCAGGAGGGAGTTTAACTCCAGTGAAGACTGGGGCAGGGAGAAGTGCTGTCAACCCCCTCGGAGAGGAGTTCGAGGCCTCAGCCAACTTCAAGTTGCTGGGGAGGGATGGAGGGATGCTCAGCAGAGCGTGAGGCTGAAGCTAAAGTTGCTGACAGGCGAATAGCTTGGGGAGGAAAGTTGAGATAATTAAAAGGAAATACTTTTTTGGGGCGAGAATGGCTCGTTGATCAACTTAAGAAATGAAAACAGACAACGTGTCCCCTGTAGACTGCTACCATATCCAAAGACGTAATGTTGAGTGATAGCTGGCTGCATGCTAACAGTCGTAAATTCAGATTTCAATATTGTTGTTGGAAGCGTTATAACTACTCTTATCTTCGGGGTTTTTATGTTTGGCAACTGCTATATTATAGTGCAACTTGGTCAATGATCCAGAACTATTTTTATTTTATTTGTCCACTTTTTAATAGTCAAGTTCACTGTATCATAAAAAGGACTAATTAAGCTTTCCGTAATATAACTTGATGTACTAGGACTCTAAAGCTTACGAGATTGAGTATTAGCAGACACACCATTTTAGAGAACAATGAAACAAGAGTAAAATTAAAGAGGGCATGCATTATTTAGCATTTCCTGTTTTTTAAATGTTACAGAAAATATTGTTTTGACACATCTTTAGACTTGTGAATAAAGTCTCATCAGGACAAATTAATACAAAGGACGTGACCTTCTTTAAAAATCCCTTTTCTCTTTTCCTCCCTTTCCCCGAACTCTCCTTTCTTCCTCTCTCCTTCCTCCCATCCTCCACCTGTCTGGCTCTCTGACCCGCAGCAGATTGGTCTGTGTAATTTGAGGCGTCTGGTCAGTGTAAAACAGCTGAAGGGAGCAATCAGGTTTGTGGCTGATTACCTTTTTGGTAGCGGTTTCACAGCACAAATGTGTGTGTGTGTGTGTGCTCATGTGTGTGTGTGTGATGTAACAGCACCTGACATGTTGGCCGCGGTGTGTCGGCTTGGCGGTCGGTTACTCACTGACAGCAACAGGAAGGCCAGAGAGGTGCAGGCAACCACACACACACACTCACACACACACACACACAGACACACACGGATCTTCAATTTGCCTTATTTATTACTTAACCTTTAACCTTAAGCGCCAAATTGTTATTCTACAAACAATGTGATGAATCCAAGTGTTCAGGAGACAGAAAGCTGACAGATAATGACAGATAACGACGTAATAGCTGACAGATAACGACGTAATGATGTTCACGTTCAGCACCTGAGTGGGAGAAAAATGTAAAATGTTGTTTTACGAGCTAGTGATGCTTTACTACAGCAAGCAGGCAGATAAAACTGAGCAGCAACTGCCAAAGTCTACCGCTCTGTTTTTTGTCTTGTTTTTTTTGCAGGTAGCTGCTGTTTATAACACACAGACAGACACACACACACACACACACACGCACAGACACACAGGAAGCACCTTTCTATTAAGAAATCTCTCGGTTTGACATCGACACAACGGCTGCCATGCAGTCACTGTATTCATGCAGGATGTTGTTGTAACAGTTGCATAATGTTACACAGAGCAGTCTGTAAGTCTCAAATATTACACAATGAGGCAGAATACTAACTCTGAATGACTGGAGCGCTGACAGTGAATGACCTTACAAATCCCTCGAGAAGGCCAATTGTTGCATGTCCAAAACAAACATGGACGCCAACTCGCACTGTTTTTATGTTGAGCAATTTGCACCAAAAAGGCCAAAAGAGGAGGAAAACAGCACACAGGGGAATTGGAGGTGATTGAACGTTGTAAAAAGAAGCTTCTGGTTAAGCTGTTTACAGTATGTCTCCCTCAGGGGACACACAAGGGACATTATCTGTGGACAGCGTCCATCTCAAATATCGAACATCTTGGCAGCGACCGCGTCTGAAGACTTTCGAACCTTTACATATCTCACAATTTATGATTTTAACACGGTTGACGTTGCCAGTCCTGGCCGTCTGTCTGAAACTCTTCAAGAGCTCTGAATCAACTGCTCTCAAGCCCAGCAGGTTTATTCTACCTCCACCGGACGGACGAAAAGAAAGACAACAAAATGAGTCCCCTGACACCTCATCCCGTTACAGTAATGAACCGCGAGACCTTGACAGCGCCACACACACACACACACACACACATGTACACGTACACTAAAAACATCCAACTCTTGCTAACTCGACAATACTCAAGGTTTTCACTAGACAGGAAATGGATTCGGAGCGACGTGGAGCTCAGTAATATGAAGAGGTCGCGTCAAGGACTGAATACAATGCGACAGGAAGAGAAACCTCAGCGCTGCCCCAGAGAGCGCTTCCCCTCGACGCTGAACACAGACAGTGAATGAAGGGAAACTGGTGCTGCATGACAGGTACAGAAGCTCCAAATGAAAAGAAGCTTTTCTAGCACTCAATTCTCATCTGGAGCGGCTTAAAACCTGGAGAAAAATACATTCAGCTTTACTTTCACTCACTTTGTTTAATAACATGAATTCATCATCGTGGGCGTTAAGACTGAGGTGAATATTGAGATCTCTGCTGATGAATTCCACGATATACTTAGGTTATTTAAAAAAAGATATTTAAGACCATAAGGTTAAGTGATTTATTTTACCCATATTTCCTTTGAACACAGCATATGGAAGCTTTACCCAGTGGCACACAGACTCAACTATGGTCCAAGCATCTGAAGAACAAGTGTGTAATTAAATCAAGTCGGGCGTCTCTGCACCGCTGATGCCGCTGCTTTAGCACTTCCACGTCTCCCCATGCGCCCGACAGTTAGACCTACTGCTGCAAAATAACTTGTCTCATTCACAGATGAGCTCAAAATGAAATATATTCATGTCCACTGCAGACTAACTCCATCGCTCTCTGTGATCAGATGGAGGTGTCACACAGGAACCTCCGAGGCCCCGGAGCTCTTTATCCCCACTAAATCACACGAGACGCTGCCGTGCTCGAGCCGTGCACCTGGCGGCGCGGCCCAGGAGTCTCGGGGAATACAAAACGGGCTCAGCGCTTTTTATTTTTTCCCATCAGCATGACAAAGTTTAAAGACGTACTGATATGGAAGACATTAAAATATAAAAAGGAACAAAGCGACATCTCTTCTCATTCAGCCAATGAACGCACAAAGTCAAGTGTAGTAAGTTAAAGGCCTTTTGAAGTATATATAATATATATATATTAGAAGTGCTTTGTCGGGAGAGACACCTTCTGATGATTGATAACACAGAAATGAGAGAAACTCGCAGTTAACTTCAGTTCTTGGTTGAATGCTCTTCAGACGTGATCCCCTGCGTTACTAGAGCTACAGCATGATGAGCTTCAGGTAATGAGATTTTTTTTTTTTTTTCCCCTCCGTGAAAATGCATATATAACGTTCTGGAAACAAACTCTTCAAATGCAGACATCAAAACAAATGGTGAATTAAGGCACGGCACTCTCCGCCTTGTTCTGAGAGCATGGCCTTGAGCTACCGATTTTTAAACTGTGCCACCGTTAATTTATGCGAAGATCTGAACTAATTCTTTGGCAACTGTGAAGCGAGAATATTAACGCAATGTATTTCCTTGTCGATGATAATGCTGCGCTCTTAATTTGAGATGTGCGGTGTACTCGAACATGAAATGGAAATTTGCCCCAAACTATGTATTTGTCACTGAGTGTCGGATGTGGAATGAGGTTACATGCATCCTTTGCTACCCACACTCTTAAGATACAAGAAGAGGTGTAGTTCTCCCCTCACTGTGGTGTGCAAATATGGAGAAAGCTTCAACTTAAAGCCCTAGTTCAGAATATATTATATTTACATATTTACATCCAGGGTGGTTCTTATAATGTATTTGCATAGATTTCCTGAGGAGTTTGTCTTGTGGAGGGAAAACAAACTAATCCTTCATAACAGAAATCCAGGCGGCGGCGTTCCTGCGCTGACCCCGCTGAGGTCAAAGCCCATTTTTGTAAACAGTGAAGTTGGCACAAGTTCAACAATTATCACATACTCAGAACAGACTGAGCTCTAAGCATGAAGTCGGTTCTAAAGGACTAAAGCTGCACAGCACTGCCTCAAGATGAAAAAAGTCAATCTTATCTAGAAAATTATTCATAAAGTATTGAAAATACGATACGAATAATGCAAACAAAACTTTGACGATAATTTGCGTTGTACAAAAGTGAGTCCATCAAAGTGAAACCTGCAATCCAACGGATGCACAATTCATTGTACGTCTTCTGTTATAATCAAGAACTCAGTGAGATGGAAAATTGAAATCTCCATACCTGACATTATTGATAAAGTTAGTTCGAGGACGAGAGGTTCAAACATGCAGGAGCGCTGTAAGAGCTTGGTGCTACTTTATGTCGCACAAGAATGAAATTCTGTGGTTAAACCAAATTGGGGCAAATAGATTCTTCCAAACAATAAACTGATAATACAATGTGCACTCGGTTGTGCAGTAGTTTTTGTCTGGCTGGGAAATAAGCAGACTGTACTCTCCAGAAAAATAACAGCATTTATTGAGGCATTTATCAAAAAGTCTAGAAGGAAGTAACGCGACGAAAAACCTGTGTATCAAGACCCCCGTGGAGCCACAGCGTCAGTCTGAGGATCCCTCTAATGCTTTTTATTGTTAAAACCTAGATAGTTTTACCTCTAAAGGTCTTAAAAACTATTGTAATCAATGAAGGTTCATAGACATATGAACGTGAGCTGTAGGACGCTGATACATGAAGCTGTGTGTTGTCTAGGTATAAAGTTCAGTGTGAAATAAAAGACAGTGCTGTTGATTTTCTTTAGTTTTTTCACACACATTCCTCGCCAGTGGTTAGGTTTTGCATGGTTATTTTTTTTTTTTTTTAGCTTACAAAGAGAGAAAAACATGTACATGTTAAAAAAAAAATCTAATTACATACAGCAAAGCATTGCAAAAAGACTGCAGGAAATGTAAATGAGACATAAACAGAAGTAAATGGCCTGTAACTCTAAATGACAGCGGGTATTCTCCTGGAACTGCAAAACCCACCCACTCTCAGCAGAAGTAAGCAAACGCTCTGAATATTTAGAAAAACTTCAAACTACTTCACCCAGGTGAACGTGTGACAGAGGAAGAAAAAATGCCCTTTTAAAGAGCCTGCAAGAGGATGTGGATACTTTACATTACGGCCAACGCATCATCCTAATGGATACAAACTGTCACCGGGCTGATCCCCAGGCCACCTCATGGCAGTGCCACCCAGAGTGCCGGGCCAAAGGTAACGTCACTTTTCCTGCTTCCACAGGATGAAAGCTGCTGTCCTGGTGGGTATACGGGCGGTTTACATCGTGCTAAATGAGGAGGAAGTGATGCGTTTATGCTGTGTAAACCTCTGCTGAGCATACAGGATGCTGCAGCTGCCTAAAGTTTACCTGCTAGATGTAAACCACGAACACGCACACACACGGACGGTATAAGCAGAAGCACGCTCGCACGTGGGAATTCACACATACATAAAACACACATAAAGGCCGTGTTTATATCCTTTCCTCAATCTCTTGTCATCTTTGCATTGTGATGTACTGTACCTGCTAACTCGTAAAAACTCTCCGCGCTGACATATTTATAAACCGCTTGCTAATTACACCACAATTCACTGTGTGTTTGTTCTTTCAAACTAATTTCTCCATCAACTCCATCCATTACCGCCTCACCTCTCCGTCACCTTTTCACATATATAAACTTCCTGCAGGTCTTAAAAAAAACCCCCAAACTTCTCCAAGAGGAACATGCCCAGTGCAAGAGGATTCAGAAAATTGGGAGAGGGCCGAGGTTGCACGTGGTTAAATGATTAAATCGCTGAGGTAGAGCAGGGAAAGGAGGGAGAAAGAAAACAGAAGAGGAAAACAGGTCAACGTGCACCCACAGAGTGCTCTGGGGAAGGCAGGAGATAAGAGTTTATCACAAGCGTATAAGTAGATACCGTTAATCCTCCTTCTGTGAGTGTTCTACATGGAATAAATCTGTGACTGACAAACTGGAAAGATACTATTGTTTTAAAGGTGGAGGGATACAGAGGGATGGAGGGGTGGTGGTTGTTGTCAGCAGATAAGCGTGTAGATAATCAGTTCACGGGTTGAGCGGTTTCTTCGTAGGACGTGAAGAACAGAGGATGCAAAGTGAGCCTGGCGAGGCAGGTAGAGAAGCGGGCGGCGCTGTGCTTAGTAAATGTTTAGCCCTTAATAATTAATCCCACGGACTTGCCAAAAGCAAGATTGATTATTCTATTAGAGGTAGGGATCAACAATGACCCGACTGTAGCTCTATTTCACACACCGTTTGAGTGGCGAGAATTACCACCGCTGTAATGCACACAGCTTTTTTAATACTCTGAGCCATGATAATATCCTAAAATATTATGATATCGCATGTAATATCATACGAAACTGTGGAACATGGGGACAAAGGAGACGAAAGGAGCCCAGAGAGAAGGAGAAGAATATGTTTTCTCTTAAATCTGAGCTGTTAATTAAAACGAATTACAGATAACTACATAAAAAAAGGTAGTTTGCTTGAAGACATCTGAGCAATTTTATCCAATTAGACTGAATATAATCTGGAACGACTGGACAAAAGTGAACAGGAAACAAAAACATGGCTTGTTTCACAGACATGTTGTTTCCCTGCTCGTGCTGAGTGTGCAGGCTCACATCATCAAGCACTTCATAACTGTTCTGCAGTCCAGTTAAGTTCATTTTCCCAAATCCTGTCTGCCTCAGAAAGACGGCATTAAAGCTTTTTATTGACGGCTCAGTTGTCCATCTCGTGCCAGGATTTTTTTCCCTCCTCTCTCCGGTTTCTGGAGGGGAGGAAAAGTCTCAGGAATTGTCCTTTGACTCCCTAAACCCTCGTCAACCCCTCCAGCTTCCCTCTTTAGCTCATATCCACCCACAACACACACACACACACACACACACATATCAACAGGGTATCTAACCACTGGGAGGTAAGAGATCCACAGAGGTGTACATTAACATAAATACCAAATCTGTTGGAGGAGAGAGAGAAGTGTGTGTGTCTGTGTTTGTGTGTCAGAGGGGGCGTTATGGGAGGGTTAGGGGGGTAAAACAATGCATTCATTGTGTGCAGATGGAGGATGAGACAGAGAGAGAGAGAGAGACAGAGAGAGAGACAGACAGAGAGAGAGAGAGACAGAGAGAGAGAGAGAGAGAGAGAGAGAGAGAGAGAGAGAGAGAGAGA
>CALSCE010010776.1:2196777-2207917 GCA_943593645.1 Bovichtus variegatus
GAGAGAGAGAGAGAGAGAGAGAGAGAGAGAAGTGTAGAGTGCAGCTCCATCTACAGGCCGAGAGATCACACACACATACACACATACAAACACACACACTTACACCAGCTCCTACACACACAGGCTGAAAATGTAAAGTTGTGTCAGCTCCAGGAGTCCATCTCTGACACACACACTTTCTGTCTGACACACAAAGAGAAACACACTGGGAGACACTTGCATGCATCGTGCACACACACACTTTTACATGCACCTTCCAGACACACACATCCTTCATAACCTCCACCCATTAGTTCTCTTCTCTTCCGCACACATATTCAAATGGACACATGCACATACCTACTCACACTAATGTGCTTACAGCTCTTCAATGAATGATAAATCTCTGCAGAGGACAGACGCAGCTCTTTTTTTCCACATCTTCTAAGCATCATGTTAATGCAGATTACAGTTTGCTGGGAAAAAAAAAAAACACAAAGAAACATGAACATTACAGCATCATCCTGCCTCCCTCTTGAGGTCCGTTAAGATCAGGTAATGCAATTAAAATCTAATTAAAACCACATTAAATTGCTTTTAAGCATCGTTGTTTGTGTCAAGCGCAGACAGGATCTCTCTATTAGCGTGCTCGCGCAAACACAGACGCTCACAGAAAGAAAAACTGTACGTTACATAAAAATACACACATGCACAACAACAAAGCACAAAAAGAAAACTTGCACACACACAAAGAAATAAACGCTTTTGTAGTGTCTTCTTCGGGCCACATTTTGGTGGGTTTTTGACTACGACAACAACATGTATGTAAGGTTAACATGAGTTGCTGCAGACCGGTGACATATTAGATAATAATGATATATTACATACTAGATGTGCAGATTTATATTTGTTTTCACTCCCCAGGTGTATATATTACCACAGTCTTCAAATCGATTTAGAAGTGAGTTTTAAAATCTCCGAAAGCCTTTTTTTGTCCTCAGTCATCATTCAAATGTTGACATTGTTGTGTCCATTGAGAGGAAGTCTGAGCCTTTGTAGCCAAGACTGTCTGGGAAATGCCTCAAGATTTTAATTGTCACATGAAAGTTACTGTTATAATCCCCAAACTAGCGAGAATGTTTAAAGCTCCACCTGCCAGCCAGGCCGACCGGGTCAAAAGCAAATAAACGTTATTTTTGGAAATGGCGGCTGAAAGTTAAGAAGTGCAAAAGGTCACAAGTTTAAAAACTCTGGAGAAAGTGAGAGAGAGAGAGAGAGAGAGAGGGAGAGAGAGAGGGAGTATCAATATTTAATCCTCCGCTGCAGCTCGTGTCCCTTTACCGTAAGCGTGGCACTGAACCGTCGACTGCTCTCCACAACCTTACGAATGACACGCAGAACACTGTGGAAAGAAAAGCAGGGAGCTCAGCTCAGTTTCCCAGCATATATACAGCTTTAAAAAAAACAAAAAAAAAAACAATTTAGCTGTTGAGGAATTCCCATATGAAGCCAGTTGGACCTACTCTGTCATCATCTCAGCAACTGTGCTCTCATAACTTCCAAAAGTGAGTGGCATTATGCAGAATTGGGTAACAAGCCTTCAGTTCCTCTTGCCTTGATTTAGCCCAAGAGGAAAGTGTTCAGGCCTGGTCCACTTCCTGTTACCTTCATCCGTTTGTTAGCTTTATTTCTTTTTACATCCTTCTGTCTGGGCTCAGCACAAGGCTGAAGTTCAGGTCAAAAAGAGGTCAAACCGGCTCCGAAAGGCTCCGCTGTGTTCCTCACCAAAATCATTTGGAGCCGTTTCCCATTTCCAAGTAAAACTTTGCAGAAATGTATCGTTGGCAAGAAGCAACACAAACACAAATCTTCGTTATCTCGCTGCAAGTATAAAAGCCAGGACAGCATCACGATTTCCCCAAAATCCTAAGCACAATTTTATCTAAATGATTGAAGCTTCAGCATCTGTTTGAAGCTCTTTTTTTTTTTATTTTTTTTTTTACTGTTGTGGATCAAAATAGTCTTGAGAGCCTCACATGTAAATGCACAATTATATTTGCTGTGTCTGGATGAAAACAAAGTCTTCCATTAATAATCTGTCATATGATAGTTATATGGTATTGATTGTGGTTAAAACAAAGAAAAACAACAGCTCACTGGTTTAAAATGAACACAAACCCTGGAGCTGCCAGAAAATCTGCATCTTGCTCCGAGACCCAGACGCATTAAAACAGGAGCTTGACTTCTGCTGATCTCTATATCACCCTGAATCCCTGAAAGCTCCAACATGCAACTGCATATGTCACTGATTTCCTTCTTAATATCTATATGTAAGTTAAATGAAGGGGACAGAAGAGCGAGCTGCTCAGGTGTGATCACATCAGCGGTGTGTGATCATCCTCGCTGCAGATGCCACGGCGGAAACCGAACCTGACATTGCAGAACTGAGAAGTAATTAGAGGCCGGGCCGCCGCGCTCCTTCGGCTGACACCAAATCAATGCAGTTTTTCCACGTTATCAATTAAAGACGTGTAATTACAAGCGTAGAGAATTGCCTCTCACAAACAGTCAAGACGGAGACGGGCCTTCACCGCTGGCTGGCTACAGACCAGCTCCTCAATATGCCGCACCTTGACCCCGGCGCCTCAAATGACATCCTGGAGCCGCAACGACCGGCTTGTTTATGGATTTTATGGCGCTCGTTCCAAACACCTGAGCGATAAACTCAGTGTAGCGTGCAGCACTGAAATGCCGTACACTTGGTAGCAAGCCAAAGTGCAAAATGTATTACTCAAGAGCCCAGCTCCCAATTGAAGCCAGCTGGGTTTGAACCATTAGCCGGTACAAGCAAAGACAACCTGGTTGCTGAGCGCGCTGACACTCCTGGGTAAATGAAACAGAGGGCTCTACACTACTCCCTCCTCCCCTCCCAACATCCACCCCTCCACCCCGCGGCCTCCCATCAGCACCTGGGAAAATGGATTTGAAACGAGGGCAGCTCCCCACCCCCATCCCCCAAATGAGCAGATGGAGGCTTCCGCAACGATTATCACCACATTACCTGGGAGTCTGTTGACGAACAGGAACAATACAGGCGACGCTAATAAACCCCAATCAAACATGACACCCCCGCTAATGTCGCTCACTTCTCCATCCCTACAAGGCAGGACGAGTCGCACTGATTTGTTTTCATCAAACGGCCCGGCTCCAGCTGCATTCTCCACAAACGGGGGAGTCGGTGGAGATGATCTCCCTTTCATAGGTCTCAGCCTTGGCTCACCTTGCGATCATAAAAGCATGGTGGACGCATTAGTAGGTACTTAACAGTGTTTCCTCGTGAATCTAACTCTTGTCAGGGGAGGAACAGCATTGAGACCATCGTGAGACTCAAAGTCCCCACTCAATTCAGATACGAGACTCTGTTAGGGGCAGCAGCTCCATAAGACTTAGAGATATGCATATGATGGAGTCTAGTATGTGAATTATTGCCAATGCATCTGTATGTTGATTCTACTCCAGTGGGACGACACAGGTGACAGTTCTGAGAAGAGGGCCGTGTGTATGTCAAAGCGGCGCTCGTCAGATCTCAGTTTATCTCAGACGAACTTTGCCGAATGTGTTTGTGAGGAAAGATTTTCAGGAATTTTGTTTTAAATTTCAAAGAGTTTATTTTCAGTATGATTTGTGGAATAATAAATGACAGTAAGTATATAACGGAGTGTCTGGCATGACACAGACCAGCATTTCTCTACCCCGTCTTCACACTTATTTTCCACTCTCTTCTTGTTTTAGTGTTAGTGCTCGGCTTTCTCCCTCTGGGAGTCTCGCACTCTCTCATGCCTTCTTTTTTTACCCAAAAAATCCCAACTGTAACAACAGTGGTCTCTAAAGAACCAGGGGATTCCAGACAACTGACCTCAGAGCTGTTCGTCCACTGCTGAGATACAAATATTTACAACTATCGTATTCAGCTCAGCGGTAAAGGCCGCCCCGCCACGAGAAACACTCCCCTGGTCGGGCCCTGCCTGGCTTCAATGCCCCTGGAAAAAATAAAAACAAAATAAAAGTAAAGCCCTAATTTCTCCCTTTACTGGAGTCAAGAAAAAGATGTGGCAAGCCAATAATAAAGAACGCTCACTTTCTCATCGTGCTGCATTCAGGGAAGTTAGAGCTGGAACTTTGAGTTTTTACAGATTTATGCATATATTTATAAGAAACTCAAGCTACTTAGGAGGCTACATCATATCATAAAAGACTATTTTGTTTTCTGACCAAAGTTCCTTCTTAGCTGTTTAGGCTGATCAGACAGTCAGACTCCACCCACTGACATTCAGCTGAACCAATGAGATGCTGCTCCCTTCTCATATTATTGCTGCTCCACTGTGCAGCCGTGCTACACAGAACCTGATCTTTGAAGGAGAAGAACCATTTATGTGAACTAATGCAGCTCCTTCTATGTACTTTAACTCTGACTGATGCAGTTTGTATTGCTCTATATACAGGTATTCCCTCCCTGTCAGGTCTCATCAGGTTTGTGTTTATGTGGTATATGTTTATTGTATGCCTAAACCTTCACATTTTTGATTAGATATCTTTCTGTCTTTTTTTCTTGTTCAAAATTAGGATGGATGTGCAGTCTGTGTTGCTTGTATCGTCAAAGAAAAAAAACCCAAAAAGATTCTATTTCTCAGATCTGGGTGAATTGGATAAATCACCGTGCTAAGTAAAAACACCACTAAGGGTCTGAAAAAGCCTGAGTACACAATATATTCCTTTTCAAAGCACCCGCTGCAGTAGTTTGTGTTTGACACTGATCAAGCATAATCATCAGGCGATCAGGACTTGTGTGTGTGTGTGTGTGTGTGTGTGTTCTTTACACACACACACACACACACACACACATGCACAGAGCATCTCCCCCTCTATCTTCCCTGTGCAAGTAGAGCTAACCACTCCAGGGAGCTGGAGACTCAATTAATGACATACATACAGCACTTGCAAGATGTCAGGGAGAAAGAAACACACAACTGCACATATGCACATTAAAGGCCCTTCTTTACAGTGTGTGTGTGTGAGTGTGTGTGTGCTGCGCTTGTACTCACATGCATACAGTACAGTATATAGGCTAAGGCCGGCCTCTGGGAAATACTGTATGTTCTTCTGCATTATCCGCCTTGGAGCCCTAACATATCTAACGCACAGTAACAAACTGTAACCGGTTTTGAAATAAACAGCTTATCAAAACAGAAACAAATGTAAATACTCAATAAGGATTTAACTGTGAATTGTTAGATATAACTAAATGTGCATGTCCATCAGTGTGTTCCATTACATTACATAAGCATGGCGTACAGTAGTTTTAGTATTTTTTCAGGCTCATTGTTCCTGCATGATTTTTGCAGTAAAACACACTCATTTCTAAAAAAAAGGAGCAGATTGCTTTTTGCTGCCGGAGACGTATGGTGTCCCTTTGTACTGCTGTTCACACACTCTTACCTTGGTAGTAGCTGCAGCAGAGAGGCCGGCAGACTGGGGGCTGTGGGAGAAGGCCAACAGGGGGTTAATAACCTCACAGTACAACAACAACTCTGCCGTTTCAACTCGACATTTTATTAATGTACTGAAAGTACAATTCTAATTTTCAGTCTAAGCTTTCTGTGGCTTTTAAGACATTATATTTTGATTGATGCCATGTTTAGTTTATGTCCAAATAGTGATAAACCTGTCCAAAATAAAGACCTATCCAGTAATTCATGAGTCAATTATTGAGTTATTCATTCAGCACCTGTAAAATATCAGCAGATCCAGTCCTAATCTAGTTTTCAGTTCAGTTTAATCCTAACATTTAAGAAATTTGAAATTATTTTTTATTTCATTCTTAAATGTGGACATTTCTTTTTGGAAGTGAACTCTTCATTTTACACCTCTGTGGTCATCCAAACAGCAGCCTCACCTTCTCAATCTGTCTTCCTGGGTGAGGCATGCTGAGGGGTCGCCACTTGGAGTAGGACAGTGGCTGCTCACAGATCCCGGGGTCAAAGGTCATTCCTGTTCTCCTGGCAAAAGGTGAGAGGAGCAGAGCACGGGTCAGCGGTGCTGAAATCTCATTTAAGATATTGACCCCCGGGGGCCGACTCGAGCCGGTCCGGCGCTCGAAGATGTCGTCACCGGGGATGATGTATAGGTTCGGGCTGAGACGGGAGCCCTGCAGCATCACACACACCCATGTGCGCGCACACCTAGGTCGACGGGCGCTGATGCACGGAGCTTCGGAGCATGTCCGTGTGGTAACGCGTCTTTCATCAGATAAGATGAAACTTTAAATGAGCCTTGTGTGGAAACAGGGACGTTACAAACGCACATATTATCACAGTAGATAAGAGCAGAGATAAGAATGAGAACAGGGTCAAAATCATACGCAGCAGATCATTTCAACACGAAACAGGTTAAATAGAAATGCATGGGTCATGGATGAAAAGATGGTGCAACTTATCAGCTGATTCAGTGGAGAGGGGGGAAACATTTCACATTATATAAGCTGTATTGTATTTATTTTGTAACTAGAAAACAGTACTATACAGTAATATCCTGTATCCAAGTGTATGTTGTGTATAGAAGCTTCACCATCACCTGCAGTAAGATATTATCACATTGAAGTCGTCGTCTATGCTAGTTGGTGGCTCTGCAAAGCGGTTTTTTTAACATAAAATGATGTAATGCCACAGTGCATTTGCATGTTTATAAAACGAGTGTGTGTGTGTGACACCTTGTAGCAAAGCAAAGTGAGAAGGAAACATTAACGAGTCCAGGTTCACTGCTGTCTCACTTTGGATTTGTTATTTCTGTTGGCGGAAAAACTTTCTGCAAATGAACTTTAAATTGAACAAATAATGTATTCTTTGTCTCGTGGCAGTGAGATTTATTCCTGCTGCCATCGTGTTTTGACATAAAAGTCTTGCTCAGTGCAGCTTCAATCTAAAAGGAACACACTGCGGGCAGAGAATGCTTTAAGATCAGAGGACATCAGCTGCTGCTCACTAGCAGCATTTAACCTGATGTAAGACAGCAGATTATGGAGCAAATTGAGATACATTACGGTGATTTCAGGTGGCAGCCTCGATAAGCTCATTGTGTCACTTTTACTTTATTTATTTTTTTAAATCTGTGTGCACTTGGTCCAATGCCAAGTGGAATGAAAGCCTTGGGTATCTGTGTGTGTGGAAGTGTGTGTGCGTCTTGTACTGTGTGATGGAGTTCTTGACTTTAACAGTGTCGACATTTTTCTAAACTGGAGACATTTGGGCCGATCCTCACAGACCCGAGGGTTGTGACTCGGTCCGAGGCGTAGGGTTACGACGAGCTTTAGGTCAAGGTCAGAGCAAGGGTCTATACGTGCATCTTGAATAAACAGATACAGGTAATGTAAACAATGTGGATGTGTTTGGAAGCCGATTGTAAAAGGAAATCATTTCATTTCTGCGTCTTTCTCCATAGACCGTGTCTCATGCATCAGGGGAACCACATGGCCTTATACACGCCATTTGTGTTACTTTCTTGAATTATTGCGTGTAGTACGGTTGTCAAAGCGAACAGAAGGGAACAAAGACAGTGAAATGAACCCCTCATTGATCTCCGTATTGAGAACATCTGCCCTGAACCTGAGGGGGGTTGTGAGACCTCGTGGAGTTGTGGGAAGTTGCGTGCATACCAAGCAGCAGAGCTCAGGTATACACCAAGTTCATTTGCTGTATTTAATTGAGAGTTCATTTGCAAAAGTACCATGAACTCTTACAACCTTCAGGCGCGCTGAACAGCAAATATGTTATCCTGTCATAACCCTTAAATTACCTACTGTACTCTAACACATGTAGAAGTCATCAAGAGAAGCCAGAAAAATACATTTTCATGAGTAGTGTTCACGTTTCTCTTCCTGCAAAAAAAAACACTGGTTTATAGTGAATAAGTACAAAATTAACATTTTTTTTATTCAGCACTTACCAAATAACACTTAGAAGAGAAAAAAGAGAAAATAGTTTTAAGGCTCTTATTAAAAATTAGCACTAATGAGTGAATGAGATCAGCTAATTATAACTCAATACAGAGTTTTTAAAAGAGAATATCCACCCTCAACATTTGTCTATGATCACTACTTGAAGTGTGTTTTTTTCAATTTGTAGCTCGACTTAGTTATTTGGTAACTTAGCTTGTAAACAATCCTGTTTATCTTATTCCAGCAGCTACAATGAAGTTTATAGAGCTATTTTCTTTTCTTTTCTTCAAAAATGATTGACGGTAAAAGTAAAAATGTGTCGTCAGTCCTCCAGAATAAAAGATAGAGAACTTCTTGGATCTGCCTATTTAACAATTATACACAAAAAAACAAAAACACTGCAGAGGAGGTGGAGCGATCTGGCGCTGCACCCAAAGGAGCAGGAAATAGACCAGAATGCAATGCAGCCACAACAAAGATTGGATCCGCGTATGAAGGGCTTTAACGATTGCAGACTTTGAGGCCAAAATTCATAAACCACTTGGCTAGCTAGCTGTATCTAAGCAACAGGGCCGCACCCCATCTTTGGAGGTTGTCAAAAGTTATTCTGGGAAATGTAGGAAAGTATAATTAGACAAGGCAGTTTGAAAGAAAGCGGGTTCACTAGAAATGTAAGTTAAACCACTTAATCACAGAATAACTCCTGGAATGCATTGAAATCACAGATTGATGATATCGAGGAGTGTAACAGTATCCAAGGGAGGGGTTTTCTTTTAACTGCCAGCTGCTGGAGTTTTGCGGTGCAGCTGTTATTAAATAAATGTCCCATCTTAAGCTCCGTATCAGGATGCCGTGGAGATCAAACGTAAGGGGCCCGCCTGAAACCTGCCTTAATTATAATAGGAGGAGAGCTGAATTTCAAATATTTCATATCATATTGTAATCCTGACGCTCTATCCGTTTCACACAAGACAAACACTGTGATGGACCTGACAGTTTCCCTAACGTCTGGATGGGAGCGCGCGCTGCCTGGACGCAGCCACATGTGGGGCTGATTATTAAGGGCTGAGTGTTTACGGCGGACCCAGATGTTGGGTGTTTAACATGGCACGGGCCGAGTGGTGAGTTTTGACAGCTTGCGGTTCAGCTCGACCTACACTTTGGTTGTCGAGCCGCTGAGGCAAAATGTCAAACATGCAGATAAGGGCCAAGTAAATGTGATTACAGCAACTCATTTACTCCGCTGCCCAGCCAATCTGTCCAACGTCGGTCAACACCTCTCCTGTGTTTGGAGGGAGAGATCCAAGGCTGCAGGGCTTCCTGAAACCCACCCACTGGTTCAACTTAAATACATGAATAAGTAGATGAGTAATATTCTGAAAAGGGAAGAACGGAGGGAGGGATGAGGACGCGTACAACGTCAATTAACTGTCGTGTCTTAGTAGGTGAAGGAAAGAACTGAAGTCTGTTAGGGGGCAAGGAAGGAAGGATAGAAGAAAACCAGTCGATGATGAATGAATGAGAGGTTGAATTAATGCAGGACAGGATGAATGGATGAATGGACGGATAAGAAATTTGATAAAAAGACAACAAAAACAGAAACATACAGCATATGTGTGGTGAGGAAGGGAGTGAGCGAATGAATTAAAGGAGTGAATAATGGACAAGACATTTTCTAAAAGGAATGAACATATCAAACAGAATCATCTGCAGAAAGGAAAGAAAAAAGGAAGGATGGTAGGTGTGTCAGTGACTTAAAGATGTGAATGAATGAATTACTAGATTATATCAAAAATCTCTCAGAAGGTTCAAAGAAAGGAGGGACGGGTGGAAATCAATCGGCAAGTTGAATAATCTGCTGGCAGTGAGAAAGGAGGGAAGAGTGAAGGGAAAACAGAAGAACAAGGAAACCGATCTGAGCGTAGTCGAGCTGGACGGATGTTCAGCGTCAAAGAGGAAAAGGGGATCCAAACGTTGACTGTTTTATAAAACTAGTCTGATAAATCCTTACACCAGCAGGGCTTAAAGAAGCTACATATTTAGCGCAGGTGACTCCAGAAGGAATCAAACCATCGGCCTGGTCTGAGTGTCTTGTATCATCGGCCGCGGAAGAGTCCTCCAAGTTTATCAAGGTACGTTAAAAATAAAAAGCAGATAACCCTGAGTATGTGCAGGCTCGAGGGCAATCACACATTTCAGAATATGCTGCTGTCAATTTAATATTCCTGGCCTGTGGGGGAGTGAGAGATCAGGTGACTGGGGTATAAATAGGCCATCCGCCATCAGTTCATCTCAGCCGACTCCTTGACAGGATCAGAGTGACTGAGGACTGACTCTGATGTCAGTCAAAATCAGGACAGTTGTCGCTGAGGGACCTCCGAGTCGGCGGTGAGCTTCGGTGTGTCCCCGAGACACGGACAGGGAGGATGAGGTTTACATCTGTGTTCTCTGAAGTGATGGGGGGGTGCGGGGATCGCACCGAGGAGGGTCGGCTGGGCCAGCGGGGTGTTGGAGGTGAACGGAGAAATGTGAAAATGCAAAGGTTCTCCGAACACCGATGGGAAGCGAAGCGAGGCGGCGGCAGTTTCATTGATGCTGCTCGAGGCGGTGCATCCCTGAGCAGATGTAACTGTCAGACTCAAATATACATGAATGTTTCTGGAGGGTAGACAAACACAAAGTACGCATCAATCTACAGAAAAACAAAATCCCTGACGAAAATGCTTGAGGTCTATTTTAGCAACTAGGTAAACAACTAGCTGTCTCCACATCCATATTTAACCAATTTCTAATAAGGTATATTTAAGTAGAAACAAGTTCACAGCGTTGGCCTGGGGAAATATTCAGAGGAGGAGGGAGAGATGCAGCGTTACAGCAGGAGGATACCTAGTATTAGAGACATGTTTACCCTGTTTAGGTGCTTCAAAGCAAATACTGCAGTTATTTGGGAATTGAAACTGCTGATGAAAGATGTTTTGTACTGATGTGTAATACCTTTGAATTTGTCGATTACCATGCAAATAAACTGCAAGAATTCAGTGCTTTCCCCACAGAGTACTCTAGCAAAGGTGGAAAAGCCTGGAAAACAGCATGAAGATCGTTGAGGGGAAAGTCTCCAGTGAACGTCTCCAGTGAGAGTCTCCAGTGAGAGTCTCCAGTGAGAGTCTCCAG
>CALSCE010010776.1:2207927-2235427 GCA_943593645.1 Bovichtus variegatus
TCCAGTGAGAGTCTCCAGTGAGAGTCTCCAGTGAGAGTCTCCAGTGAACGTCTCCAGTGAGAGTCTCCAGTTATAATCTCCTTGATGTTTTAAACACTGACGACTCGAAGTTTAAAGTAAAAAAACGACCCTTATCCCTTATCCCTACAGATACCAATGTACTGGCAACTAATAATATAAAATACTGCATATTTATAACAAATCTATATTAAAAAAAGTCAATAAGTTCTCTTGCACTTTTGTCCACTGCCTCACTAAAACCTCTTCGGTTACTCAAGTCTGCTAAATTAATTTAATATAGCTAAACAAAATGTAGTTGGCTTGAAGAGGAGACGGCTGCACCTGCTATCCACCAGATGACTGCGGCTGGTCAACAGCAGCCATTTCTCCTGCAGTTTCACAGAATCAGCTGTTTAACTCGCAGCACGATGACTTAAGATACTGCGAGCCTAAACATCACAAACACCTTTAATGTTTCTATTGTAAAGGCAGACTTCAGTGGATGTTATATTACATATTCCTTTCTTATTTGCCCCCTGCTTAGCTTATAAAATTCTTAGTGTTTTCTCCATTATGCCATTCTCCTGGAATCCCTGGGAAATTCAACGCACCCTTTATAATTACTGCACCAACTGCCGGATGACAAGTCTCATTTGCCTTTGCTGGAAGAGGTTGTCTCTTTCCTTAAGTACCTCTGTTGTGCTGATGCCCTCCCCTTGTCACTACAAATTCCCATCTTTACCTACGCAGCCGGTGGCGTCTTCAAATATGGATACACGGCCTGCTTAAGGAGAGCGCTGTCAAGATAAACAGGGATAAGGACGCTCACAGGGGCTTGATGTCCTGTGTTAGAATTAATGCCGTGTGAGTGAGCATGGTGGAAAAAAAGACACGGTTTGCTTTGTCATAGGTCGGCCCGTGTCCGTTAAAGATATCTGACAGTGGAACAGAGGTGAGTCTCACATATCTGACACAGAGGAGAGGAATGAAATGAGCTTGGCTATTTTAATGAGAACACAAACATCTGAGTCCATATGTTGAAGCAGCTCCCCGCTGGATGCTAATTCTTGCTGTGTGGGATATGATTTAGGTGAATCTGTCACAAATCATTACAACATATTCTATAAGCTGGAGGTACAGTCAAACGGAAACCTTGCAAGAAGTACAACAGCTGATATATTTCTATGGATGTTGTTAAAGACACAGTAATATAATAGAGATATATTTCGTATTATGACCAGTTCACAGAAACTCATTTACCCATGTGAGTTCATTTAGGATTCATACAGTCAACACATTTTATTTTTTTTAATTAAGGATTGAGCCTCCCCTGGGTTTAGTGTCATAAGAGGCAGAGTGGGCCACTATACCACCAAGTGATATTCTGTTGCAAAAGCATTACATGCTCAGAAATAACACAGTAAGGTTCAAGTGCTTTGCAATCTGTTTGTGCTGTCTGCATGTCATAGTATGTTACAGTCACCTGGGATGGACACTCAGCTGATAGCTCATACATTACGCATGAGAATACTGGCTGCAAACAGGAAGGACGTGTCCCGGGCATCAGGGGGGAAACAAACCTTTTTGTTCCGTTGTTTAGCGTTTGTTTATTTAAAATAACTGTTGAGGAACATAATTCATAAGGCTGTCAATATATAGTCTCAATATTAACCAGGTTTAACTAAACAGGGACATTCCCAGTGTATTTACATGCCGACTGATCCAAGATTTGTTGGAAAAATCGTCGACATCAGAGAAACTGAAGTTTGGTTTCAAAGGACAAATGCACTTCTGATATGCTGCTGAGCAAACTGACCAGAAAACAAACAAAATAAAAGAACTTGGACAGAGAAAATGCCGTGCCTGTTCTAATGTGCATTTATGATGTAAATAAATAACTTGTACATTTAAATTGAGCATTTGTTGTCCTTTCTTTAACTCCTAGAAAGTGACATTTATGTACCTGGGGTTTGTGACTGAGGGAGGATTTCATGCATCTGGATGATAACTTTGCTTTTACGGGTTGTTGCCCCTTCTGGTGTCCCCATGTTCCTCATTCCACCGGACAGATGGCTCGGACAGACAGGTAGCTGGTATGAACACAACATCAGAATATGTAATGTCTTTGTGAAGGCCTCCGCCCATCCCTGTTGTCTCTGCTCCCCAAGCCTCATGCAAAAGAGGATGTCTTCCCGTCTGAATGTCTCCTCTGTTACTGTCTGCTCCGTCTGTCTCAGCAAAGTGAGCACATGGTTCATGCATAAATCAGCAGCACGGTGATCGCAGGTTGTCCCCTGATGCACCGCCTCCGGTGATCTGGATACCGGAGCCGTGCCATTACGCTGGCGCATTGAGCCAGTCACTGCTAAACAAATATGAAACCGCGCCACTTTGTGTCACAAATTTTTACATTCAACAGAGGTCACGTGAAAGCAATGGAACCTTTTTCGCCCATCTGTGAGCTGAAACGTTAAAAAGGTGGCCGAGCCTCATGGGAAGAGAGCAGAGCGAGAGAGAGAGAGAGAGAGAGAGAGGGAGAGAGAGGGAGTGAGGATGTAAGCCATTACAGCTGTGCATATCACACAGCTATCCAAGATGCATGATCCCTGTGGCCATCTCCAACATGCACTCTCTTACCTGTGTATCCCAGACGCAAAACCACAAGATGTGACTTCAATCTATAAAATATGATGTTTTTGACAAGAGGGGACAAAATGGAGTTGTCACATGATGTAGCAGCAGCCAAGGTCGTGCATGAATGCATGACCTTGCAATCATCCTACATTGTTACTGCAGACAAAAACAGAACAACATTACGAAATAGAAATACTGAACTTAAATGTCCCTCATCTAACTGCTCAACAGGTCATTGTTAGACACTTATTAAACAGAAAGATTTGAGTTTTTCCAGAACGTTTCCTTTGTAAATGAATCCAACATGCAGCAGGATCTGTGCACACACTGGCAGGACTGAGTGGGCTTTCTGCACACATCACATCTGTACTGGTAAATCTGAAAGTGGGTCAACTTTGAACTCGAGTCGGTGATTGCCGTGAGCCAAACAAACACTAATATAAAGAAGAATATATGAATATGTTTTCAGGAAAATAATTTGTTTAGTTTCTTTAAACCTTATTTTGACTTACCCTATATCAGTCTGACACTACATAAATATAAATATACAATATGAATTCAGATCATAAATAATTTAATATCATGAAGCTGCTCTGGGTAACATATTTACATACTTGCAAAAACGCACACGTCTCATAAGCTTAAACCACACAGCGTGCCTAACGCTGAGATAATGTAGACTTTCTGTCCAGATTACATTCTGCGGTCACAGCGGTCGCTTTGAGCAAATCTCTGCAAACAAAGTGATGAATCCTAAAACTCTCCCTTTTGTATTAATATTAATAATGATGATCTTCTTGCAATATGCAATATGGTCAAATTGGATGGGCTCACAAGTCATTACAAATTCATTTTTAAATAACGAAAATAAAAGAATGCCGGCTCACATTACCTACATATTAAATTTACAAACCCTCATGTAGACAACAGCGATCATACGATGCTAATAAAGCACATGTGCTTAAGAAAAGTTCAAACCAAATCTAGATGTTTTAAAAACATTCCTTTTTTTCTGAGAATGAGAATTCTAAAGAGTTAATAATAACCGGAGAGAAAAGTTGTGAAAACAAAACAAAAACACTGGAGGTACTGAAGGGAAACTGAACTGCTGACTTTAAAAACTCCATCTGTTAACACTTAAGTGCCGCAGTAGCACAGACTTGCTGTAAGTAGGAGATTTGTCGAACAAAATATTACATTCATGCATCAACAAAGCCACTAAAGTTGGAAAATCAGAAAACCAGCCTGCAGCTGGTTGGTGCTTGTTTGACTTCTACCATAATGTGTGGTGTATCAGAGCACACAGGATTTCCCTTGTGCAGGATTTTTGAGGATGTGCAGATGATAAGTAATCATAAACATGATACTAAACAGAGCATGTTTTCTCCCAAGGACCTAGAAATATGGACTTTGTTAGTTTTAGTCTTCATTGTAGCTCGATTCCAGCTTGTTTGTGTGTCATCCACAGCAGCTCGGCCAGGTTTAGATTGAGGCATCCAGAGCAGCTGACGAGGCCTTTGCTCTGGTGTGTTTCCCCACTGGGAAATCCAGGAGCTGATGAATGTAGAATTGGTTCCAAGCGTGTCTAGTGATTATTTAGACCTAAACCTGTTCTCTAATAAGCATTCTGCATCACGCCTCGTTCGGCATAAAACCTCCTTTTGCTGCATCTCGACTACATCAGCTGTTAATTGGTTTATTTTCTCCAGCAGATAAAACTTCTTTCACAGAGAGCAAGGCAATGAGTACAAGGAGCTTCTGTGAGAAAGGGGTAGAGGGGAGTGAGAGAAGTCACTTTTGATGATATTACGTTTTAATTATTTCTGTAAATACAGGAGGCTGGGGCTCCTGGGCGAAACTGTCAGTCGATTTTTCATTTCACGTGCCGTTGTAAGGTGTCTAGGTCCAGCCAGCCGTCTAGCTGAGTAGCTGACGTTCCACCGGCGGCCATGGGGGAATATCACACACACACACACACACACACATCCACACACACACAGACACACAGACACACGCGCACACACACACTTCTTTCATCTTGTTAATGGACATTCCTCCACAAACGTCGGCGAGTCTACCTGACTGCAATCCTTTAAAGTTTAATTCACTCTACATTTAGCCCTGGTCATAAATACCATATTAGGTAGCAGCAGCATGTTTTATGTGCTCCCTATGGTCGTGCTTTTGTTTTAATGAAGCCATTTGCAACTTATGAGCAAAAAAAAGAGAGAGAGAAAGTCGCATATTAGATGGGATAGATCAGTCAAACCTATTCCCACACTGTGTTTTATACATGGACTGGAATAAAATGAGGCCGGTGCCCATCCAGCAGCGAGGAAAGACTGTATTTTGACATCTTTTTTCAGTTCTTGCTGATTTAAGGAGGTCTCTTATCACGAAGCGACTGCTGGTTTACTGCAAATCATTGACTTAATCACATTATTCACCTGCTACTATAAATTTACAGGAATTTTTCCTTTGAGTCGTTGGTGTGCGGACAGAATAAACTGGGACTGGATATGTCAGTAGCTGCTCAACCCCATGATAATAAAAAAATAACAATAATAAATAAAAAAAAGAATATGATGACGTATGCTCACACACACACACACACACCTGTTCTGATCAAATTAAGCTCCTGGGGTCCAATTACATATTCATCATGAACAAAACACATTTTGTGAATAAAACTTGATGCCCATTTTAATACTTTAGATCACAAACAATAAGTAGACCCTGTAACCTGTTTTTCCGTGGGTTTATCTTATAAATCCAGTTGAAGAGGGCTGAGTCAAGCAGAACAAATGCACTGTGCATGAACAGCATTGGTGCATTTGCCAAGCCTTGTGTAGTTTTACAAAATATACACTGTCATTTAGACAAATACCTTCCACAGCAGCAACAATAACTGCGGGATTTGAATCGACGAGCAAGCAACACCTGCACGACGTGTGATCTTCTGCAAATACTTACCAAGACATCACATTTCAGTAAATTGAGCATCAAGTACACTTCTTCCTCCTCCGTCGTATTTCATCAATTGTTCTCTTTTCTACTTTACACGTGGTCTTGAATGCAGCAGTTGTGCTGTGTGCCCTCTCTTCCTATTGGTCTAGCATGTGGTGTCATTTTCTGTTATAAACGTTATTATTATGCCTCTGCATCAATGTCACCATGACAAATGTCTCACATTTATTTGTACAGATGTTGGGTGCTGCTACGACTTTTTTGTGATAGAGCTAAAAGGGAAAGTGACAAAACTTCTTCTTCTTCTCTTTCTTTCAGTCAGAGCCATGTGGCAGAGTCTTATCACAACAAGCATACTTTCTTTTTACTTTCAGATCTCCACATCTTAAGGGAGGTTTCCTATTATGTATGCTAAAGACGGCAATAACAAATGCAAATTTATGGAGCAGTTAAGTGTCACCTCACTTTAAACGTAAGGAAGCCATCCAAAATGTTCTCGCTCTTTATTCAGAGGGAATCTCGCATCAAAGTTATCGGGTGGAGCTTTGAACGGTGGAACGCTGGGATGTCACATCTTTTGTTTCCTCTAATATCCCTGGAAAATCTGGTTAAAATCAGAAGATACAGCAACAAGCCGGTTTCTCTGCCGGTTGCACAGATTCCACACTGTTTTCACAGCTGTCTCGCTCGCAGGACGCGGCTGACGGTGGGGGGACGGGGGGGATGGAGCTGCTGGGATCAACTCATGTGTAAAGATGAGAAATGAGAAGCAAAAGGGATAAACCAATACGTTGAGCGTATGACACAACCAGCAGCAGAGAGAAATATAATCTGCTACAATCAGACCTGCAAGTTTAGATTCAGAGATTTCCTTAAGATCGCTTCTGCAAACTATTGAATAACAGACAGTAGAATAAAGAAAATCTATGTATTCTTCATCTGCTGTCTACAGATACAGGATGCGACCAGAGGTTACAAACTCGATGCCAAAACGACTTTAGTCCGAGGATGCTGAGCAGCTCAAATCATTATTAGTGACTCCATTCACATTTGAACAGTTATTGTTGGACACAGAATCATGCAACTGGATGGCAGCTGCTCACAGGTAATGTCCCTCTCATGCCGTAGTTATTAGGCCTCTGGTCAACAGCCAAACACAGCAGCTGTCCATCCAACACCAACCTATAAACCCCCCCCCCCAGCTCCTGTTCATAAACAATAATATGCAGGCAAATGGGGTGGCCAATGTCAG
The DNA here is from genome assembly GCA_943593645.1 of Bovichtus variegatus. Taxonomy (NCBI): domain Eukaryota; kingdom Metazoa; phylum Chordata; class Actinopteri; order Perciformes; family Bovichtidae; genus Bovichtus; species Bovichtus variegatus. The sequence goes on from CALSCE010010776.1 coordinate 2,214,781, forward strand.
ACGTGGCCAGATAAACACGAAGGTCATCGTCGCCACCCAGCCACTTCCCCTAAATAATTGTGTAATTGTCTCTCGGTTTTGAAGCTTGTGAAAATGTGAAGTCATTTAATTCAGTTTCTCTTTGAACCCGACCGCCACAGCTTCACTACTTATGATCAGTGAGTATTGGCAGGCGGAGATTTACTTCTACAAACACCTCGGAGCTGCTCTCGAGAAATGCTTGATCTCATTGGTTGGGTTCAAACTTAGTGGGCAGATAAAGGGAACCATATATTAGAGAAATACTCATTATCTACGTTTTAACTGATTCATTGCATTTGTGATCGTGGTGCTTACCTAGACTGCTGCAGGCTCGTGTGGCGAGACTAACTCTTGGTACAGCTTTGTAATGCATTCATGAAGTTATTCCCCTTCACCCTTTTTCACTGGGCCTTTAATTGTGGTCCTTTGGCAAATGACTTCAACCAAAACGCCCGACGAAGCTATGATGACCCTGATGACATCACTCGGACTTGAGCTCCTCCGGAGACACAGGAGACCCCCACTCATGTTTAAAACTATCGCTCGTTGTTTTCTTCTTCTTCAGTGAACTAAATGTGTGTAATGTCGGCCCTTTATAAACCCCGACAGAGGCTAACCACAACATACTGGTTCTGCTGTAAACTGTACGATTATTTTCTCTCCTTTCTTTCCTGGCTCCGGCGCCAAGGAAGAGCCGCACAGCTGTGACTTTTTTTTTTTTTTTGTTGCCCTTTGTGGCATGAGGTAAGCACGCCATATGACAAAGTGCCACCCCGGCTACCTTTTCTTTTTTTTGCATTGAATAATCCGGGGACATGGGCCTAACGTGATCTGACATTTGAAACGGCCGTCGCAGGTTTCTGTTAATAAATGATTCACGCAGCTGACCCAGGAGACTGGAGTTAATGCCATCTCAGTGGCAGCGATCTAAAACTTTGACTCAGATCCAGCTCCGTCCTCCAGGGGATGGACAAATGGACATTGCCAACGTCTCTCTTGTGCCCGGGGTCTCCATTATCGACCCCAGAAAAAGGAAAAAACAGACATGAGAGACCATAATGATCCAGTGTCAGAATGCAAAGTGCCGCATAGCTGCTTTTATGTGTGTTTTCCCCCATCGTGAAGAGGAGGAAGTTGTGATTCTTTTTACTGCCACACAGCTTTAGGTGCACTAACAGCATCCGAAGGTCCCTCAGAGAGGCCTAATGTGAATTTAATGACCTGACGCTGGGCGAATGACAAGTACGCAAGGTGAAGGTGACAACCTTTTTTCCATCTATATGATTTTTTTCCCCCTCCGACTCACTCACCCCTCACCAGGTCTTGTTTTCTGAAAGCCTTAGTGACGTCTATTATACCGGTGTGTATAGTCATGGCTGTGTATTTCAACAATAGTGAAAGCTGCCTTTAAATCTACATGCCTTCTGCATTATGCAAAACAAATGTCCTATCTTCTTTGTCCAAAATGACGTTTGCATTAAGACAATCTTAAAGAACATTTTAAGATGGTGGAGGAGGGGGTTGTAGCTACAGACATGTCTTTCACAAGTTTGATGCACATGCATGTCACCAGCCAAGACAAGACACCGTACATGAGAGTGTTAATTATGCAAACTTTCCTCAGAGGCAGAGCAGCTCTGCAGGCTGAAATCATCTCATTTGTTAACTTTAACCTCAGTGAGCAGAGCCAAATAGCTGGTTTTCAGGGCAGGAGTTAGCCAAGCGCTGATTTTAAGCAGCTAAAGTCTGTGGTCAAAATGTAGCTGCAAGCCAATTTCTGTCATTCATCAACAACGACTTTGAATTAGAAAATACATGAAAGGGTGCGTACTGTCTTCCTACGTTTGTACGCTTTTGGTCTGGAATTGTTTTTCAGGGTTCGGTCGAGGCACATTAGTTTCAATAAACGCTCCAGCATACAATGGTATTTTAGACAAACGCTTCCAACTTTGTGGCAACAGCTTAAGAAAAGGCCATTTCCTGTTTCAACGTGGTCATGCTCCATTCACAAAGGCAGCTCCATCAGGACGTACTGGCCTCACCTCAACTCCATCCAGCATCTTTGGGATGAACTGGAAACTGTGAGCCGAGCTTTAAAGCCCAACACCAGTGTTGCACCTCACTAATGCCTTTGAATGGGTGCAAATCCCTGCAGACGGGTTCCAAATCTGGCAATTCCCACCAGAAGAGAGTCGGCTGCTGTGGACGCTGTGGATCGTCCACGTACTTTTGGACATCCAGTGCATCTATAATGTGCATCTTTTTGGTGCCTACAAAAAGCGATCCTGGAAACGAGAAACATGCAAGATTGTGGTCTTAAATGTATGATATTAACTTTAATGATGTGATGGGACACATACATTTTTTACGATATTAAACCAAAACCATTCTTTCTCTAAGTTTAACTCAGTGTTTTAGCTCATTTCACCCCAATCTGTTGTGCCTGTCATGTATATACGATGCTGAAGCCCAGATGCATCAGGTCAGAGTCTTATGATGGAGAATTACTGACATTTGTGGCATTCGTTTATTTATTTTTAATAACAATATTCCAGTATTTGAGTGCCTTAACTATTAGAGTAAGAATTATGGAAAATGTTCCACTGTTAAATGTTATAGTTTTCTAAATACATTTTCAAAAAGTTGTTTTTCTGCATTTGTTTTTGCTTCGTGCACCTGGAAATGTGTCCACGCTCGCCACATATACGGCCCTTTTTATGTTATATAACAATAAACGGGGTTTCTTCGACTCTGCTTATTCACTTTAAAGAGATTATTGTAACAGATATTCCAATCCGCCACAGCATTTAGTCATTATTCAAATGACTAAACGCAATGTCAATTAAATCAGCATATATAAGGTGGAACAATCCCTCGCTAGAACGACATCCCCTCCTTAAACATGTTCCCAGAGACACGTTTCCCACCGTACCAGCATTACAATCACTAAGTGCATATTTGGTCATTGAATCTAAGGGTCATCATGATCACATAATGTGCTCCAGAGGCCCCCAGCGGCACAAACACATTTATTTCCAACAAAAACTCTTTTCATACTTCGACAGGAAACCTCGCATTCGCACAACACTTAACCACAACCGGCTCAAATCTTATTAATGCTTAAACCAATTACAGCTTCCCCCCAATTAGAGGACATTACCAGGTTAAGAGCTCTAATGTATCTTCCTCAGAATTCTTCATGAAGTATCTGAGGATGTTTGTAAGTAGTTTTATTGACTAACATTTCTATGTGGGAGCTTAAGGGCCGTCCGTGACACCCCCTCGCCCCCCTCACGAGATGTAAGCGAAACATGCTAGTGTGATTCTTGGACCGACGTCGTGATCTAACTTTCTAATTAAGAAACAGGGAGCAGCGCGTCAAGCACAGACACATCACTCCGCTCCTCAGCCATAATGCTGCCCTGTAATGCCCTGTGTGGTCTCAATTACACTTTCCATGATGTAGAATAACAGCATTACTGCAAAGCAAGACAAGCATTCATATACTCGTAATTAAATAAAATCCAAATCAAGATCAGACCCAAGTGATCTTGAGCAACATTCATTTAGACGGATAGGAGACAGCACTGACCTCTTGGTTAATTCTTAAAGAGACAGAGTCCAAAGGTCGTTGTCAGTGAAGATAGATATTACAAGCGCTGAAGCCCGTCTTTTAAATTCAGGACACATTTTACAAGTAAAAATAATAAACTCAGGAAGAATCAGAAATAAAGGCGCAGCGAGGGCTGAAAATTTAAGTATTTTTGGCTTTTGGGCTTATTTTTTTGACAAAACAAGCTATTTTATTAGAATTTGTGAGGAGCATTTGGCTGAGGTTTTGTAGAATAAATCATTAATCAGACTATCCCTCACTCATTCATATTCACAGACTGGTTTGTTCAGACTGAAAAGCTGTCGATTATTATCGCATCGGACTCCACGCCAATGTAGGAGAAGCAACATTGCATTTCAAACAAATTCCACCATTAAAAACAACACGGCAAACTGCTGAGATCGTCCTTGATGTCGTTCATCAATCACGGCGAGAGACACCCAATTGTGCGTCGCCCACCCCGTTTCATTTGCGAATCATTTGTTGATGCTCTCCCAGCAGCCAACAAGCAGAGGTCAGGCAGATGAAGCACCGTCTCTGCACCCCCCCCAAACCCCCCACCCCACCCTCCAATGCCATCTACCTGCATGGGCCCCCAGCCCCATGGCCCCTGCCCTGGATGGAGGGTGTGTTGGCAGGGGGGTGGTGTGGGTAGTGTTGTCATTTGCCCCAGCATGGCGCGCTGATGCTAATGGACTCGCACAGGAGTCCAGGCTAGATTGGTTATTTCAGTCCTAATTCAGCCATTAACATTTCATTAATGCACTGTCCTACTGCTCGTCTGCACCGCGGCCTGCCGGCTGCTGCCTGCTGATGGATGCTGCAGGCTGCAAAACACCAGACTCACTCAAGGTGGACGGGCGCCGCGGTATGTGTCCGTGAGTATGCATTTTTGCACTACTCTTGTACACACAGTAACTGCCCTCATATGCATAACAAGGACATATCTGAAGCAGGTCTTTCAGTGTAGGAAATAATAAAAACACGTTTTAATAAAAGTTAAGATTCATTCGTTTACACAAGAGATGGACGAGCTAGATACACTGAATGCTATTGCATCCTACAGACGAAGCTAAAAATATGTAAACACCAAAGCTTATTCAGCATAAAATAGACAAAACTAAGCAAACATCTGTTGTCACGGTATTGTGGCTTTCACCCTTGACCTCCATATTATTGCTTACTTTCTTGCTGATCCAGGAATAAGCGCTTATTGTACACTTGTACTGTTAATGTATGAAACGCATACATACAAAGCGTAGCGGTATTTGTGTATGCAAATCACTCTCACTCTATTATGCTGAAGGCAGTATCAGTTGCTAAGGTATTCGCCTCATAATGAACACAGCATGCGAGTGTGTGTTTGTGAGTGTGTACATGCCTGCGCTCCATCCAACAACTTTAACACAATATTCTAATTAGACATCTATGTTTATTTAATGCGTCCTGAGTAAATTAGTTGTATAAAATTATGACTAATTAAGTGCTGCATTAATAAGTGAAGCGCAATGGCAGCCTTTCTGCTGCCGTACAAAGACAGGCACATAGGTAATCATATCTATGTCACTCATTAAGCTTTTTGATCATCGTGACATGACATATGATAATATATGCTCTGATCTACATGCTGAGGCTGTTGCATATTTTACATTATATTTGGAAACATGAAATGACTAACATTTGAAAACAGCAAAACGTACTCTGACCTACACTAGTAAAATGTTCCGGTTGTAATATTCCTAACATACATTTTTTGCAATTATTATTGGTACTTATTATATATATTTTTCACAATAATATATAATTATTATATATTAAATAAAAAATTCTCCCTAGGGTAGAGTAGCATAAGTCTTTGATTGAGCAGAAAATTGTCGGCTATTTTCTTTCAAGTTTGTTTTTTAAAATCCATCCTCAATATTTTTGTAACAGTAGGAATTTGATGGACACACACTCGCAAAGGAAAATGTATGTTTCAGGGATTATCCTGCAGATAAAGTCCTTTTACAGCCAGAGATCAAAATAACAAACTTAAATTATGTGAAATGTGTCAAGCGCAATACTTCTGCAACCAGCATGTAACATTTGTGACTCAATGACAAAAAGACAGACTATTGGCACAGCCCTAAAACACATTCGATATTTCTGGATCAGTGAAGCTGTAGGTAGGCTGTTCATCTGTCATTACTTAACAGTGGGTGTGGAAAAAAAAACCCAAAGTGCTACATGAGTGATGAATATCCTGCTTTATCGGATATGTGTGTGATATATGAGATTGGTTGATAATCGACACTTAGTTCTGCCATATGGTTGGACCCGCCTGCCAAGGTACAAGGACTCAAAATATGGAGGTAAGCTCTCGGGACGGGAGAATAGCAGCTTGCTTCCAAACGAATGGAAGAGAACATGGCTGTGATTTAAAATAATGACCTGAGCGGCTCCTGATTCCTTTTCAAGGACATGGGAGCTGTTTTGTTCCAAAATGAGAGATTTACCATTAAAAACAAACACTTTACTGCCGCAAAATGGATGATAGCTCAAAAATGAGTACAGATTGTGATATATTTAAAAAAAAAAAAAATAAACTGAACAAATAGTTTCAGACAGTTCAGGTACAGAACTTCTCATCCACGCATTTTAAGTGATTATCACGAAAAATGAGGTTTTCCCCACATTTGGAAACATAGTGCTCTGTGTCCCCGTACATCCCCTCACTTATATCAGGTGATGTGCAGCTTGTATTACTACTGCTGTCAGCAGAGTAGTATTCTCATCAATGCCATTTCAAAAATCACCACACTTTCCCCATGAAACGGAGCCCATGTCCATCACAAGACTCGTGGACGTCTGGAGATGTTTAGACAGTCCCAAATGTGAGCGGCGTGCCAAAGCAAACAATGAAATAAATACACACAGGCACCAGTAGCACAAGGAGATTGGTTTTCTTAAAGACCTCTGACGGGATGTCTCTTGGACATTTAGTGGAAGGTAAACAAAACCACTGGCACGCTGCTGCCAACCTCAGCCCCGAGGCAGGCCCGCACTCACTCGCCGGCTGCCGACGGCGAGGGAAATCTCAAGCAGTCTGCTCTTCTATCCTGTGCCCGGAAACACGGCGAAGGAATATTGCTTCCTTGAGACAAGGGAGGGGAAAAAATACTTTTCTTCATGTGACTCAAGAACTGAGTAATTTAGCAAAAAATTGTTTATCCTTTTGCCCCTGTTTTATTTCCTGTCTCATGATGTTCTCAAGACGTTGCCGCTGGCACCGATCAGAGCAGCAGCTTTGACTTCAAGGAGGATTCATCTTTGTTGGCTTATTATTCAAATAATTATCACTGTCTAATGAAGACCAATAAACAGTCGATCAGAAAGAGCAAAGTCTTCCAGAATAAATATATATGCCAGGATCTTGTCATCCTACACTTGGGGGGGCTTCTGATAGGTTCAATGGATTTCAGATGGACAGGAAGTGTGGGCTTTGAAAGCTCTGTAATTCCAGGTGGCCAGGGAGTGTTTTGGCAGGCCGACCTGCGCGAGGCCCGCGGATCGCCAAGAAAGGGGACCTGGAGTAGGTGGAATGTTAATCATGGAGAGAGGAGAACATGTGTGACAAAGGGAAAGGATGGAAAACACATGTCCCATTTCACACTTATTTACCTTTGAGTGCCAAACCCCTGCCAGATTAAAGGAAGAAGAGGCGGGGGGGAGAGGCAACGGCAAAGGTGGAACCCTTTAAAGTTTACCTCTTTGATGAGGACGCCAACTCTTTGATAGCATTTCAAACATTCCGGGTAGGAAAGAGGAAACCTTGGCGGGATTGAAACTCGGGCCTTGTGGTGCAGCGGTCCACTAACAAAGAGCTATGTGTAAAGACAAGAGGACACTGATGCACGGCACGTCAGGACACACACTGTACTGCACCTCCCACACAATGCAACACAATGCAACACAATGCAACACAACAAGAGGACGAAGCTAAGACAAAGGAATGAACTGATGCACGTTCTGTAAAAAAAGCTTTGTCCCTTCTACAAGGAAATGTAAACCTCACATTACGTTCCCTTATTTCTGAAACTCTAACCCATCATAATACGAAAGGTTTGAATGCACCCAAATATATTTTTTAAAGCATATTACATAAAACTCTCTCTGAAATATGTAAATACAGGATTGTTTGGAGTGGGATGTGCTTATGCCTGGAAATGTGTGTTCCATATGCGTTATATAATATGAAAAATAATCTTATGAATTATTTTTATTAATCAACATGTGATAATAGGCAACAGTGTTCTTAGGCAGCTTCATCTCATCTTAGTTGTTTGAAGCACGTCTTCTGTTGTATTTTTAATGGCTGCTGCAAGGCCAGTATTCCCTGAAGGGACAATAAAGTAAAGTGAGGGAAAGTGTGTTATGAACGCACTTTGTCTCAGCGGAAGATGCAAAGATACATTCATACCCAGCAAAACTGACCCGACAAAAGCTGGAAATGTTCGAAAAAATATGACATTATAGGTCTAAGGTGTGCTTCTCTTCCAATTCTGCTGGCAAGAAAATGAATTCAGCCACTCACGAACCCCATCCAGTGGAGACTCTGCAGAGAGGATGATACGAGTTTCTGATTTCCAGAGCAGCTTTTTTTTTCCTTTTTTTCCCTGACATGCCATCTTAAACTGGAGGACATAAGCGTGCTTTGAAAAGACTGTTAAAAAGCGAGAGTGTGATAGGAGTTGAAAAGTTTGCAGCCGTAATGGTGGCTGTTTGAGATAAGTGTAACTTATTTCATTTGTCGGTGGTGTCACATGCTCTCGCTGCTTTGAAGTGGCAAATTAATGACAAGTGAGAACAGTAGCCATTCTGCAAAGAGAATGACCCCTTTTCTAATGGCTGTGTGGCACAGTGAGAGAGTCATCTGTTGGCCCCATCTAATTATGTGAATCGAGCAGTTTGAAAAGTGTCTTAAGGCTGTTTAGGAATAAAAGGGACATTTAAATGCAGAGCACTTTGAAAATTACAGATCCTTCAAAATACTTTCCACGGACACATCGCTTCTCTGCCACGGAATCCTATTTTTTCTTCGTCTCGTTAATTTTGTGCTTTCAGAGTACAGCAGGCATTCAGGGAGAAGAATTTGGAGATAGCCTCCCCCCTAACTATACCCCGCTTCCACTTTGAAATCGTAAACAGGATTCTCCTAAACTTTTCATTTTCATTTATATGGCGCTGTCAGCCATGTATCTCGCTCTGTCCACAGGCTCCCTTTGTGAGGACCTCGTGGACAATTATTTTGCATTTGTATAATTCATAATAATTCATGATTAAAGTGATCATCTCTTTGACTGACAAGTTTTCAAGTCCAACACTGATCATTTTGCATTGAGGCCAAATATATATCAAGTATATTTAAATGTGCCTGTCATTGTAAGACATTTAAGATTTATGTGTACTTTTCCATCTCGCTAGGCAAGAAAAACAGCCTGAAACTGCATTTGTACCACTGTCGGAAACTTGTAATGAATAAAAACCATCAAAGAGAAAACATGATTTTACAGCAGAGCTTTGAGATTTGTCCTCAATAAGATCAGTGACGGACATCCTCACTGGTTCATATGTGACATTTAATAAAGAATATTTTATTAATAAAAAGCTGTGGTCAAGCTTCCTTACTTTGGTTTACCACGATATGAGGGAGCACATGATGGATAGGGAACTCCACTTTTAATATTTACTCTTTCAGCACTTTACTGCAAAACATGAGGTGCATATCTCGATCTTTTTACAGAAATTATTTGTAAATTAAGTTCCACACAAGGAGTCAATTAAAAGGGTTTTTAAATCTTTTCTGCGCATATTGTACACTCACTGTATAGTATGTAATTATGGTTTTATAACGTGCGGCTATGAATGTGTCATACAATTCTGCAGCTACACAGTCGAATGTATTTACTACATTCTGGAAACCCTTCGTCAGAATTATAAAATGTTTGCATTTCAACATAAACATCCCACCTTTAAGTCATGTACCACAACACACTGGGAGGCATTAGGTTGTATCAGTGTTCTTAACTTCCTTCTAGTTATTTCAGAGGTTAACCTGAACATCTTGTATTCAAAGCCTCGCTCATATTTCCTCCGCTTGGTTTTCCTAATTATTATTTGATTGCTCATTAGGAGCCGTGTTCTCCGTGCATGCATCTGCTCCCGAAATCTTTTTTTGTGTGTGTGATTTCTCATATGTGAGAGAAACAACCGTCTCCCTTTAATTACACCGCCTCGCCAACATTTGTTAACACTCCTTCGAGGACGCACGTGGACGTCTACAAATAAAATACAGAGCAGTTTACGAGTTGATGTGTCTCAATGTGGAGTGAACACCAGACGTGCTGCATGTAGAATATCTCAAAGTAAGAAACAGGGAAACATAGAATCATTCTTTTCATTAAACCAACCCGACCCTCTCATTTCTTGCAGCTGTCCCTGCGGATACACACCCTGCTTCCCCTCTCTTACGGGGTATGATGTGTGGATGAAGGCTCTTTCCCGTGCCATAATGACTGTACACCAAGATTTTCAAGGGCCCGCTCATGACAATCCCATTTTCTGTGTAATTTCATGGTTGTCTTCTTGAATGAAGATATTGGCTGCTCTGAAGCACGAGGTCAGAGTCTCCCTGCTCCGTTTTCTGGATTGTTCCGGAGTATGTTTCCCTTCACTTGATGAAAAGTAATTCATCATTTACACCCCTGAATTCTGCCACTTTTTTTCCTTTTTTCTTCTCTCTCTCTCTCTCTCTCTCTCTCTCGCTATGCTACAGTCTCTCTTTTCAGTAACAACTTTCTTCACCTCCCCTTCGCTTTCAGATTCCCCCGTGGTACCTATAGTGGTGTCGAGAGATAGATAGGTTCAATACAACGGCAGGTCAGCCATCCCGAGAACAGGTTAGCCCTCCCAGGCCTCTGCGCTGCCCTCTGCCCGTGATAGAGTTTGTCACCTCTCTACCTCTGGAAGTCAAATCCTGTCAACTCGGGCATCCTTCAGTATCCCCGAAGTGGCTTTGGCACCCAGTGGGGCATGTGAGCTTAAAATTGATTTTTTTTTTCTCCCCCCCCTTCTGTGTTTTTTCCTCTCCTTGAGATCTGCCAGGTTCCCTTAAGGGAGGCGGTTGACAGCCAGTGGAAGCCTTCAGCCAATCGCAAGGCAGCAGCGGTGTTAAAGACACCTAGGGAAACTTTCACTGCGCCTCCTGGAGCATGAGGGGGGCAAAGGTTTCTGACATGTTGAGGAGGTAGTGGGGGGTTGGGAAGGGGGGAGGCTGTTGCTAAGAGACCGGTGGGGTTTTTCCTTCAATCCCACCTCTCCTCCTGCGCGGCCTCCTGACTGCTCTGACAGGGTGAAATTAATTGACCCTCGGGCACCCCCAAACTCACTTTTAATTGTTTTCAATTCATCACAGGCCTTCCTGCCCGAAGAAAGTACAAACATTTCCTCAAAGCCTCTCATGTCATTCTCCTTTTTGCAAATATTGTTGCTTCATGCAAACTGATGTTTAGATTCTTTTAATCATTGCACCCTTTGGTGAGCGATGAAATGACTGGGCTGTGCACATCTCTGGCTGAACATATGCAATTGTATGCATGTGTGCACCCACGTTTATTAGCAGTTTTAAAGCGACTCGCGAGGCACGATGAGGGCTCACATGACTTCCCTTTTTTTCCAGCTGCCAACATCTGCAGGGTGTCCAGAGTCCAATCAGGGAGTCTTTAATACTGAGAAGAGAGGAAACCCTTGAGACTTAAGAGACAGAACCTGATCATCCCGTCTCATCAAGGCTCTGGCTCTCTTGTGACCCTTCCACGCTGAATAAAACCTCCCCGCACAGCTCCTCGGAAACTAATTCCCGGGTACTTAAGAAAATACAATGAGGTCAGATTGGTATCATCAGTAAATTACACCTACGGCTCAGGCACCGCCGTCTGAATTCAACTCATTCAAGAAATGGAAGCTCCTCCACAGTGGCAGGAGATTATTCTAAGGTGCATATGTTAAGGGCATGATGACGCACCTCCAATCTCTGTAAAATGGGACCTTTGGACAGGTCACTTTAAAGCCTTTTTTACAGATACATTCAGAAGAAGATTATCACTGTGGATGTCTTTGCACTGCAGCAGCTTAAGTGGGCAGAAACTACAAAAGCAGTCAATGAGCATTAAGTTGTTTTTCCCTGGAAATGTAAAATAAACACGACCTCGTGGCTAAAAATGTAAGAAGAAAACGGTTAATGTTTTTCATTTAAAAAAACACTTCGCTAAATATTATGTCATCAGTTATTTTCCAAAATATAAACAGAAACCAAGCAAATCATGACAGCGTCAATATCAAAACTGCACTGCATATGAAAACTAAATATATTTCTATTTACTTTGAGGGACTCAGTTTCATGTGCATTAGACGTTTACTGTAAAAAAGTCTTTTCCTGCACAAAACCTTGAATGCTTGGTAACTGCTATTTAAAAATAATTCGGGTGCATGCATAATTATTATTAGTCTGTAGTACATGGGTTAACATTTTGATGACTGTACTTTTGCAAATTCTTTCAATAAACTCTGTCATTGCCTGATAAGGTGACAGTTTCAAGATATGTTTTTTTACATTTTGACACGCTTATAAAAACTCAGAGCGGTCTGTGTGTTCGCTTACAGCTTTTCCATGAAAACATGGCTCATGCCCTCAGCAGACAAACAATCCGACACACACACACACACACACACTCACACACACACACAGACAGTATGCCCACGTCCTGCACATCTTCGCCTCGGAGCCACTAGAGCACCCAGGTGGCACCGAGGAGGCGAAGCAGGGCATCAGGAGAAGGCAAATAGCCGGAGATCTGTGCGTGTTTGCCATGGCTGAACGAACCGAGTGTGGCTGTGCGTTAACAGAAAGAAGAAAATACATGCACAGATGGATTTTCAGGGTTGGGGGGGTTGTAAAAGAGGGCAGATTCACATATCCTTGAGCAAAGTTAAAGATAGTTGGCAGAGGGAGTCGTGACGTGTTCGTGCGGGGGCGGCTTCAGTCAGGTGCCACTCAGGTGATACATGGTGACATCTGTAGCTCGTGGGAAAGGTTTCCACACAGCCTCAGATCACATTATTTATATCTTATATGGACCAGGATTGTTTGTTTTTCTTACACAGAAATGTACTGTTAACGTTCATTATTTCGCTTCCTATTTTTAAATCACTTTTTTCAGGCAAATTGTTTTCCCATTTTGCAAAGTGCCTGCACAATTCAATGAGTACTGAGTGCTTTGGGGGCATGAATCACATAGTAACTCATCATATGATAAACAAGTCATGTGTAAAACAGTCACCTGCAAAGCATCAGTGTATCTACGTAACGTCATTTAAATAGTGCATTATTATACTAGTATAAAGAGATATTAGCAGCATTACACTAAGACATAGTGTACAGAGACACAGCCTTTGCACACACACACACACCAACATCTAGGTGTGAACTATCATTTTCACAGTCACAGTTTGGACAGTTACAAAAGTCAGGTGTAAAGGAAGGAAAGACACACTGAAGAATCACAGCAGATGATGCCAAACTGCCTGGTGACCTGCTCTGCTCATTATTCTACAGTGGACTGAAGTTAAAAAAGGAATTTGTGAAAGCCCAACTCTCAAACTAATGCTCGTCTACTTGAAACTTGGAACCTGAGCTCTCCGAAAATATTCTCCGCAATTGCTTATCAGCACTTTGAAATGTGGTTTTACATGATCATTAAGTGTCGAGCAAGTTCCTTGACCTTTAAAAACATTTTTTGAAGTCTGGTAACATGGCTGCCTTCCCCATTTTCCCGTTTTCATCCAATTGATTTGTTCCAGAGGTTTCGGCTCTACCTGTTTTAAGCACCGGGGCGATGCAGGTAAATTATCTTTCCCTGCTGGATTTAAGGAGCCCTCCTCTGCTACAGAGACTTTCACAGTGTCTCCATACCCATTAGCCCCTGCCACCGGGCCAGCTACTTCTGCATTACCACCTCATTTCATACATTAAATGCTTTACCTTCAGCAGTGTGAAAGCTGCCGGGTTATCTGTCCTTCCCTCCCTCTTTCCTGCTCCCTCACCTCTGCCTCATGTCTGCTTTTAGCCGCTGTGAATATGCTCGTGGTCCACACCCGTGGGTCTTTGGGCCCTCAAATGAGATTGTTCAAGAGTCATATTCTGGTAAAAAGCCCTGGAGGTTACAGTTAACGTGGCTTGCAGGTGCACTACCTTCCTGAAATCCCTTTAAAGAGGTTAAAAAATGTTGCTGCCATCAGCAATGTGCAATGATTTACTGCATGTAAGGTGAAGCTAATACTACCACAGGTCTATGTTAGTGTACAAGTAATAATGGGAGTTATTCTTTACTGCATCTCCTAACAAACAGGTTTTATATCAATATCAAATCAGCAACTGGGAATTTTTTTTAAATAAAAGATAAAACAAATGTTTATATTTTTTATTAAAATCGAGGCATTTCCTTTTTTTTTTTTTGAGAATTGCATATTTTTACTTCACATCCCGGACTGCCACATCAACTCTTGAAATAATCAGGAGTTTTTGTTAAAAATATTGTCGACTTTTGCAGATGTTGCACTATTTTACAAAGTGATTTGTACTTTTTAAAGCAAAAGAAAAAAAGACGTCAAAAGGCTTTATTCCAATAACACTGTCCAAACACAGCGATTCTTCTGAAAGGAGGAACAAACATCACCTGATGTCACGCTCTATCTTTTGTCAGCTGAAAATCCTCGACAGTTCTCATATTTATTTGCATTCAAGTTGAAATTCAACCCCGTGACTGACGCTGAGGCCGTATCTCCAGCCCTGCTGCTTCCACGGCCTGTACATCTGTTTAACTTCAGCCTTATCATTCCAGCAGGAGAAGATCTTCCTCCCTCGTCCGTCTCGGGTGAGGTGAACAGGGTGTCGGGGGTTGATACATGGCGTAGGAGGCACATGCTTATGATAAGCTAAACCTCGTGGGACGACAGTGAACTTGTTCGCTGCTGTCCTGCAGCCACTGATGAGCCCGATATGTTTAATTGGGGTGGTCCATTTCCCATCCAGCCTCCCCCACACACCTCCTCCCACCACTCTTTGGATCCACTCCCCCTTGTCATTTATACCAGAACTATGACTGTAGGCTGGGGGGAGTGAGGGGGGAGAGAACAAGACCCCCCCCCCCCCACAAAACAGAGATAAAGAAAAATGTAATACTTCCACATTTTCCAGTGCTCCTTTCATCATTATTCAAAAATTAGTTTTTAATGCAATGAGTAGCTCCAATCATGTTAAGGTCTGCATGATTCAGATAGTATCATAATTACAATTAGATTACATTACCGCAATCAGAGAAAGGGGGGATCGTTAAGAGAAGGAATATAAATTGCTTTAGTTTTACAAGTACTGAGCAAGCAGAAATTTGAATTAATCTCCACTTAAACATCTTCCCCCTTACAGAACTGCAAAGCATGCTGGTTTCTTCCAGGCCATCAATACAAATTAAGGGAGAAGTATGATTTTTTTTTTTTTCCTGTCTGAGGGTCTTAACATTTTAAGTTTTACACAAGAGCGCAAATGTTCAGTTCACACTACAGCGGCCGTTTGGGTTCAAAACTTTCTCAACAGGAAAAAGTGACTTCTTCGCTTTCAAGAAGGAACGTTTGTGGATTTAGACGTCAGTCTGCTCGTCTTGTAGTAGAACAACGACGAGAACATTTCTCCGTCATTTTGACCATTTTACCTCCGAGTGTCTGAAAAACACACAAATGCATTTGGTGCACGTGCTCTTGTGCAGCTGCTCAGCCTCCAGAAATATTCAAAAACAGCCTCAAAGAAGTGAATTTATCACAAATTTTGACACGCAGATTATGTATTCTAGATTTAAGAGAATTCATCGATATTGCACATTTTTCTTTTTCAAACTTGTAGTCTTCAGACTCAAGTGACATCACTTGAGGACATTTATTATTTGGAAAAATGTTGCCAGCATATACAGATTACATTATAGGGTTATTATTACTGATGCATTAACATGTAAGCAGCTTTTTAATGTTGCAGCTGGTGGATGATTTAAGATGATCATGTTTTATATAGCATGTAGAATCATAATCTGTAATGTAGTAAGTAAAAGGAACAATTTTTCTCTCTGAAATACAGTAATTGAGTAAGTGTACTTAAGTACTTTCTATCGCTGGGCAGTAAAACCATTAAGGGCAAGTCAAGTTCACGGTTTAGTTAAGGAAAAATAAATAGTTTGGTTGAAGCTATGGTCCCGGTGAAGTAGGAAAACCCTTCTCTTAAAGAATAAATAGTTTACGTGCATAGAAAGAGTGGAACTTAGGAACACATGCGTGTGTGTGGCAGTTAGCTCGTGTGTGTGGACACGTCACAACAGCTAATGTCCTCACTGTCCTCTACAACTGAGAAAGTGTCTCAAAGCCCATTTGGTCACATTGTGCAGGATTATCCCGAACTGCAGAATACAATAAAATACAAATCACTCAGAGACAGAAATATAAACCATCAGTGGAAGACTGCGTGGATGATTAGGACTGAAGTTAGCAAATCCCTGATCCGCTAATGAATTAAGACTCCAGCCAAGAGCAGCACTCCTTTCTTGATGACAGCTGACAATTTCTCTGAGCTATTCCCTTCAGTTTGTCAAAACAACAGTTTTGCTTAATCGTACTTAACGCATGAATGAAGAATTAAAACAAAGCACTTTTCTTTCCTGTTCAGCTCACATATTGCAGTTTGTGCAATTAATAACGCAGATGATCGCCTTAGTTATATCTGCATAACTTTTGCCGATTTGCTAGATATCAATTACCTTTTTTTCTGCTTCCTATTTATTCCCTTCTTAGGCCACGATTGGAGATTAATGTGCGCTTCTAAATTACCACACATGCTGGCCATTTATCAGCTCCGAGAACAATCCTGCAGATTCATCCCAACGCTAAGTGGCAGAATATTCATGAAATAGGGAAAAAAGGAGTAATTCTGTACACCCTTTGATGATAAAAAAAAAAAAGAAGGAATTTCTCACTCTTGCTCATTTACTTTGTGGGTTTTTTGTCATTGTTTTCTTGTGCGGCCACTCAGAAAAGGACAGGCTTCATTGTGGAGAAAAATCCTTCTTAATTTAGCTGAAAACATGGACTTATATTTATGGGTGGAAAACAGCGCGATACATTACGGTCATACAATGTGATAATGGTGATAGCACAGTGCATTGTGCTTGTTTGTAAAGCCGTGGTGCAGAGGCCCATAATAGACCAGCATTCAATCCCTGACTTCAGTAATGAGTTGGGTAAACAGAGCTTTCAAAATGAGTTTCTAAATCAGTGCATAGACGCAGAGGAGAGGAGGGAGGAAAAAAAAAAAAAAAAAAAAAAAAAAAAAAAAAAACCCGGGCTGGGGGCTTTTGGTCCTCGACACCCCGGCTTTAATCAGGCATTAGGAAAAGGGAGTGAAGATGTTATGAAAATGCGGCGCTGGCCTTTGTTCAGCGTCTGTCATGGCATTGACTTCCCTGACACAATGCTACAATGCATGACGGATCAAAGTAATTAAAGTTCCAATAATTTACCTTCCTCTGTTGCGTGTCAAGTCTGCCAGACCGGCTGCTCTCAGGCCCTTCATTGATTTCCTCACCACTATCAGAGCGCAATCCTTAAAGACAGAGAGACACGAGGGCAGGCTGTGTGTGTGTGTGTGTGTTTTAATAACTTTCCATGCTGATATAATAGTAACGCTTCAGATGTTTAACCATTAATGATCACAGACAGATGATGGAGATAGAGAGACGAGTGCGTCTGAACCCTCCTCACCCGTCCCCTCCTTGTCAAATCACTCTTCTCCTACACTGCTGTATCTGAAGTCGCCTGTCATGGCGTGCAGCAGTGTTCCGCCGCGCATTAACTTTCCTCACCGGCTCAGGATGGTCAAATCGGAGCTCGTCTACATCACCTTGTTAAACTTTGGAATCCGCGAGAAAACTCAGCTTTATCCGCAAATCCGCAGGAGATTCAGACGCCGGTATGTGAGGATTGTGAAATCATTATCGGTACACAGAGGAGTAATTCTGTCTGCCGTCTAGGCCCGGGATTGATGTGTGATGCTTAGGAAAGACTCCCTGCGTCGCCCTGCTTCACCACAACAGTCAGAATAAAAACTTCCCTCACTCATGCGCTCGAGGTGACTGTCTCTGTCGTCCTCCCGCGCTCGTTCCCCCCGTCTCACGCTCGACAATGTGTCATTGTCATCGTGGTTTTGCAGCAGGTTTCTGCGGTACGAGGTGGTGGTGGAAGGAGGGAAGGGGGGGTCTCTTTTGAAGGCTTACTCCCCCCAAAACCGTCTCTCCTCCCCTGACGAAAGTTAAATGGTTGAAGTATTCCTGTTCTGAGATGTGATTAGCGTGTCACACATTAAAAATGCCATATTAAATAATCCCATCCTTCAGGCTTTACTTCCTCACCAGGTATTAGCTTAGACGGAGAATTATCCTAAGCTATTTGGAAGTAGGGAATCCACATAAAGATCTTGGCACTCGGTGTTTGAATTTTTCGATCTGCCTGGTAGGTGCGATACTCAACCGACTTACAGCACAGACAGCGGCGGAGGAAGCCGAGCTCGGGCGCTTATAGCTCACCGCGGCGGCGCCAGGTTCTCCGTTTCTAATCTCGTCTCTTCTTCTCACTCAAGATGTGACTTCCAAATGTTTCGCCACAACTGGAGGTTCAAGATGATGCGGGAATGAAAACTAGGACTTGTGTTTGCATTATGTCGTTTTATGCTTTGTCTTTGAGTTTGTTCAGCTATGTTAAAGCTTTCTGTGGCTCAGGTCAGGAACTTTACATAAAACCTTTAAAAAGTCAACATTTGAACAGTGTCTGCTTTTCAAGTCTTTGATCATGAATACATATAAATAAAAATGATGTGAATGTACATTTATGAAGTTAAATCTTCCTCCAGGGACAAGGAAGTGTGTTTCGACAGTCCTGCGTAGCCATGTATCAGATGTTGCCTCGAGGTTTCAAATGTTTCAAATGTAAAAATAAAATTACTTTTCTAATCTGCAGTTTCATTCTATTATGAAACATTTTCAATATCACGATTATGAATTTGATTAGAGTCAAGGATCACACAAGCTTGTTAAGGTTTCCATCATCACAGCTAAGAGCTGCTGGTGAAGTGATTTTGAATCTGATAAATTCAGAGTTCATGCGACTTTATGCAGAACTCATTTACATCTGATGGAAAAGTAAACAGATTACACAACTGCAGCGATGAATGAACCCGAGCAGGAAAGAAGTCTTTATCTTCTGTCGTGTGTCAAACATCGCCTGGAGGAGAGCTGAAGTGTCACAATCAAAAAGCAGAAATAATGTTCTCCTTGTGTTTTAATGCATCAAGAGTACGACGATGCGGAGTCGGATCACAAAGTGCCCTTGAGGTTGATTTTGTTACGACTGATAGAAACTTATTGGTGCAATGATTTGAAATTTGTCAAGGTCAGACTTCATGGAGGCACAAAGAGTCAGTTCAGCTGTAACACTGGAGACTATTCATGTGCTACTCATACAGACACACACGGCACATTTATATGTTTTACACAATGACACTTTTTCAGAGCGGACCAAGTAGTCGTAGTAGGAGAAGCACAGGTAATAACATTCACGACGCCTCTGTTCTATTTAGTTTCCCAGTAAGCCCACAATACCACGACCGCTCCGAAGTGAATGCAGCCGTTTTTAATGTTACTCCACACACCTGTGCTTTCTCCACGACAAGTCCTAATGCCGTCAAACAGCTCACTGTTTTACACTGTTT
Organism: Bovichtus variegatus; assembly: GCA_943593645.1. Classification (NCBI taxonomy): domain Eukaryota; kingdom Metazoa; phylum Chordata; class Actinopteri; order Perciformes; family Bovichtidae; genus Bovichtus; species Bovichtus variegatus. Next base: position 2,234,310 of record CALSCE010010776.1, read on the forward strand.
TACACTGTTTTACACAGTTTTTACACTGTTTTTACACGTATTACACAATGCAGAGTGTGAGCAAGTCCCTAGCATGTTAGATGCCAGCATGTTCTGACAAAGAGCGCTTTAGATCTGTGGGCTTGTTTTCATCCCTGCTTGGAGGTCAGCGCCCTGTGGCTGTGGATGGCTAATTATCATCGTGCAAATGGGTCACGGTTGTCATTACTTCTGGTCACATGATTGTATTCATCCAACATGTTTTTCTCTCTCTTTTTAGCCCGGGATGACAATGGAGCTTCAGTATTGGAGGAACTCCACAGACATTACCCCTTAAGTTAAACATTTGTTACGCGGTCACAAGTCATTTCAACTGAGAGGTGCATATAGTGCCTGGTTCAGATGTATTACGCTGAAAACACTTTGGCTTTTTCTTTTTTTTAGATCTTTTTCAAAGCATCAATGAATAACAGACTTTTCACAAACGGTTCTTTTAGTCCGGCAAACACTTTTCATTAACGTTAAACTATTATTTATTTAACATTATTATGAAATGCTCCCGACGGAAGTTTTAAGAGCGAATTTCACAAAATGTACAAACGCACAAGTTTGATTTCCACTTCCAAGCTGCCCGTTCGAGTCACTGCGTGAAAGGTTAACAACCACCGTATCCTCGTGTTGCCCTTGAGCGATGCACTTAAAGGAAAGTTAGCGTGTCATCAGCGACGACCGCGTCTAGACGCTCCAAACCAACTGCAGTCAGATGCTGCTATACTTCCCTTTCTCCTGCAGGACTACGCTGTTCTCATACCTAAAAAAGGACATTAATAGCTCGTTTGTCCATAAGAGTGTTTTCTAGTCTACAACCTCTGCGGTTACGGTGGATTTAAGCAACTAGCCACAGCCGAAACAAAAGATGGTAGTCGTGATTAAGAGAGCTCCGCGTTGACGGTGGGCAGGAAACAGGAAGTGCACCTCTGGCGTCAAAGTTACACGTTTAATCCAACTATTCGCCAAAAGCCCCTCCACTGAGAGATTACTTGGACTTCATTGTGTATCACAATCTTCCCAAACATAGCTTTATGTTGCAGTTAATTATTGCAATGAATAGGATTATTTTCTCATTTCCTTTTAGTGTG
>CALSCE010010776.1:2240427-2290394 GCA_943593645.1 Bovichtus variegatus
GTCAGATACAGCTTGGAGTGCAGAGCAGCATTACAGCACATACCGTACTGCGGTTTGGTTGCACATTAAAAGTGTTGGTACAGTAGCCGTGCTGCGAGTTACAAAGGTATTATTGTAGCTTTTTAAATCATAGACACCTCTAGACATGTAAATAGGCTCCACTGCAGGTGTTTTAGCAGGTCTTTATGGGTCAAACGCATACATTTGGGAAAATATATATTTTACTTGCATAAACCCGTCAACTTATTCACGTGAGGGTTAAACAGTTGCTACTCTCTCGCTAAAAAATATGATTTTCGGGTACACTGTTATATGAAAAAAAAGCGTCATAATAACATCCGATTTGATCCAAAAAAAAAATTAAAAAAGGACAATAAGCAGAGGTGAGTGACACTCTAATAAATAATAAATATAGTGCATCTTTCCTGGGAGACAATATGTTTATGTTAAATACCTGAGGCCAGAGAGGATCCCCTTTAGAAAACCACGTCTAGACCCTCCATCCCTCCTACTGTATTTGGGTCATTGTATTTGTGTGAGGGATTCGGGGGCGCTGGGAGATGGGGGGGGGGGGTTGGTGGTGGTGGTATCTTGGAGGGGGGTAGAGGCTCAGCACGACTCACCAATAAATATGCCAAGCTGCTTTCTTTTCTTTCTTTTTTAAGGAAGAAAAGAGAGATTTACATGAGCAATATAATATTCTTGTGTGTAAGTGATATTTGGGCCGGGTGTGAAAGAAAATGCCTTTGAGATGAATTGAATAATGGACTGCCCCCTATTGAAGCTAAATAAGAAAATTGAAAGCACAAATGTAGAAATTAATTTCTACACTGTGCCATTTTCGGCTACGAGTGGGTGGAACAGAGATTCACTGTTAAGCATTTTGTCTAATTGAATTTTGTTTTTCTAAAAGCGTATTTTAGAGCCAGGGCTGCAGAAAAGGGGCCTTCAAAAAGGCAAACTTTTATTCCTCATTTCCTTTCACTTAAAAATGCTTATTTTGTCCTGACACCAAGTAAAATCTTTACATTTCCCTGTTGCAGCCATACAGTAACCCTCTGACCGCGGGCCAAAAGTTGATATTGTGCTCCATTACGCCTGAGTACACACTTGGCAAGGAGAGGTTAGGAGACGTTTGCTAAATCGTACACATCAAAGTGCTTGTGTCAAATCCCTGCAGTCCTTTATGTGAACAGTTCATCCCGAAAAATTTCTAATTTCATGTCTAATGATGCCTATTGAGGCAGCCGGCGTGCAATTTTCTTAGAACGTTGAACAAGGCGCACCCCCCCCACACACCCCCAACCCCATCCCCTAACCCCGGCATCAGTATCTTCTGCGGTGCAGTGTGTAGGTACAGGGGCCGGCCTCATCTCATTTTCGACATATAATATGTTAATGTAATGAATGCCACTTCAATTAGCGCAATCACTTCATGTTCCAAATGGAAACGCTCGCTGGCAAATGACAGCCTAATCTCGGCCACGGTGGATTTTCCCTTCAGCCGTAGGAAAAAGGGGAGAAAAGTTCATTTGAGTACAGTAGTTAACAATACCTCCTCATCACCTTGAGGCCATATTTAAATTTGCCATTGAAAAGTAAACCCTCTTTTTTTTTTTTTCCCTTTCTCACCCCGTCTTTCTCCCTTTCTCTTTCTCCCCCCAATCAAAATGAAACAACCTAGGCCCCCGCTAATTAAGTGTGTGAATATCTGGACCCTAATTAACATATTTGTGAGACAGGCAGACGCAGGGAGGGCCGTGCCGCAGCTCCCGTGTTTGCTCACAGCTTGAGCAGCGTCGCTCTGTCTTCAGTTAAAAAGGAAACCAGGGCGCGTTTAGGCTCCAGGTCTGTCCAGGCTCCTCCAAACAGGGGGAGAAAATGCCAGTAATTGGATGACCGTCTTATTATCCCTTTGTTGGTTGCAATTCCCTGATTAGCATTTTGGAATATTTTAAATTATAATCCAAGAATTAGGGGATTTTACTGTTTTCTCTCCTCTCACCTCCCCCTCTCCCCAATTAGCCCCGACGCTAAGCAGGAGGATGAGCCCGCTGAGGTTTTACACATGTAGCCAGGTAGAAATGAATGTCATTCTGTACGGAGGTGAATTAAACAGGATGAACAAAGTGTCACACGCAGAACTACATGACTACAGCACAACATTTAGGGACAGCTGTGGGACCTCTGGAGTTACAGTTGGAGGCTTTTGTGTTCCACATAACATCGTCTACATAAAACCATTTTTTTTCTCCACACAGGCCCCGTGACAGGCCCACACCCGCTCCTATATCAAATATTTACATATTAAATTGTGCAGTTCACAAAGTCCCCATTGTTGTTGAGAGCTGTGATTATCTCCACTGATTTTTTGACTTGTGGGTATTTCTGGATGCTTCCTGTTTATTTAGGTCAATGGAAGGCTGTAAACTGTGACGTTTTGCAGTAAACGGACTGCTCTGAAATCTTTTCTTCCGATTGTTTCGGTGACCCCAGGCATTGTGGATGCGTGGCTGAAGTTTCGTGACTAGGTTAGGTGGCGAAGGGTGCGTGCGGCTCACGAGGATGTGCTAAATACAGATGCGTGTGGGTGTGAGCGAGAGCTTTTGCACAGTATGTGTATTTCTGTGTAAGAGAGAAATAAACTGTGTGTTAAGTGTATGTGGGGAACGGGGCAGCGGCCCATATCGTCCCAGGCCTCCTTCAGTTAATTGGAAACGTAGATTGTTGAGTCAGCGTCAGGGCTCTAATCAGGAGGCCTGTCTCTGAAACTAAGGGGACTTTATTGAAGTAAATTTAAATCACAAGCCACCAAAATCGCCTCTGTCTGTAAAGATCATTTATAAGAGAGCGTGTGTGTTGTGAAGGACACACAAGTCATTTCAAGGGATGGACTCCAGTATGTAATACAGCCGGGCGATCGCAACAGTAAAAGACGAAGCCTACAAGCGTGTTTAATGGCTTTTAGTGTGAAAGTAACTGCGGTGTCTAAAAATACTTCCATGGAGAAACAAAGTACGAGAAATGTGTTTCCACCAGTAATGGATGAGTGAGCCAGGTCATGACAACAAGTCTTCTACTGGAAGTGAAGTTTCATTTATCCAGGACCATAAAACCAGAACCAGAACCAGAACTAAACATATAAATACAATAAAACGTGGAAGTATTTACTTTGTCTGTATTACCACCTACCTGAGCCCTGACCTCGGTTGGATTTCCTCGTGCGCTACTCTTCACGAACATAAACGCCAACGCACATTATAGAACATACGGCTGATGATATACAGAAATGACAGGAACATTCCTGCTGTACATTAACCTACTGCAAGAAACTGTCATCCTTTCATAATAGGACTCATCACCACAATGATAATCACAATCCTTCGACAGTGCCGACATGTATTGTTCAGTGCGTTAACATGCAAGACATGTTATGTGACATTTTAAACAATGGGAACATATTTCAACGAGTCAACTAATCCAAGGTTACGGCCTTTTTGCACAAGGACTAGCTATCATGCTTTTGCAGGAGAGCAAAGTCAATTGACTATTTTGTCTTTCAGGAACAACACTAAGAAGATGTCCTCTTAATACTTCATCAATTTGAAAATATGCATGGAAAAAAACCTACATATTAACACATATTTAGGTCGTATTCAGCTACAGTAAAGTGGGAAGCCACTCCAGCTCGCCCCTCACTAAACCTAAACTCTGCACCAGCATTCGTAAACCTTTAAAGACATGTCGCAAACAACAAGGGCACGTAATTCTCCCATGGTGCTCACTCCACGTGTGATTTATTACGTTCACCTCACACAAGAAAATGTCATCCTTTTATGCCGAGGCACCTCGTGACAATACCATTCACGATGCTTTGAATCGCACGCCTTCTTTTGTCCCACTCTCAATGCCAAATTGCATTTGTTCCAAGTGTCACGTTAATGTATGAAAAGTTTAAGATGTCACTGGTGTAATCTGACAGCAGAGGTTTTAGTTAAAGCAAACATGTCATAGTGTACTTCTATTAGCAGGTCGCCATTGCACTATTAGTGACATCCCCAAGTCACTGGTGTGTCACCTTAATTTAAAGTTAAGCACTGTGACAGTTTAATATGTCAGCGAGATGAAAGCCCCCTCTGTTTCGGCGCCACGTCAAACCTTTTTCAAATGGGCGATAAATAGGGCTTATTGTTTCAGCAATTGAGAGGAACTGTCTGTCTAATGTCCCTTTATTCCAACCCCCTCTCCTCTGTCTTCTTCCACCTCCTCTCTCTCTTATGGAGATTTTGTTTTCAAGCTTGAGCGCCGCTACCTAGAGGTTGAAGATTACGCTTTGAACACAGGCTGAGTGTCTGTCAGCCGAGGGTCGGGCTGAGCTAAGTTGAGGCAAAGAGAGAAGGGGGGACGACTTGAAACGCTGAGGCGAGAAGACAAATCACGCCGTTGTTTCCGAGCCCCCCCCCCCGCGCCCCCTTCTTTTCCTTCCACGACCAACAAGCCACAAACGTAATCCACCCCCCTGAACTTTGACCCATTTTACAGAGCACAATGGCCAGTCATGGTTGCAAATACAGACGAGTCCTTCAGACGGGCAGACAGATACTCCGCTCATGTGACATTGACCCGGGTTGATTATCCTGCTGCACATTCTGACTGCACATGCAGGGAGCTTCAGGCGAGGAAACTGAGCCTCGCCTCCATCTTTTACCAACTCCTGCGAGGGTCTTGCACCTCCCCGAAGGCCACTTCCTTCCCTGTGACTACCGAACCATATATACAAATTGCCGTCAATAATTTCAGCGGTGGCGACGGACAGCTTCGCTCGTTGCAACGTGAAAACGAGGGCGCTCCGCCGCGGGTGTCCTCTGACACGTCATTAGAGATGGGGGAGGTGGAAGTGACACAGGTTGCTCGCTCAACAGAAACAAACTCCCATTAAAAGAAAACACAGCAAGGACCGTCTTTGAGTCCCCCCTCCTCGTCTGTCTTCAGGCTACAGGTGGGCAATTTTGATGGTTGCACAAAAAGGGGCCTGGGGACTCCTGGCATCAAGATAAGGAGGACTATTAGATCAGGGAAGGGTGGTGGAGGTGTTGGGCAGAGAGAAGGGAGGGGGGGGGTTCACTACATCAGGCAAGTCCGTTTGTGTTTCCACACTCCCCCCCGTCCCCCCGCAATCTTTTATGCGAGGTGGAGTAAAAACAAGGTGCCGTGAAGCTTGAAAGAGTGCCTGACATCTGAAGTCTTCTGATAGCTCCCTGCGATGCTCGGGAAAAAATTAACTCTGACGCCCAGATCAAGCCTCAGGAGCTTAATTACATCAAAGAGAAAAGGATCCTTGTTAGATTCAATCCAAACAAAAAAAAGAAAAAAAATGATCAGTAGTTTTCAAAGCTTTGTTTGACATTGAGAAGACGTGAATGTAAAAATAAGAAGAGAAAGAGCGTGTGTGTGTGTGTGCGTGTGTGTGTCTGTGTGTGTGTGTGAGAGTCAGGGATAGAAAAGAAGCGAGGAAGTTTGTCATGCAGCGAGGCTCGGAGGAAGAGAAGAGCGGGGATTATCAAAAGAAGACAAGTCATTGGAGGGAGGCATGTCAGAGAATCAGGTTTGTGCATGATGCCACTGCACGGATGCATCAAGCTGAAGCAAAGTGACCTAAGTGACCAACACGAATGTCCGGAGAAGACAATGCATTGGACGGCTACATCAAAAAAAAAGGTAGATTCACAGCCTCCACCCCCTCCTCTCCTCCTCAGCCATCCTATTGACAGGGATGACAACGGTCCCACGACGCACCATTATCCTTGACCGTCAAGCCGACATCAAATGTGCAGGGAGCTGTCCCTGTCAAGTCAAAGAGAGAAAGGCCTCTCAGAAAGTACAGAGCTGCCGAAAGAGAGGAAGAAGAGACGGAGAGAACGAGAGAAGAGCTTGTTAAATATGTTCCTCTCCACCTTGCTTTGTCAAAACAGGCTTATTCAGTGTGTAAACAAGCCTTGAGAGATGTTTCTTTCACAAGAGAGGGAAAGAAAGGCGCGAGACAGGATGAAGAATCAGACATACAGACATGAATCCAACGAGTTGTTCTCTCTTCAAGGGGGCGATGCTCTGCATATGTTTAAGCAAACCTTTACTTCACACTTGGAATGGAAGAGGGAGAAAAGCAAAAAAAAAAAAAAAAAAAGTGTGGTGGGTTGTGTTTGGGAGCTTTGAAGCGAGATAAAACAAACCGCTCCTCTGCAACGCACGTCATCTCATCTTTGTGATGTTAAAAGCAAATTGATAAACAAGGGTTCTTGCTTTCAAGGGGTCCTGTCACAAATTCAGGGTGTAGAGCTGCTCACTTTCATCAGTGGAGGAGTCCCACATGAGTAAACTCTCGCTTAGCTGCAGCGCAGCTCTCCTTGTTCCGATGCCGCTCATAATCATATAACAGGTCTCACTGGCTCCAGGCAGGCACTTCATAGCCGTAACCAATCACCTTTCCAAATATTTGCTCTGGTTTGGAAAAGCAAGAAATTGAGGCTCTTGTAGAAAATGAGTCTCTGTGCCCTTTCAGAAAGAGATGAAAACTGAGAGGCTTATATGAGCATGATGATGTGTGTTTTGGAGACATTCAAAGTGCAGGACCTGAGGCTGCTGTCGCACACAGGCAGGAAATGATAAAACATGAAATCATTTGGTTTAATTCAGTGTATAAATTAAGTGATTCAAACAATTCAGCAATACATTTGAATGCTGTTAAGGATATTTCACTCTTTTGACTATATAATAAATCGTATTTGCTGAAAGGCAGACCCACCAAGAATAAGTTTACTCTTCTTATAAAAGACTGAATCCTTGTGACTATAATTTACAGACGGCATCATACTTACTCTGAAAGTGTTAAAGGTTAAGTGTCGTTCAAGGAGGATAAGTAATGTTGTGAAAGCATAGATTATCACCAACTATCCTCCTTTATATTTGACGTTCATTAATCATAGTTTTACAGTCACAAGATTGCTATAATGCTCATTAAACTTCAAAACTGAAGAGATGCATTTTTAATCTCAACAGGACTCTGGTGATGAATATCTAGTCGGAAACATTCATGAGATGCTTACTTGAAAAACACTTCCTAAAAATTTAAATCAATTATTTCTAGTGGTTTGGTATAATTCCAGATTAGAACTATCAACCAGATTTACCCTGTAAATAAATGTTGAGAACCAAAGTAAAATAATGCCTTTTTTTTTATTTTTTTTATTTGAATGCAGCAAAGCAAAGTGGACATTTTATTTTGCTTATTATGGAGCAACATTTCTGATTCTGCCTACACACCAGCACACACTCCCTTTCCCTCCGCCCTCGGGCTGACTCACCATTCAGTGTGGGATGCATTTTTAATTTATGTCATTGTATGGCCAGTCTCAAACTCTCCTAATGGAAAGTTATCCACTGCTGCAAGGTGAGAAATCAATCAGAGGAACAGAGGACGGAGGACGTACAGAGGCCGTGGACGTGCATTGTTGCATCTATTTAGACAAGTGTCACGTTCACTTGTGTCAGACAGCTAAGTAGCGGATTTAGTGGTAAGAATATGAAGATAATGCACGTATGTTCCAAAGATTAAATTATTGATGTCTCATCTACAAGTGTATCTAAACGGTTGATTTAAAAAAAAAAAAAATACAATAGAAACTGTTGGAAATGTATTTCTTTAAATATAAAATAAAACATTCCTGATACAATTCAATATGTTCTTGACCTTCTGAACTCGAACACATCGCCGTTATATAATCAATGAAACAGTGCAACCTCCAAATGTATTATAAAGAAATTATGATATAAGTTTTATTTCTTTTTAAACTCTGTTTAACACCCCATTTAATGTCCTAATCTGCAAGTGGAGAAATTCAGTACATGTACTATGTGTCTAGGACTAATTTGCATGCTGCATAAGGCCCGTATACATCGGGGGCATTGGGATATTTAAATCAGAGAAAGCTCATCTGTCACAACTCGAAATGGGAATAAAAAGAATTTGGACAAACAATGCCAGTTTTAACTGCTGGGCACAAGTTATGTGCCAGACCTGGCTCCACATACAATCTGAAAAGCCTCCAATTACATTTATTAAGACTGGCTGACTTGACTCTTAATGTGTCGGAGATGCAAACCATTTGGGTATCCAGACAGCCTGAAGCAAACGCTCTGAGTAATTAAGTGTTTCGATTTTAATTTGGCCCAGGACTGGGACGACTGAAGCAGTCTGCTCCAGATCTGGACATTGAGGCCAAAACTCAGGATGAGTCAACATCACAGTTTGAATCAGAAAAATGCAGCGCGGGTGATAATGGAGGCTCATGACGCTCAACTTTATCCGATTAAGGAATGTATTTTCAGTCGTGGGGAAGTGTCCGGAGGGAAAACACACCAGTATATTCCTGCGATCGTTTTAATTGTGTTTAATTGAGAATCAAGGTTTTTTGCAACACAAAAAAGGCACAGAGAGACTTCATCTAACAATGCAAGCAACCAGCTTTGAAGAAAAGAGGAACTACGGCTCTTCTGCCATGGACAGGCTGCACTGTTGCCTCATGGGAAGTGGCTCTTCCAGGTCATTATAAAGACACGAGCTTCACAACAAAACGGTACCAAACTGAACCACCGGAGTTCTGAAGGTGCTGTGTGGAGTTGTTTAATCTAATTAAATGTATAAACATTCAGCAACCAATCAGATGATGTCACAAAAGTAATTCATCTACTAATGATGGAGGTAAAACGACCTCATGGTTTCTACTCATGAAAGTCATGAGAATTCATTAACTATAAGGGATATCATGTGCTACCTATAAAGGGACTGCAACATCTCGTCCTCTCGGATTCGGTCCTCGCTAACAACCTCGTTGGCATTCAGCTCTCAAAGATTCATGAGTACGCCGGTCGGACGGGCTAGTCTAATCATGGAGAAAACACCACAGGCCATCGCACCGGCTCGCAGCCGCTGAATTCAGCGAGACGCCCATAATAGTGTGCTTAACCTTTGAACGAGACATGTGTGAGGCCAACTCCTGTCGACCCAGACGTCTCGTCAGGGTCTCGTCTATCCGTCAAGGCCTCAGTCATTGCTTGAGCTTTAACCATCAATAGCCAGATCAACCACAGGCCCGGGGGGTGAACAGGGACCCCTACTGGGCGTCACGCTGGACCCCCCTCCTGGCTGGAGCCTTCATCCCTCTCCAGATGAGGGAGGAAAGGCGCAGAGGGTTCGGGTGGCATTGGGCTAAGACGCCTTTGTCGTGACCGATGTGGTCTCTCGGGGACTTTCACAGCCCCCCCCCCCCAGCAACAGCCTCTTGTCCGTACATACATTTTAAAAGACGGTGTGATGATCCTGAAGCTCTCCGGCACAGCAAATAAACACACAGTACAAAATACAAAATAAAATGAATTGATTATCCCATCCCAGTGTGGTATCAGATAAGCTCCTCATATAAAGGAAGAAATGAATCATTAGCAGTGAAGTACAAACTTAGTGCAGATACTCTAAGTTACTCTTAGTGCTTAGTACTCATACAAATCCCAGGAAGCACTGAAAACATGGTTTGAAGGTCAAAAGGACATGGAGACGAAACTGGGCCAAATTGGCTTGGGAGACCAGTATTAATCGATATTTAAGACATCCGGGGTGCTCATAAACATTGATTTAGGATCATTTCAACACACACTTGGATGTGAAGCGTGTCCAAACATAGTGCAGTATACAGTATGTAACCGCTGGGACGAAAATACGTGAACTTTTCAACCAAAATGACCTAAAATCAGCTGCATCAGCTAAAATCAGACCTAAAAAGCTAATTATTTATAAGAGGATAATGTGTCACAAAGAAAATTGAGCATCACAAAAATCCGTAGGTCTGTACCGAGCCGCCTGTAACAACTCTGTAATTGTATGTTTTAATGTTGGTGCAGTCATATACTGCATCATCCCCAGACCCCCCAGCAAACTGCCTCTAAGTGTTTAAAAAACTGTTGTTTGCCCTTCAGCAGCTCTGACTGAAGAGCACAGTGTCTGGCAATTACAGATGAACTTTTAAAAGTATTCATAATTGGATTGGACACAGAATAAAGTTTAGATGGTTATTTTTGTTGTGCATATTCAAGGAACAGGCTGTGGAAAATGATGTTTATGGCTTCTGAAGAAACATTTGGCAGCCAACGGTCATTAAGAGGAGTCCCGCCAAGTGAAAAGTTGCACTCTTTACCAAAATACACACAAAATCAAGACATAAATACTCAGAGGGGAAATGCTGCACGCTTGCCTGAACTAACTCCAGCTCTCTATCATAATTTCATTAATTGCTCCTGAAGTCTATGATATAGCAAGCTATGCACCAACTGTGAAGAGAGCAAACATATTTCCTGGGCCAAACGTGGAAGGGAAAACTGTTTTATTTAGAATATATCCAGTCATATTATATCCTGGCTGTGTAATATATTGAGTTAATGCAACTAAGAGACAAATATCGCAATTTGGCAGTTTTAAATTGGGATTATTTTTGTTCTGGAAATCATATTACTCAAAGTACACATTGGACATCTTCTTTTGGAATCAGCACCGTCTTTCCACGAAGAAAAACATTTGTAATCTTTTCAAATACATAAAACATTCACCTGACATGGAGCGATTATTTGTTGATGCCGTTATTAGCGTGAGAAAACCTCGCAGGGACAAGGTCTGCATTGACTTGAGAGCATATTGTTTTCCTTTAACCACGACCACAACCTTCACCGAACCATAAGCAAGGGCTTTTAGCGCCTTGAGATAATTCAACCTTAATCTAGAAACTTCTACTTGAAAGTTTCCACGAGAAAAATAAAGAAATATGGAAAGATGTCGAACAATGCAGAGGCCTGTATGGAAGCATTTTACATTGTACAGTATGTTCTCTCTGGCAGCTCGTCCACTCAGAAGGAGTTGATGCATGCTAGGGGACAGGGAGGATCAAACGCACAAAAGAGAAGAAGAAGAAGAAAAGTTTTCAACACAAAACCCCTAAAAACAAAGCGAGAGATAAGCCCTGACACGGGCTCTACACTGTACCCGTCCAATTTGCTTTGTTCCCAGTTACCTGCTCCTGCCATCAGAAGGGGAGCCACTGGGGGCCATATTGGGGCCATCTTCGCTCCCATGGCCCCCTTTCTCGCCACAGCCTTTAAAGTCCTGCACTGCGATGTGCATGGCCTTGATGTTTGCCTTGTACCCTACATGCAAAGCTATCATTATCCATGCCTCTTGACAATCGCAGGCCCTGTCTTTGTTACATCTGCAGCTCTTTGCCTTGGGCTATGACATGACTGTACGGTTGATCTCTTCTCTTTTACATATCGCTCCCTATGTCTCCCTCTCTCTCTGTTTTTCTACACTCAGACTGTGTACCGTGTTTGAATCTAAGTCTGATTTGACGACTTGGAACATCTTTTACCTCTCAGCCTGCGTGACACCTCTGTTGCTTTGATGCGTTTGGCAGTTTTCCAGTTAACTCGCACTGCAGCCGAGCAAAAATGCGCATTGATGTTTGACACACGTTATCGCTCAGGTTTGCTTTGTGCAGCAGTGTTTATCACATCATTTCTCAGAGCATTTCAGACAGTGAAAGCCTCAACCACAAGGATGCAGTCAAACGCTAAAATAAGTTTTTCATTATCTAGCAAACCAAAGAGCCACACAATTTAGGAATTTAATGTTATAAACCTTCTTCTGTCGAAGTCAGAATCTGTGTTGCATTTTACAAAAAAAGATAGAACTGGCAAAGCCAGATTTTTGTCTTTGTACTCAGATGACTCTTTTCGGGCTAATATGGGTCACTAGCACAGAGGAAACGAGGAAAGATTAAACACATTAGTAGGAAAAAATGAATGTTGTTAAACGCCCTCCCGTAACACAGACGCACACGAAGACATAAAAATGAGGAATTTCCCATTTGCGTCACACGTTATATCCACTAGTTTAATAAACTAAACTTACAACCTTCATAATGTCAAGAAAAGGAGGGATTTTAACATCTGAACACAATGTGTCCAGGTTGAAAACACACTGCAAAAGCAACAACAACAGACAGATATACTCTCAAAACAACATTATCTAAATGGATAAGAATTCAGTGCATCATTTGTAGATGGAGCCATCTGGAAGTCTGTTATATTACATGCTCGCTGAATTACTGCAACTTTGGATGCCTGAATAGAGGAAACAATTTCCACAACAGTTTGGAAATCAGCAGCTCTTTAGAAGATTGTACTTATGGTTAGTGCTTCCATATTTCTATTTCAGCAATACTGTTTGAGAAAATAAGCTACAGTGCAAAGACTTACAGTCCTGTACTTTGTTTTTTGTTTTTTTTTTAATGGCAAATGTTCAGCATAACGCCGCGACATTACATGAAATGCACCAGTAAAACAATACTATGATAATATGTTGCACTATCATCACATGTTTGAAAAAGCAAAACAGTGATTAACCCCAAAGGCGAGTTATAAAAGCGTGTACATGTTCTTTGCCTTGCTCTCTGGCACCTTGGAGTATCCTCCAGTGTACCTTACGTTGTGCAGAAGAAATGCTTCTTTGATTGCCATTGCAACAATTAGCACTTAGCTTTCAAAATGAAGTCTAGAATTAAACAAGGATCTCAGTTTGCCGATTATCGCTATAGATAAGTGTTTTTTTCTCTATTATGGAAATCATAAGGTGCACTATGTACTACAAAGTCAAATCCGATCAATTATACACATCTCCAAAGTCTAAATGTACCCCAGTGTGCAGTCATTTACATTTGTATTTCAGTCCAAACTCAATAGCTTTTAATTAGTTTCGCCTGCAGTCTGCCAAAGCTCGCCTGACCTTCGCTCTCCTCCTCTGCTTGACGTCTGGTTTGTATTTTTGTTCCTCAAAATTGCTAAAAACACACCAGTTACATGCAGATAACCAGTCTGACTATATATTTTTTAAATGATTTTGTGTTGCATAAACCACTTGACGTATTTTTCTGAAATAATCTGATTTGATGCCTTCACCGTTTCTACATTTCACACCCAAAGAAGCACAGAGAAACAGCACTTGGGAAGTCAACAGCCCTCTTCTGGTCCACCACAGGAGGTAGCCGCTGGCGGCGTTTCACAAGCTCGCCACTGATCTTCAGACCAAGGACCTGCAGCTCAGTCAAAAACCAGAGAGGGACTCAAAGGCCTCACCGCTGCGCTGCTGTCTCTAAAAGAGGCAACAAATGATGACGAGTGTACTTCATCAGCAATTTCACCGAAAACCGATCTCTGCAGAGGTGCATATTCTCCTAAAAAAAAAAGACATTTAGCTTAAATGACTTGTTTTCAATCAAAGAGAATACAATACTTAAGGACATCACTCCGATTACACATGTTATAAGCTTAATTATCTTTATAGATTCAGGAATTCATGCAGTTTGACGTGGAGATGAGAAGAGGTTGTTGGCAGGCTGCACATCCAAAGCTACAGAAAGAGAGAGACAGAGAAAGGGAACACAGTTGCATGCAAAGTGCGTTGATTAACTTGCATTGTGTTTCACTGTTGCTTTGCTAACACTGTGCACTGCATTCAAATGAAGTCCAAGACAGGGAGGGAGAGCGGATGCCAGAGAGCGTCTAATTCAACCTCACAGCTCTGCTGCTCTCTCTCTTTCTACGTCCAATGTCTATTTCAACACCACCAACCCGGGAAATTAATAATGAATGCATTCTGTCCGATTTAATTCGGCACTAATTAGGTCAGGAAAGTTTGGGAGCAGAAAGGTATGGTCCAGGCCACGTGGTCGGGACTCTCTGCGGGCAGCCTCTTTCATGTGGCGAGAAAAAGTTGAGCGTCGAATAGAGGGATGGCAGGGGCAAGGCCAGTGCCAACAGTGCCAGCACAGGCGCAAAGGGCCAGGGCTGGAGACAAAGATAATAAAACCAAGAAGTGGCAGCTTCCGAAAGCCACTGGAAAAAAAAAAAAGCCACCAGGGAGATATCAACTGTGGGCCTTTGCCGAATGGAAAAAAAAGAGAAGAGAGCTGTCAGTCTGTTTGTTTGGACTGCGACCGCTGAGAAATGATTATTCCCTTTTAATTACAATTTGGAGAAAAGAAATGCAGCGCTCGGGCTTAGGATGCCTCGTCTGCCTCCAGACGGGGAAGCTGGTGTGGGGCAAACGGCGCTGCCCAGACCGCAGAGCGCAGCGCCGGAGGACACGCGAAGCAATGTTATCACCTTTCGCACGCCGCCGAGCCAAAGAATAAACGACTTTGATCCGACTGCGAGTACACTTTGGCCAACTTGGGTGGCACTCTGCGGTTTAAGTAGAAACTCTCTGGCAGGAAGACTTCATAGCACTGGAGGATGAAGAGGAGGAGGAGGAGGAGGAGAGGGGGGACAGATGAAGGTGACAGCTATAGAGGTTAACCTCGATTTGAAGTCCCAATGGGGTTGGAAAATCCCGCAAGGCTAGATATCGCTCTGATCTTTCACATCTAGCTCACAGATATTGTACCAGACAGTGCCAATAATATCTCTTCAGGATAGACAGACCTAAAATGTACTTCAAAGGTCTCCCAATACTCACTTCTACACCCTGTTTTTTGGATATTTCTCTCACAGTTACAACAATGTGCTTTACTTGTGATGCACATGTATTTTAGGTAATAAAATACGTCCTGAATAAATTTGAATAACAAGCTCTCCTTACGTCTAAAGATTGGCAGACAGTAGCAGCTCCCCTGATTCAAATGATGCCAACCTGCTTAGTGGAGGCGATCCAGATGGAGTATCAGTTCAAGTACTGTAAATCTGCCTGATTGGAAGGGCTCAGACATTTATTGGAGAGGGACGACTCAAAATCAAGTCCAGCTGTGATGCTTTACCTGAAAATAACCTCGAAACCCACCTGGAAATATTATTCCTTCCTCCCTCGCCTCCTTCTACACACACTTCCTGTTGCTCTCTACCATTTACGCTCTGAAAAAAACTAAAATGACAGCAAATAATCTGTGGAATCTAAAGATGCACCTGTAGTTTCTCAGGGCGGAAGCTGTTTTTGATGGATGGATCCATTTACTTTATGTAAGCAGTGCAAGCGAGAGGAGGAAAGATTCACTGGAAAGCTGTATTTACAATATATTACCTTACTTGGACAACATCAGACAAAGACACGTTTTTATAGACGAAGGCGAGGAAACCATGAAGTGGAGAGGACTAAATATTATTGTCTAATTGTTTGCACGATCTGTGACGCTTTAACCTACATTTGAAAATAAAACAAAGCTCAAGGGTTAAAGACAAAGATAATGAGTGACAGGTGCAGTGCAGGTAAGGAAATAACAGCTATGGAGAATAAAGTAGATAAAAGAAAGCGCAGGAATGTGTATTAATGCCCTTCTGCTTTGATATCCTGCCAGCACAAAAGGAACCGGATGTGATTCCTCACTCGGCTGCAGAATGGGAAACCTCTCCCTCCACTGCAATCCAAACAACACTTGTGTTTACTGTTGCACTAAAATAGACGGAAGCTGAGAAGGTAAGCAATACGTAGGAAGATAAAATTCAAATCTGCATGACAAACCCAGTTTAGTATCTGATTAAAAAAAAAAAAAAAAAAAACAAGCTGCATTTGTTTTTACTTTTCTCTGTAAAAATGTTTTCAGCTTCTGGGAAATATAAAACAAAATATTCCTTGATACTCATCTGTACTTTCCTCCCAAGTCAAATGAACCATTTGTGAATTCATTTGAAATAGAGCCAACAGGAAACGGACCTCTTTGGGGGAACAATTATGAATGAATACAGTTTCAATCAAGTTTATAGTAAAAAAAAAAATATATATATATATAAAAAACCTGCAGGAAATGGTTTTAAGAGTTGCAGCACGAAACTAAGTCGACAGTTCAACCTTTTCCTTTTCCTTTCTGGAGTTATTCAGTCCCAAACCTGCTCACAGGATTTTAATACCACTAGACCTTTCCCCATCCTTTGGGAGCAGAAAAAGTGGCAAGATATAATCCTTTTCCCTGTAGAAAATGCCTGCAGGAGAGAAGACTAGCACCGAATCAAATTATTCTCATAAGATGGTATGACCTTAGCTACACTTTATTCAAGGCTTCTTACCTCCACAATTTAAATGGTGTTCTTTTTTTTCTCTGAACAACTTCTTGCTATGCATGAATCACAGGTTAAATGCATTCCTTTCAACAGCTGCGCACCCCGGCGACGGAAATATAATTATGTTTTACAAGTCGACTCTTATCTGTAGCCTCCTTCATTTCCCGCCGACTCTCGGCGTATTTTGAGGGCTTTTCAGATGTACTTTACGGTGTGTCAGGTTGCTGTTCCTCCGTGTAAATGTGCTATTGTATCACTCAAAAGGTCTCTACTCTCCATAACAGAGAGGGGAAAAAACATGGTGTAAATAACCTTTATGGTACTTCTTTGTGAGTGTAACATACACACGATGAACAAACTGCTGCATAATGGAATATAAGTGGTTTTCTCGCTTAGCTACACAACAGTTCCTGGGATCAAATCCACAATTATATTCTCTGTGATAAAAACAACATTTTGTTAAAGCAGAGCTGAACTATATTTTTATTGCATACGGTACTTTGTGGTGTTAAGCGACATTGACTCTGGATAGAGTGACCTTTACTCTCAAACCTGCCTCCTTTAAGACAAACTTTACGCCTCTTCCTCACTGCTCATGCATCTTTACAACACTGCATGTTCTTCTTCCAGGACAACATGTCGTCCATGTCAGTTCTGTCAATACAGTCCAGGCCTTCTGGTAAATGCTTGAATGCTCCCAAATTGCTCCAGTTCAGCTCCCAGTGGCCAGAAGCAGACGTCTGTGGTCGTACTGGGCAGCTCCCAGGTATACACGCTGTAGCAATGTGAACGTGACGGAGAAAAGAGATTTCAAAATAAGATGGGGTAAGTTTGAGTGAGATAACCCACGACTGCATGTGACACGTGGAGAAGACAAAATACTTTTGACGTGTATATTCCAGCCTTGCGTCTTGATTTGTGACACAAACATTATTCATTTTCAGAGTCTGAATAGAAAACACTTGTTTTATTGCATCACCGCACGCAGCAGAGTTGCGACTGTGTTATGACTGCTCGTGAAAACACAGAAAAATAGGAATCGTTTGTATAAAATCATAATTAACTGCCAGGAAGCCGCCAAGTACAAAAAGCACCTTCTCTTGATTCTTACTTCTAAAAGACAAAAGATGTGATGACTTAGCTACAATTAAAACAATTATGCTCCAAGTCATTTGTGCCTGTGTGTGTGGTAAACGCCGACAGAGGACAGGTGTCTTCAGGTAGAGAAACCCCGACTGTGAGCTCTCCGCTCAGCTTTATCAGCCTGTCTTTGTCTAATCAGCTGCTATTGTTAATACTGTTGTATTGCTCATTAGCTGCCATTGTTAACAAGCACGTTTAATTATGCTAGTTACAAGGCAGTTGGCGGAGCTAAAAACAAAAATAATAAAAATCCCCCTTCGTCCCGTCGTAGTAAAATAAGAGGAAGAGAGAAGGACAGGAAAAGTGAAAAACAAAAAGGAGAGAATAACAGAATAAAAGGTGGCGACGACAAACAGACAGGAATGCCAAGAGGAAAAAAAAAGAGGAAATCTGCGATTAAAACAAAGAAAAGAGCAGAAGAAGAAGAAAGAGACAAAGATAGACGGACAAAAATAGTCCATGTGAAACAAAAACAAACATTCTTTGTGTGGTGAAATACCTGCCGGGCTGCTGCCACTTCTGCAGTTAGTTACCGTCGATCCCCGGAGAAAGACTCTCGTGGGTTTCCTAAAACACGACAGGAAAGGAAACAAAACACGGGCGTCAGGAGTCTCAAAGCACAAAACAAATGATCCTGTTACAAAACCTTTTCAAAAGGCACACACAAGGTGAGGAGAATATTATACAAAATGTCACAGCCTTTCAAGTTAGAAATAACAACAACGCCGCTTCTTTTGACTCGTTCAAGGGTTATTAAGAAAACTAATATTTCAGCCAACATTTTGAGGAAAAATTGGAGAAAATTCTACAATATTTCTAGAATATTTCCATTGGATTGAAATGGTGCAAAACACAGAGTTTTGGGTTTGGACATATAACTGAACGTGATATTTGTTTAATGAAGAGCTGAAACTAATAAATAAATAAATAAATATTCTGTCAGCATGATACAACATAGTGTATCAACCAGAACACACACTATTAGCTGAATTAAAGGTTAATATAATACAGATCTCTCCGTTTGAACTGAGCTTCCTCCGCTCTTACATCACGCTACGAGCGCTGCATCTTAAGCCCCTCCCACTCAGGTTCCCTTCAACCAATCAGGTTATTCCTTCCTCTGGGAAATATTTTTAAAACTGCAGGTCCAATATGGGAGCATGTTCGCCGTTCCTGCAGGGGGAGGATATTGTTTGTTGGGGGGGGGGGATATACAGGGAGTAGGTGTAAATTATGCAAATAAATGCTTTCGCGCAAACTTGGACGGGGATTCAGAGGAGGAATTGGCTGAAGGAGGAATCGTTCATGTGGCTGTGGTGGTAGCACCCCCCCCCCCCCCCCCCACCCTCCCTGCTCTTTACCTTGAGGCAGGAGCTTATCTTATTTGCCGCTTTTTTTTTTTTTAAAGAAGTGTCAGGATTAACATAAGCACCTCCGCCATTGTGCTCCCACTCAAAATAATTTTATCTGCCTGCGCTCTCGGGGGAGACAATCGCTGTTTTATCAGGTAAGCGAATACCTCCTTCAACCCTGCGATAACGTAGGAAATGTGCCTTTGAGGACCGCCGCCACCGCCCCTCTGTTTGCCAGTTTATATTTAGCAATACACCACTTCATTTTCCCATCTCCCGAAAGGAGGGAGGATGACACAGAAAGGGCCTCTGGTGGGTTGGGGGGGTGAGGGGGGGGGTAACTGTGTTTTCCACATAAATACCAGCTGGTTGAAAAGGTACAAGTGAGGATGAAAGGCAACTCTTTTCAGATTCTCTCGCTACACTGAAACTCACAGACAGAAATACTGCGTCACAGATATCAATGTGCCTTCCTTCCTCTTTTTTTTTTTTTTTTTTTTTACCTTTGACTTTTTTTTTTTGTTCCCGGATGACCGCTGTACCCTTTCTCCTCATCGCCGCCATTTTTTTTGTTTCCTCGGTATAAAGAAGTTTTAAAACACTCCCTCTTGGTTTCACCCCCTTTGCCCTGTGGAAATTGCCCATTAAGGGGATTTTATCCTCTCTCTTTTGGCAGCTGAGGTCGACAGGAAAGAGAACAGGAAATGATATAATGGTTGCAGACCGGAGTGCTTCTCCCATGCCCAGCTGCTCCTCGTATGACCTCTGCGACTGAGAACTGGGAGCTGGCATGCCTGGCATCGCTGTGTACTCTTTGTACCAGAGGGTTAAATATTTTATTGTCATTTCTCTGGCTGAAGCAGGGCATTCTGCGTGTAGGAATGTGTTTGAGTAATCAAATGAATGAGGGTTGTCGGCCTTGAGTGCTGCAGAGATTACAGAACGTCATTAGAAAGTCCAACGTTATGTCAGTATTAATGATTATTTGGTTTCCTGATAACTCGATATGTTGCTGGTTTTGCCGTTGTAGGTTCACCTGCATTGACCGAGTTCACATTAGCAGCAGAAGTTCAATCAACTTTTTGATCTTAAGGTTAAACGAGGGCAAAGTGGTTGAAGAAAAAAGGGTTGAAGGATGTGAAAAACTCTTAGTTCCACTGTCCTGTGATTACAGAATATGGAGCGTCCCTTTACAGTAAAAAGATGACAAAGAAGATCAAATATTGCAGAGTTCAACTACAAATGGCTTCGTGCTGAACGCTATGGAGACATAAAACAACACAGAGCTGCTTCATGTCCGTGTTTCAATATTTTGGAAAGACATATCATAGATAAATGAGCTGAAAATAAAATGTGTTTCAATTCACGTCAGCATTTGTAGATTGAGCTTTTTAAACAAGACTTTCCAAAACACCTTAGCTAAACATAAATAAAACGTATATTAAATACTAAACACATGTAGTGCACACACACACACACAAAAAAAAAAGATGTGATTTGAAGGATCTTCTCCGCTCACGTTTTAGTAACGTGATAAATATTGTGTGGATTCTCTCCCGTGTTTGGATGTGAGGGATAGACACATTTATTTTCCAAGAGTTCCTCAGCTAATTAGGCGCACAGTTTGCCATCTCATCCAAATTTCTCTTGACTGGGGCAATGAGAGAGAAACCTCTGAGCCAAAGTATAGTATGAAAGTTTTGCCCCCCTCCATCTGTTAAATTTGTGCACAGAGGCTTAATTGGAGCCAAATCTTGTCAAAGCCTCTTCTAGTGAACATCCACTATTAGTTTGGAGCATGTGAACAGGAGATCACCATAAGGATCCAAACTTTTAACAAACTAATGCTTAGTTTCTTTCTGTTTTTGAAATAATTCAAATCCTTAAAAACACCTCTCCGTATAATATCCAGCAGCACATACTACGTCCTCCAAAATGACCATAAAATTCAATAAGCATCTCTCGAAGAAGAGCGTATTGTGACCTCATCTAATGAACTGGATACTGAGTACATATTAGACAGGTCTTCATTTCTGTTGTCTTAATACATTTAGGATCATTTTCATTTCATTATTAAAAAACAATCAAGTTATTCCACGCCACTGTCAAGGAAATTCAACAATTCCTGCACGGATGTTTCAAATTAAAGGCTACAAAACAGCTCAAAGGGCATAGTCTCCTCTTTTCCTGGCAGGCTTTTATTGTGAAACAGCTGCAGGAATTGTTGAGTTTTATTTGCAGAAACTTAACACCAAAGAATGGTGTTATTTAAAGTGGTTGTAATAATGAATAAGAACAATATATTTGTTAAAATGGAGGGAAAAGAAGCAGATTGGCGAGTGCGACATGACATGAGGGACCGGTCTTCACTTTTGTCATGCCGTCAAAACCTCAGCCACTATTTCACACTCAGCCATTGTTTGAGCACTAGCATGTTATTGAGAATTTATGGTAATAACATAGATGTCTTTAAAATGAAAGGAGAGAAAATAAAACCGGATCAGCTTCCAGGAGACCGCGCGTGACGCCAGGGTTTACTTATCTTTTAATGTTCGAGGCTAATTCGCAAATTATAAGAGTTTGCCGTCATCAATGTCCAAACTAACAAAAGGCGGGGGTGTTTACTGCCATCAAATAAAAAATGATTGTGATTTGCACAAACATGAAGTTATAGAGATATTGCTGCTATCATTTCCCTAATAAACACTTCTTCCATTTCAGCAGGGCTTTTAAAAATAACAACTAAAAACTGGTATTTGGGTTTGTTTTAGTCGGCGGACTAAGTAATGCATTTTGTTTTGTTCAGAGCGACTCTCAGCTGTCAGTGTTTGAAATGTGTCCTCCTGGGGTTCAGCGACACTTACACGCTCACCATGATAGCTGTGCATTAATGTCACTCACTGCCTTCCACACACACACACACACACACACACACACACACAGTATATTTGTTGTTCATGCATGTGCACTTAAACACACACACACGGCTCCACACGGGGCACACACATGGCTATCTGTATACAAACGGCCACACACACACACACACACACACACACACTCTTACATTTGCATGTGATTCACACACAGACATTTATACAAAGTACACACACGGCTGACTTCACACCATCAGCCACACACACACACACACACACATTTCCTCAAATTATTCCCACTGCATTCATACACACATTTGTTTGTCCATTATTGTTCGTCTATAAATGCACATACAAATGCACTTTTTTTCCAAACACGCGTACATATTTGTACAAATTCAGACACACAACACAAACAGTTTTTTTATTTATTTTTTTTTTTTAAAGCATCATATTTACGTTGGCGATTTTTCCTCGTCAGTCGGTGCCTTATAATCTCTGACACATTTACATAACATATATTACCCTGCTGTGTTGACGGGCAAGTAAGTACTCAAGCTCATCCCGGTCCCTTTTCATATTTACGGCGTGACTGATTTAAGATGGACTGATTGTGGGGATTTAATTACGGGGGACACAATGGCCACACAATTCTGTTTTCTTCTCTTCCCTTCTTGCGAGGCGCTGACACGCCGCACACTCGGCTGCACACTGCCGAGGAATGTTTTACACTCCAAATGAGCTGTGCTTGCAGAAGAATTTAATTTGATCTGCCGCTGTAATTGTGCTCTCAAAAAAAAAAAAAAAAAAAAAAAAAGAGGGAAAGAAAAAGAGGGGGGGGGGGGGGGGGGGGGGGGGGGGAAGCAGGGGGGGGGGGGAGGGGTCGCAGTGCGTGCAACTTTAAAATGTAATATGCACAAAAAGTAAATTAACTCAAGAGGAGAGGCCCTTGTGATGTGTTGACACTTGCACTGGGCTCTCTTACAGGGAAGAGTGGAAGAGGGAGGAGGGAGGATACAAGGAAGGGGGGTTAAGAAGAAAAAGAAAAGAAAAGCAGGGAGGGGAAGAAACGGCCATGATAAAACACCACAAAGAAAAGCGTTATGAATTTTATTAATGACTTGCAAGACAGTATGCAAAACATCAAAGGTCCACGGGAAAGATTAATGACCCTGTGTGAGACTGTTTAATTACCTCCAGCTAATTAGATTCTTGACCAAATTTTTAATATCTGCCTTCGTGCCCGACGCCTAATTGAGATTCCACCATATTTATCAATCTTTCAAAAAAGAAAAAGCCCCTTGGTGGTGCTTTTTTTGTTCCTTTTAGCCTTTCTCCTGCTGCTCTTGACACTTTGTTGCCATTTAAACAGCGATTATGAATCTCATCCAGGTTGGAGAGAGCTTTCCAAAAACAAAAAGTAGAGCCATGAAGGAGGACTGATGCTTATTTACTCACTAACAGGAGGAGGGGGAGGGGTAGTTATCGACCTGATCTCGGTTTCTAATGAAGTGCGCGTGCTAATAAACAGACTTAGCGAGCTCTGTCAACTCTCCTTGTCGTGCCATAATTCTCTTATCTGGACCTGAGCTGAGGAGAGAGGATCTCTCCGAGGAACCACTCTCCATCTACGTCTCGTTTCGCCTTTCCTTTCCATTTTCCTCCTCCGGATAATCCGGGCGCTGTTTACCAGCACACGCACAGTTTCATCTAAACCGTTGCCTTTGAACTTCCAGCGCATATTATCTGTTCTGTGACCCTGTTGTTGTTGTTGTTGCGGCTGCTGCAATAATTGCACTTGGATTATTGCAGTGAAGTCAGATGACTCTTCCTCTGGGTTCTCGGTTTTGGTATCCACCTCTGTGGCAATTGGTTGAGCCATTTCAACTTTCATCTCCGAGTTGCATCGAGGCGGAGATCATAACTAAAAGTTCCTTATTATATCTTTCTACAGCAGAGAGGTCGAAAGACTATTACCAGGGAAGGAAATAAGAAAATACTGAATACTGTACATGAATTAAGGCTTATTTCAATTAAGTTAATTCTTTATTATTCAGATGTTATCTAATCATTCCTTTTTTCTTGTGAAATACTAATATTTTTCACCTTTTCAGGCCACTAATAATATTTTCTTTAGTTGAACTGTTCATAACTCAGCATGCAGTCTGAAGCATGTGGTGGTAAGAACACGTGTCTGTAATAAAAGGAACAAAACCTACAACAATACACCTTTTGAAGACACTCTGATTTAGTTCTTTAATTAGGTTAAGATCTCACAAAATCAATTTTTAGGCATCTTAAAAAAAATAAATAAAAAATGTTTTTATTGGGTGCAAGTTTGTGCTACTGTTTCTCAAAGGAAGTGTATTTTTTTTATTAAAAGTCAGAGCTTTAAATTCCACATTAAATGTCTCCACAAAACTTTTTTTTTTTTTTTTTTGAACAAATTTATCAAGAGCTAAGGTTGACATTTGCATTATTTAGATTATATTCCTCCTTAAGATGTGAAATCAGTGGCAGTATTTCTCTTAAATGGCCGCTCTCTTCACACTTTCTTTCCAGCGTTTTTAATTAGTTTGGCAGCTTTTTACAAGAGAAGATGTCACACACTGGGATAAACATTTTGGAAACACACCCCATGAAGCAGAGTGTGTGTACTGTGCTGTACAGTAGTGAGACAGGCAGGGCCATGCACAGCACCATCTGCTGGACAAACCGCTCCACTACAACACTAACCCACTTCCAGAACTAGCATGCACAAACAGCCAGGCAGCCCTGCAGCACTCCACTGTGAAATCATATCACCGTGTCAAGTTTCACAACACTAGTTTAAGACGGGGTTAAGCCTTAATTAGCATGCATTCGTTATGTAGATGTAAAAGGCCTCATTTCCCCTTGATACCTCTCATTTTCCCCGGATCATTCTTCCTCCATTTCTTTTACTTTACTCTGTCCGATGTCTCAACATCAGGGTGTTCGACACTTATTCTTTCACTCCCTCCGTCTCTTTTCTCTCCATCTGTCTCTCCGTCTCTCTTTAAAGACGGAGATCTAAATAGGAGTAGATCACCTCCCTCGCTGGCGTTTCATTAGAGGCAATTAGAAAGCCGACGCTGCAGCGTCCCATAAGGCTCGACGGGGAGAGGCAAGACGCAGGCCGCATTAGCTCGTTGAGATGAAGTATGTATGACAACGCTTTCATCAATGCGCAACAATTCCTCGCCGACATCTCCGAGCTGAGTGTCAGAGGTACCATTCTGACAATTATGACAATTAACACTGTCAAAATAAAGCCATTAGCTTAGCGCGAGGGCAAAGCAATGCACTTAATTACAGGGTTTTCTGTCAAAATCAATTCCCTTCAGACAACTTTCAAAACGGGGAAAAAAAATGAAATAAGTTGAGTGTATGATGGAGGCCAGGGTAAAAGAGCCAACATCTGCCGCTGTATTAATGCTAGCCTCGGGTCGATGGACCTCTGAGCTGTAGCTTCCTGTGATCAACACACACAACACACACACACACACACACACACACATTCAACATTCAAACCTCTTTGCAATACACATGTTTAAAAGTGCTCATTAATCACGTATTGTTTTCCGACCTGATGGACAAATACCTTTTCTCACACTTTCTTTTCTTTTTTAAAAATGGACTTTTGTGCGGGTCAATGCTTTTAATAGCCGCGATGCAGGCCCCCTTTCCCTCTTATCTTGGTTTCCGAGGCAAACCATCTTAAGTGTTCATTAACGTCTCATATATCTTCTTCATAAATGAGATTTGGCATCTCAATGGCATCTAAAATGATTAAACTAACGGGTATAAATCACAATTTCTAAGAACGCTGATCCTGCATTGTTGCATTGCTGCTCCGTGGTCTGCTGTATGACACAAACTTCACTTTGCACCGGTTTCCTCAAGAGTGCATGAATAAAGAAGAAAAGAGGATCTGCGGAGCACAGGCAGTGTCCAGGCTCCAGGTTGAGTTTGTTGAAACAGCACTGAACCATGACGTGCAGGGATGCGATTGGATGTAGAAGGGGGAGGGGGTTGTGTCAATCTTAAAAATAGAGAAATACTGTAAAACAATGTAAGATTGAGTTTTGTCACCTTTAAAATATGCAGCACTGCACATCTGTCTGCAGACGCTTCAGGGGAATCTGCTCGACTTTGGCGTGACAATGTGGAAATACAATTACACAATCTCAAGGGAAACCCTGGCCTGTCACATTATATTTACCTTGGGTTAAAGCAAACATGTACTCGCTTCTCTGTCTATCTGTTCATCTATCCAACATTATCTCTGAGTGGATGAGGTCATTTTTCACACAACACATAGAGAGTCTGTTCTGGGTGCTGCTTTTGACTATGAAGCAATAAGGCCAGATTTCTTTAAATATCTGCTCTTGTTTATGGCAGGTACCTGAAATTCTCATTTCAGCAAGTTTGGGCCCCGGTGGGAATCATATGGTCGTATCAATGTCATGCACATGCAACTGAAGGGGCTCAGGGTCTGTGCCATTCAAAACGGACCCATGTTTTGCATTATGGGAAGAAGGTGAGGTGACAGTGTTGTAAAGCCAGCCAGCATAATTCTCACCCAACAGGCCAAGACCTGCACGTTAACTGATAATGATGTACCTGCACGTTAACTGACCATGATGTACCTGCACGTTAACTAACAATGATGTACCTGCACGTTAACTAACAATGATGTACCTGCACGTTAACTGACAATGATGTACCTGCACGTTAACTGACAATGATGTACCTGCACGTTAACTAACAATGATGTACCTGCACGTTAACTAACAATGATGTACCTGCACGTTAACTGACAATGATGTACCTGCACGTTAACTGATAATGATGTACCTAAGAGGCTCAGAGTTTTAAATCTCTTAGTTTTTTCCTTTGTCATTCAGTTCTTCAGTGTTCATTTTTTTGTATTTTGAGTTTCTGTGGACAATTTCAATGGACAGTTTCAGAGACATTTTTACCTTCATGCCTCAAACATAAAATCCTTATACTTTGTGGTTGTGGTTGTATGTAAACAAAACATTACCATTGTTTTAAGATCCATATCATGTGTTTAGATATTTGACGTGGAACATTGGATAGTCACCCCCCCAAAGTGAACTCTTTTTGAATGACACCCTACAAATAATCTCTAAATTGGGAGTCAAGTACATTCAAAACAGGCTCCCATTCATCCCACCCAGTGCTACAATAAGGGCCTCATTAACAAACTGGTTTTCAGCCATCGTGGCCCAGAGGTCAGTGCTTTACTGAAGGCTGTGACCCTTAAACAACCCCTGGCGTCCAGACGTATTCCAGATCAAATTGCAGTCATGGGGAAGGTCAAAAGTTGAGGCTAAAACCTCCCTTCAGTTTTAACCACCATTCAGTGACCGAGGCAGAGAGGGAAGCTGTTCCGGGTCACCAAGAAGTCTTCTCTCAACACCTCTCGGATTTGTTTGTAATTAATGATCTCACACAAACAAAGCGATAGAAAGTAGGGGAAATAATTGATTGGATCTTTAAATGCGGTTGTGATTAGCAAATGGGAAACATTCAAGCGCCTCGGGGACAAGTGGAAAAGTTGGGCTGACCACAACTGTGGATAAGCTCATGCCCTTTATAGAATATATCAGACAGCAGCAGGAACAGTTAGTCTACTGTTACTTCACTATATAAAACCAAATCTATATCTTTACACAAGCACCCAGTGGGGACGCTGGTTTAGGGCTACTGCAACTAATAATCAGGTGCAATATTAGGTTTATTTCTCTAAGTATTACTGAAATAAAGAAGAAACAGAGTTGTCTGACATCGTGTGTGTGTGTGTGTGTGTGTGTGTGTGTGTGTGTGTGTGTGTGTGGCTACAGTATGTAAAAAGGAGATTCAAACTTAAAAACAGTGAAAAAAATAAAAATAAAATAAATTGTTCTGGGTTAACTCTTACAAAGTAATTCCAAACAAGTTCCGACAAACTGAATAAAATGAGCATTAATATCCGTTATGCTCTGAAGGAAATGCCCGTCTGTATATAACAATTAAAAATACATATATCATTCCATTTCCTACATTTTATTTCCTGATTTCCACATCTTGATGGAATCGGCGTGTCCGTAAATCAGACCACTTTGAGTCAGAGACGCAGAGAGGTCGCCGCCGCTGCCTCTCCCCTTTTCGGTTTTTATCAAAAAAGGAAGCTGATGACTCCCTTCAGATAAGGATGGGAGCCCTTCGCTTAAAGCTCCATGATAATAAATGAGTATGTTCTCCATCACGCCAACCGCTTATTGTATTTCACAGGGGCGAAATGCAATTTGTATCATTTCTGTGCCGCACTTCAAAAGGAAGTGGGCCGTGCACCATGACTCACTGCAGCGAAAACGCTCTGGTTCCAATCGAAGAAAATCAGATCTGTTCTCTGTTTGTTCATTTCTTTTTACAACTCCATTTGTTTGATAAGACTGCGAGCAGTGACGGTAAATGGGTGGATAAGTCGCGGCAAAAACGGTGACATGGTCCTTCTGTTGGCGGATAGGCCGTCAGCTTATCAATAAATGACATCATCTGCCCCCCAGATGTCTCTCTGCCTGTCACATCGATGGCACTTGAAGTAAAAAAAAAAAAAAAGGGAAAAAGAAATGTCTATTTTTCCCATTAGGGCTGTCTGGATGGACGATGGAGTCAGAGACACTGGGGACAGTTTGTCCATCTGTGGAGACGGAAACTTGTAAATGTACTGACACAGTCCAGCTAAAGACAACAAACGCACTTCGTAGTTGGAAAAGAATAGATTAGATGAGAACTGCATTAGAATAAACTTAAAAAAAAAAAAAATGGGGCCTTTTTTCTTTGTTTTAGAGATAGGAATGATAGACTGAGGGGGTGGGGGGTGACATGCAGCAAAGGGCCGCAGGGCGTCCGTCCGGCCATCTTGCACCTGCATTAGAATAAACTAGACGATGACACCTATTTTAATGCGACTCACTTCCGGAAATAGAACAGTAGATTAGGATAGAAACTCGGAAAGTGAAAAGGGAAATTAATCGATAGTTGCTTCACTAGATTTGACTCGACCCGAGTAAACCAGACCAGTACAACATTAAACTGGAATAAAATAAATGACACGTATTGTTGCTTAGCTCTATTTTACTTCCCTTGAACTGAGCACAGGTACAAGAATAAACTATACCACAACTTTGAAAAACCCTGATAAATGACATTTGGCTAAAAGATTGGAAAAGTATTCACTAAAACTATGAGATGTGTCAACAGAGAAGAGAAAACAACGAGAAACAAGTTCAGTTGGACAGATTTGCTTTAAATGGAGTAAATTAGACAATAACAGGACGCGTTCAAGTTAATCGCTCAGGTCATTTTCTATGTCCTTTACTTGCTTAATTGAAAGTTTAAACTAGATGTCCTAACGCAGCCTGCATGAGTTCCAGCTCACTGTTGTGTTTCTCCAGACTATTTTCAGTTGTTTTTCATTTTTTCTTGTTTATTTTCACCTGATCAAATTAGTCATCTCTCTTCCGTTCGTTTGTTTCCACATGATTGTAATGGCATTAGTTTGTATCCCTTATTTTATTGGTGTGGAAAGAAACTAAAAAGTAACCGCAAACAATATTCATGCTGCGCTCTGTCCCAGCACAAGCAGGCGCCTGTTGGCACTGTTCTCGTTTTATTGCTGATAAAACCCTCCCCGTGACCGGCCACTTGCCAGCGTAGGAGAGCTTGGAAAGTCCCGCGCTTCACCAACAAAGACGCCGTTGTGTGTTTCCGTTGGATTTAGCAATTGTTTTAAAATTCGTCTTCATTCTAAGAAAGTTTGAGAGCCAATGCTGCCATGCTAACGTGATCCGGACCCACAGAAAGTGTACAGAAATAGAGCTTCTGAAAACCGTTTGCATGCCAAGAGCTCCCGTCTTAAACCACAGACATGATGTCTTCAAGGTCAAACTAAATTCCTATAAAGCAATGCCAGCAGAACAGGAGAATACAAGCTGCAGAGAGGAACAATGTCACAACTGTTTGTTGTGTTCATAGCGAGACGATAAGCACGAGTGAGTTGTATGTTATTAAGTGTAAGAGACTAAAAGTTTGATTTACACCTCTCACATCAGTTTTAAAGGGACGTCTCCACAGATTCACTTTCAATGTCAAACCGCTTCCTTTTTCAAATTCCCTGCTAGTCTGCCCTAATCCTTTACTCACGGGGAAATCTAGCTGCAACTTTTCATGGTTTGCACAACATGATTTTTTTTTTTTTTTTTTTTAAACTAAAGCCTTCCGATTCTTTGCAACTGTGCAATTACCTTAAGTTGCAAAAAGAAAGCGTCAGATGTAGTGAGCTGAAACTTAGAGCCAGTGGATCTACACAACCTCTTTTTCGCAGACATGGTGATGATGGTCGAGCTCATTAGCCGTCAGCTGTTAGCTTGTAAGGCCATGCGTCTGTGAGCTCTTTCTAATGTATTTTTGAAAACAGCAGGGGTATATGACTCTGAGCAAACCTGGAGCAAATGACACAGTGGGAGGTTTCTTTTCTGACTGTGACAAACTTGACTAAGGAATTGGAAAAAGATCAACACTACACTAATGCCTGGTTATCCCTTTAATTAAATCCACCAAATATAGTAAACTAATTACGGGTGTAATCAGATTGTTATTTCCTACAAAAGTTGAAGACAAACTTGCAGATTTTGTTGCCAGCCTGCTAATGTTTTTGAAACTCATCTGTTAACTGAGCTATGAGGATGTTATAACAAAACAAGAGAGTGCATATCGGAAAAATAAGTAAGAAACTCTTGCATCTCTTTCTGGTATGCACCACCTTCTGCCTTCCGTGGTCCTGCAAAAAAAAGAATCTATATTTCACTCTCTGTGGTCATCAATCATTCAGTCAGAGCTGGTGGCTCGACGAGGGCATCGGAGACGAGAAGGAAACTTCAAAGGCAGGTCGGGCTCGGCCTGCGACGCTGGCAGAGTGGCACGGCCGGAGCGGTATTGTGTTTTCACAACAATAGAGAGCCATTACAGTGGAGACTGTTATCAGCCGAGGGCTACCGGAGAAGGTTCCTGCCTCATTGTGAGCAATCTGAGTAGATTGTGCTCAGGAGCCAGTTCAGACTAAACATATTAGGGCGTAAGAAGACACACCTGAGGCTTATCTGATGGGAAACGTAATCGGCCACAATGTCCCGGAAAAATGCATCCTGCCCGAATTGTTTTATTGGAAGAATTTCGTGTGCGCTGTTGCGTCAGTGTTTTCTATTCATGTGCGTTTTTAGACCCGAGTTTGTGTGTATCAAGGGCCTTTTTCTTTTCGAGTGCGAGTCGATTCGCGTCGGCGGTCACAAAAACCCTGGTTAGGTCCAGCGTCAGGATGTACATGTATATCAACAACTTATTTGTGTGTGTGTTTTACATGTGTCTGAGTGTCTGTTCTTTCTTTACAAGATTGAACACAACATGTGGACCACAATCCAAGAGTATCTTTCATGAAAAGTCAGTGTGACATCTTTTAATGATAAAGCCGCGGATGAATTGTTTATGGTGCTTTTACGGGTGTGTGTTTCTGTGTGTGTCTTTGTGCATGGGTTGGGGGGGGGTAGCTGGAGTGAATAATTCAGAGAAAAAGCCGTTTGTTTTCAGGGGGCGAAGGCAAAGACACATCTGAAACATATGGGAGGAAATCACATTGAAAGCAGTGAGCAGTAAATTAATGGTAACAGATGCCAAGATGTCTGGCTAGTGCTTTTTTCTCCTCCTTGCTTGCTTTTGTTTTCTCTGAGAGCTCTTGCATTCTTAATGTTGGAAAATAATACAATTAAGACTTCCATCTCTCACGTGAAGTTCAGCGGTGACACTTCTCCGCCGCAGCAGCGTCTCGACACTGGGATCCTTGTGGAAAAACAGCCGTACCTGGCTCAGGAGTTACTTTTCAGCGACATCGTTTAATTGATTTTAATTCACTGCGGTAATAGCTTTTCCGCTGCAGATGACGGCTCGACAATGATGCCATAAATTATTTATGTTACCGGGCCTGTTCCACTGATGAGATAAAACAGAACCATGGTCTCTGTTTTCTCTGTTTCCCCCCCAAGGAGAATATCTTGGCATATTAGAAATATGTCTGAGCTTCAACAGTGTGTATGTGTGTGTGTGTGTGTGTGTGTGTAGAGGGGGGAGTTGGCCTATGTCCAAGCATGAGCTGCAACAAAGACAACCTTGCTCTTAATGGCACATATCTGGAAGATGGAGGAGCCCGATACATGAAAGTGCTGTGATCATTACACTGATAGCAATTATCCTTCAGGAGGCTCTAATGGCGGCGGCCTCTCTTGAGCGCGCGCGCGCACACACACACACACACACACACACCGACAAGCTTGCAATCAAGGGTGGTGGGCAATTAAATGCAATGCTTTTTGGTGAACCTTTAACAGCGAACAAAGCCTGATGACAAGGACCGACAAGGAGATTTAATAAAGAAAAGGCTTCATTTTAGAGAACAAAAGGGGGAAAAATCAGGACAAGAGAGGGACAGAGGCGAAAAAAGATATTAATGTTGTTTATTAATCGATTCTTAATGTGTTGCAGTGGACTGAGGGGGAAGGTGGGGGGGTAAGAGAGGTCTCTGGAGTGGAGCCGTGGCTTTGGCAGCAGTATGATTGAGTGCAGGGGCCAGTGTGACGGAGGGACAAAAACAACAAGGTAATTAAAGCTTAAAGCGTGCAGTTTACGCTCTGCCATCCATGACAGCGGAAGGTGTCTTCCATCCAAACCCCCTCCGCAAATGAAAAATAAGTCAGGTAATTGTCATTGCGCACTGCATGTCATTATTTATTAAACGGGTAATTCATCTTCGTGGAGAAGGCAGAGGAAAGCAGGTAGCGCCGGTTTATTAGTCATAATCCAACCGACGGATCGTGTTTATCAAATCAGGGTTTTACACGAGGAATGACAAACATGAGCAGAAAGAAATGATCTTCACTATATTGCTCTCTTGAGGGTGTGTGTGTGTGTGTGTGTGTGTGTGTGTGTGATGGAGAGTGGAAAGTCACCACATGGAGAGAAATCTTTGAGTTAAAGTTTTCGAAGGCATCAGCACACACACACACACACACACACACACACTCCTTTTCTACAGTATATTTTTTTCAAAGTGCGACGGGTTGACAAAAGAGATCGCTCCCCGTTGTTTTTCCTTGCGCGGTTACAAAGAGGCGCGTAAAAAGTTACAAGGTTGTCCCCCGTGGGGTTAGATTTCAAACAGCACCTGTCAAAGCAGATGGGGCATTTAAATAAGAGTCTTTAAGAGGTATTTGTTACAGCGGAGCTCAGGAGTACCTGCTGTGCTCGCCGATGCTTTTCACGGCTGTCGTTGCTCTCACAGAATCTGTTTGCTGTGTTTGCAGGGATAAACATCACATTAAAAAAAAAAAAACACAAAAAACCCACTGAGGCCACAAATTACAACAGAGAGGACTACATTTATGTAACTGCTGAGGCGAGCGAAGCCAAGTCTGCTTGTATGACTCTGTGCATGTGAAGATTTACTGCATGTGTTTACTTGTATCTATGCACGCATGCTTACATATTGTTGCTATAAGGTCATTTGGGAATAGAAGTTAGAAGAAACCCTGCAACCCTTTTTAAAAATTCTAAAAATATTTCAAAACCAATTAAATGACATTTTTGCTAGTTGAAGACATTTGTTGATATTCGAGTGTTTTTCTCTTCACACAATATGCTTCAAATACGAGCATGTTTTTGCAACTGGGTGTGCAGTCTTGCAAGTGTGCATGCAATGAGTCAACAAAACAAAAAGATTTTGACTAACCAGGAGCTTGTCGTAGCTCGATGACAAGACATAAACATCAAGGACATTTCTAAACACAAAGTGGAGCGGAGCATCTTTAAAATTAAAAATAAAATCACCTCAACGTGTATGCATGCAAACACAACTTGCATCACTTAACACCCTGATCCGTCCTCTCTCGCCGTACCCTCCAAACTCAAAACAACATGCTGGTTCCAAGACGCACCGCAGCGTCCTGACGGCACTCGGGGCCTCAGCCTCAGTGTGAGCTCACACCTGGGAATTCAGAGAGACTGTGACTAAACATCACCCTGGACAGATGTGTCCTCACAGCCAAATGTCCTCAAGACAAACAAACACAACCACCTATACGACTCTTGGACTCCTCGGAGACGAGCCTTGGGCTAAACGAGATCCAAATAAACAAATAAACACATCAATCCACAGCCGTTTTAGCTTAGGAGGGACAGAGGTAAAGCCACACGTACAGCAGGCCTCTCATTACCCTCAAATACAGCCCACGAGTGGTGGACGTGAGAGCGTCGCTCTAAAACCCACAAATAGTCAACGTGCAATGATATTTTTGGCATTTTAAAATAAATGAAAAATAATTTAAACATATATCCACCATCAGAATTGTGTTTTATCAAATAATATGATGAGCGCTAATCAAAAAACGATCCCTAGTTGTTGCATCCAAACCACATCATCCAGCTCTCAAATGTCTTACCCAGGCAGTCCTACTGTACGCCCTTATTTGACAAAATTGATGACAAGATCGGGGAGCGGAGAAGGGGCGGAGGGGGCGGAGGGGGTGTCGAAGCTGTGGCTGACAGGCCAGGAGTCGCCATGTTAGAGACTGATCCCCTCTTGAGAGGACTTTCCTGTCACTTTGGCAGCCTGCGTATTTCATCACTCCGTGCCCGGCATTTTCCCGGAGCTGTAACCACCAGGGAACGTGGGGGGGGGCGCGCGCCGGAGGTCAGCACACGATGCTCCGGCCCCTCCCTTACCTCCCCACCTATCGCCACAGAGCGGGGCTCTCTCAGTGACAGAAAGAAGACTTCTTTAATACACTGGTGGGTTCAGCGACTGTCTCTCCTTCTGTCATTTCCATCTCACTCTGGCCCCTTCCCCTCTTCTCATCAGCAAGAAAATAAATAAAAAAAATAGGACGCCCTCTTGTTCTTCACATGCTAAACTTCATTCGGATTGTCAGACACTTAAGAACTGACAAAACGCTTTCTCCGACTCCCCGTCATTCCCTCTGCTGTCAGAGATAATAAATAAAAATGACTCCTGCGTGGGCGGAGGGAGAAGGGCCGAGACACAGAACATCAAGAGATGGACAAAGTGTTTCCAGAAGCCTGTAGGGAAACCCCGGTTAAAACCACAGACCAACACACACGTCGATGTATACACACATACACTTAGGATGCAGGGCGGCGGCGGCCCCCTGCTCCCCAAAGGCTTATAATGGGAATAGGCAATGTGACAAAGAGTTAAAAGCATGGCAGGCCAGTGTCCCAGATAATAGGACAAGCTGTCCAGAGTTCCCACTTCTTGCTTTGGTGCGGTCAAACAAGGCCTAATGTGGTGACTTTGCAACCAACCGGGGTTTGAGCGAGGGTTGGGTGAGTAGATAAACTAAATACAGCCTCACCAGAAAGGCCTCACCAGACACGGGCTGTATATAAACCTCTGCGCACTGGCATGACGGGCAAACATAAGCTTTACAAAAAGGCAAAAACTCAGTGAAAATCATCAAAAAAAAAAAAAAAAAGAGCAGGAATAAAGTAAATAAAAAAAGGTAGAAACGGGCGCAGAAGTAGAAATCACTCGTAAATCCAGCAACATCAACACCCAGATGAAAGAGACACAAACAACAGAATGCCCTTGCTTTGTGGGGGTTTGCAATACTTTGTGAGTGAAGGACAATTGGTCCTCGGTGTAAAGTACGCGCTTGGCTTTTAACGGACCTCTGCATGCCAAGTCCTCGGCAGGCGAGGCTGGGGACGCTACCTTCGCTGTCATTCAGCCCCATCTCGTCGACTAATCTTCTTGGTGCAATGAAAGAGCTTAACAGCTTTGCAACACTATCCCTCCCCAAATGTCATTATCACAATGTACTGCGCCGACCAACCGTCTCAACCGGCTCCCTGCTTATCGTTTTCTTCATGGGAAGTTGAAGGCAGGCGTCCGCTGACATTCACCAAGCTCTCGCTGCAGCTCCTCAGACAGTCAGACAAATACATTTGTGGAACGTTATTCAGAAGTCGGTTCCGTAGTTTTGAGTTTATTTGCTCGCGCGTCCGTCCGTGTTTGCTGCAAATCGAGCCGAGTGTTAATGTGCAGCATCGGGCCTGAAAGGAACATGTGAGCGCTGTAGATACTGATCTGCATCACAAGGCTTATCATGGAATATTTGGAAAGTGGCCATCAGTGGCGAGAGGGGACGCGCCTCCATGTTGGAAAGACCCTGACACTTTTAACACTCTACGTTTTTATAGGTCATAGTTGTAGTACAGTCGTGCACTAAAAGTTTAACAGTGTGATCTGTAAATAGAGGAAATGCGCAGTGGTTATAAGGCTCATTTGTACTGTTAAGTATTAGCTATAAAAGCGTCTGGGGAAGCTTTGAATTAATCATTTTACATAAAACAGAAAAACTGGCTTATAAAGCTTAAAAATATACTGAAGACAGTCTCGAATTATAAAGCATTTAACTTTCAAAAACTTTTTCAGCTTTATAACCACTTAAAAAGACCAGAGTTTTTAATGTCCTATAAACATAAATATATGTATATTTTGGGCTGTTTCTGGAACAATGTCTCTCCATGTTGTCTTAACCTCCAGAAGTGGCAGCGCTGACTTCCAACGAGGCCCCAGCCTCCGCACAGTCCACGCTCCGTGTCCGTCTCTCGACACACGTGTACATCACGCGTGTGATACGACGTCTCACATTCACATATTTCAAATAGATGAGACCTTTTTTTTTTTTTTTCTTCTCCCCCCACACAGCGACCCAGCAGGGATCCGAAGATCTGCGGCTCGGTCGTGATCTCCGAACTCTCTCTCCCCACTTGCCTCACTCTTTGTTTACTCTCACACAGAGTTGGTGATGGGCGCCCAGCCCCTCCTCCTCCCCCCCCCGCCACCAACCCACCCACCACCTCATTACCTCTTCTACCTGATGGGCCCACTCCTCTTTCCTCCCCCTCTCCACTTTTATTTATATATTTATCTTTTTTACCCCGGCTTTGCGGGTTACCGTTTTTAATATCATCGGTGAAACATGATTATTACCTCTTAATGCCGAAATTACGGGGGCATTCTTTTTGTCATCCTCGCAGTTGCATTTTTCCCGCGTAGCACCCCGTGGCAGGAACATCTTTATCTCCCCATGTGCTCCTAGTTTTAAAACCTTTACCCCCGCTGTTTGAAAAATATTTCTCATTTTCCTCCCCCATGGCGTGGAGAAATCCCCATAGGCAAACCATTAGTGATCTTTCTGCCTTTCCCAAACACTTATTACTATCACCCGCGCTCCTTGAGCTGCCTCATTGGCTTTTGGTAAATTATGCAAATAAGGTGATGTTCGAACATATAGTTTTTCTGTTTTTCTGCAACTGCGCAAGTTTGCACAGCCTTCCACCGAGCAGCCGCGGCACCATTAAAGTGACTGAGCACGTCAGCAAGATTTATGCATCAGTGACAAATTATAATGCTTTGTCGCTAATTTCCCCGCTGCTTCTTCTACGCACAGGTTTAGTTATGTGTTTGCCTTTTGGGGAGGCCTTTGGTTGTGAGTTTTAGTGTTTAGTGTTTTTTTTTTTTCTCCCTGCATATCAATGTGTCACTTCACTTCACATCTGCATAGACAGGAGGCTGCAACCCAAGCGACTCAATTCTGGTGTTTGACTCATTACAGACCATATAAAATCTATTTTGGAGTTTCACTTTTCTTTCAGAGAATTGTCAGAGTGACTTTGAAGCAGACAGACGGACAGACAAGGGAGGTGAAATGTTTCATCTGAAGACCATACATGATGCGACTGCCTGCACTGTAGCTCGAGATTTACATGCAATATGTAAATGACACTATATTTAGATAGTAATATGAGAAATAACAGTTAATTCCCCTGTCGGGTCTCATAGAAGGTTCAAGGCTCAACGTACGTAGCTTAAGTTTTACGTTCCTGCAGATGACTCATTAAAACAACCTCTCAACTTCTGATGCAAAACCTTACAACGTCTGCAATATCAATTTAGTTGCGAGTACAAATTGTAGGTTAAAGAAATGCAAGGAGCAAATGCTGGTGTCTTTTTAATATGCATGGCAAAAAAAAAAAAAAAATTTCCGATTTTTTTTCTCCCGAAAATTCAAAAAGCACATTAGGAAGAGATGAAGACCATCAGAGGGGTTCAAGCGTTGATACCCACTCCACACTGAGCCAGCAGCGTCCCACCTTGCCTTGCTTCCTCTTCACGCACTGTATAATTGTTTTTCATTTACTTTGAGCACGGCTAGCTGAAAAGATGGGCCGTTTCAATGAACAGATTAGGGCCTGCGAGCACAAACAAATGACAAATCCCTCTTAACCCCTGTGAGCCTCTCGCTTCACGCCCCCCACAAACACACCTCACCCCGTCAAACATTTGGCTCTAGCAATGTTATTAAACACAACTTTGTAGATTTACTTCCTTCAAAAGTGCCATTTAACCAGGCGGCAGGCAGGAAGGAAGGAGGGCTGCGAGGGGAATTACAGGTTGCCAGTGTTTCGTCTTTGCGGAGGAGTGACAGGGCCGTCATTTTGCCGGCGGGGCCACCTCCCGTGTTGTTGTGACAACCGGTCATTATACATCGCCGAGATGCTCTCAGCTGCAGGTTTCAGCCCAGATGCAAATGGACGCAAATGGGCTCCGACCGCGACCAAGCTAATAACGTCCTTTTCATCAGCTTTGCTTTCTTTTTGTTTTGCTTTTTCTCTCTCCTCCCTTTCCCCCCCCCCCTTCTTATTTTTCTCTCGCCTTAAGGTAGACACAGCACAGCTTCAAGCACGTGTTTGAGTTTTTCATAAGCTTGCAGTTGTTTTAGCTGAGGTTATTTTATCACTGTGGTTAAACATTAAGTGACAGACTGGAGGAAAATCAGCAGAAATATATACCACTAATTCCTGCACACACACCAAAAAATTATTTGAACCAATATCTACTGTTCTAATCATTAAATGAAGAACAAAAATTTAATTAAATTGCACAAGCAAAACAAATACACATTTTAATTATTTTTCGTCAGGTAAAACGTGGACAGTTCTGTTAACATTGAAAGTCTGAACATTTTCCAAATTAAAGCATAAAGAATAGAAATATGTAGCTTCATTCCTTTTACCAGGTCCCTGTGTTTTATTCTCTTCCCCTCCTGCAATATATATATATATAAAATCGTGCCATAAATCTTTAATATCTTTTGTAACATAAGTTTTTTGAGTGTTCTTACATTTGCAGCACAAAGGTCAAAGGTCAAAATGTCAGTACTGTGCACTGTGGCTTTAGGATTCTGTAAATGAAAATATTTCAACAAAATAGTCCTTAAATTAATATCTTGTTCCTAAGAGAAAGTAAAAATATTTTTTGCACAAGCCATTAACCGTCATTTCTGTCTGATTTTAAGTCAAAAGATAATTTAAATGACTGTTCCTGTGTATATCTGGATGTCACCTCTATTCCCACTTTGTTTAAAGTCACTGATGCAGTGCTGAAGGTCTCTGCATGCACAATGCTGCTTCAGGTGCGTCCGTCCGACAGGAGGTGTGCTGATGATGGACGAGCTGCTCCACGCTGCAGCTCAGCTCGTCTCCACGTGCGTTAACCTAAACTATGAGACGGCAGCTCAGTCCAGACTTCTTGTTCTACCTACTGATCACTGAGCCGCTTCACTA
The DNA here is from genome assembly GCA_943593645.1 of Bovichtus variegatus. Classification (NCBI taxonomy): domain Eukaryota; kingdom Metazoa; phylum Chordata; class Actinopteri; order Perciformes; family Bovichtidae; genus Bovichtus; species Bovichtus variegatus. Next base: position 2,279,729 of record CALSCE010010776.1, read on the forward strand.
AACTGCTTTCACTGACAGTGTGCTGAACATTAATTCAATTATTACTTGCAGAAATCCTATTCTTCCCCATAAAGTTTATGTTCTTCCACTGCAGCTTCCAGGTTCCTTTTTATGACACGGACGGAGACAGAAATGCGTTTTCTCGAACAACGAACAAAAAGACTTTGTTTTGCACGCAGGGCTGGGCGATAATTCAATATGATAATCAAGTCTTTCAATGGAATCTCATCGTGATGAAATCATATATCGAGATGTTGTGATGCACAATTACGTCGTCCAAATTGAAAACAACAAGCGTAGAACAAATTTAATTTCTCAGAAAGTCTGATGTGGAATATTTTGAGGGAGGATCATTTGACGATTTTTTTACGTTAACTTTACATTACTACTGATAAACTAAATCTGTATATATGGATATTTTTCTTTCTTTCTCTATTTCTCAAATAGAGCATTTATTGAATTACCAGAAAACAAGCTACATCGTGATATATAACGTTATTGATATATATGGAGATAGATTTTCACCCTATTGTGAGATTATCATTATTAGCACTAACATCTATAAAAACACCAGAAGTACATTTAACAAGAAAAGTGATGAAAATCCCAAACGCCACCAAGATTAGTCGCATAAAAAATGGACGAAAATGACAATATGCAATGTAAAGTTATGTTTGCATTTACAAGAATGTACATGTGACACATCACTGATACTTGAGGCTAAATGTGGAAGGTGCACGACAGACATTTCCCGAAAACTGCACTTAAAACCTTTCATTTATTAATATTGATAAATCAACGATGTTGGTGATGATTCAATCCACCTTAAAATATTTGAATATCCTCCAGTATGAAGGTTGTGAAGCCATTTCATCAACATCTTTGTTTTATCCTCGTCCTCTTGTTCTTTAAAACATAGAAATATATTTCATCAAATGGAGGCTGGATTTGTGCCGCAATTTATAAAGCGAGGGAGACAAAAAACGAATTATCATATTGTTTTTGGTAATGCTTGCTTTCCTTCTAGGGGTCAGATTTGATTTGAGTCTCAGTCCATTAGCAGAAGTAAAACGCCAGTGTTTTGGATAAACAGTAGCAGCAGGGGACTGCTTTATGCAGACAGGAAGCGTCTCTCTTCTGTAGGTCTTTCTGCTTTAATAGGACGAAATGTGACAGGTACACACAAACCAGAAGCCTCTCGCTGAGGCTGGGCTGTGAGGCTAATTCACAGTGTAAAGAAGCCAGAAAGCAACGCGACAAACCCTCTCGTTAATAAACGTATAAATGAGGATTATTTGGGATTGAAAGGTGTCCTCTCATGGAGCTGATGTGGATCTGCGGTGGCAGCGCTGTCGAGGGTGCGCTGAGGTACGACAGTCGACGGATGAACTTCTGACTCAGTTTGGATCTTCTTCTGCTTATAATCTCGCTTGTAAAATAAATCTAAATAATGAAAATTGTGTTTTTAAAAGCTCACTTTGCATCTTAAGGGTTTAAGATAAATCACATATTTAAATTGCTACTTTTAGGTAAAATATTTATACCTTACTAAACTACATTTTAAAGCTAAATATTGTTACGCTTGTACTTTTTACTTAATCTGCTAGACTTTGGCGTTATTTTTAGAATATTAAATGCATACTTTTTTCATGCAGTTCTTAAAATACAACTCATCTTATAGGTATGATGCATTTCCTGTTGGGATTCAGGAATTATAGTTATTATATTTGAGGTCCATAAAATAATATTTTCAACAAAACTATTTTCTCATCGTGTATTTGGTGATGAACCTACTTTTAATTATATTTTTCTCTCCCTCCGTCTCTCGAAGGGTAAAAACAGCCATATATGGAGTCATCATTTACAATATAAAAGTATTTGTCAAATGATAAACCAAAAACTAAAATTCCTTTTCCATTAGTAATTCAAGTAAATCCTGTAAATGGTACATTAGCACTTTTGCTTTATTTTATTATCGTATAAAAGAGTCCGAGCACTTTTTTCTGATTCTGGAAAAAGCACTGCTATATGGTGTCGTACCTGAAAACCCAAGTTTTCCGCCCTCTAGCACAGAGTTATTATTATATCATTGATTGGATTCTGCCGGCCCTCAGGGATAACATACGTTAACTTTTAAAATTGTCTGGCACATGATATGACGGCTCAAACCATCAACCCGTTTTGAGCCATCAGTCCCATTAATCCTCAGTATTAGATGAATCGTGATCCAAAAAAAGGACATCCGTCAGCAGAGAGAGGGGCTTCCCCTCAAGGGTCTTATCCTAAGTCAGCCCAACATGGGAGGCGCGGAATTAAAGAGCACTGATTACAATTGTGAATTATCTTTTTCATAGCAGGGATGCGCAAGCCGCTTTGAATTGCACAGTGAGAAAAATCCCCAATAAGAAACAGTCACCAAACACGGATAATACCATTTAAGAAAGCGTCTCATTGGTCTTGGAGAAGTCCAAGCTTTATCTTAGTACATAACAAGCCGTGCGTTCATAAATAGCAGCTTCAATTGGATAATTGGATCACTTGCTGGAAGATTAATTGCGGCTGCGTGTTATTACACTTTATACTTCCTGCGGACTGACTGTCATCAGTGGAAGGGTGCGAGCCAATGCCGTTTTTCTCCAGCGCCTTTAAATTGATTGTTTATTCTTAGAGTGAAAGTGTCCAAGAATTAGACGGATCCATTGTATGAAGTTGGCAATAATGTTTCTGCAGTTAAAACAAATGTCACGTTGAACTTGTTTTTTCTGTTAAAAGATAGAAATGCGTCCGTGTTTAGTTTGTGTTTTTTTTTACAGAAATCCATATCTGTAAGGTTAAATTAGCCAATACAGAACAAAGCATTACAAACTGCATTATGTCAATGTCCTTGAGAAGATGAAGACACGTTACTGTAAGGGAAAGAGAAAATAGGATTTAGGATGTCTGGGCCAGAATTTATACTTCCTTGTTCTGCGATAAAGTGCTCTATAATCTGGAAATAGAGTTTTCTTTAAAATATTACGTTTGAAAGCAGAGGATAGAGGGGGGGGGAGCAAAAGCAGAGCTCAAAGCAGGCCTCATAATCTAATAAATTGATTTGCAATATCCTCTGAAACTGTGAACTGATAAATGTAGCTTCTCATGTCGCCCCGCCTCTCCTGCAGCTCTCTGCTTAATGTGCTTCGGCACATTGAAAAGACAAAAGGACGGCCCCGGTAGTTTTGAAAACTATTCCAGTCGCCTTAATGTAAGCGCTCATCTGGGCCTCGCCAGTGGTCACCCAAGGATTAGGGACTGCTGTATTCCTAAGCTCGCTTCCTCTCTTCTCTCCGTAACCCGCCCTCTTTTTTTCACCAGTTCTATTCTTTGACCAAAAGCTAGGATCCACCCGAGACGCGGCATTAAACATTGCGCGGCAAATGAAAAAAACAAAACAGATTATCCTTGGATATGAACTCCCATGTTCTTAGGATTGCTGGACAGCTGTAGCCAACACGAACAATAAGCGGTTGACTTGGGGTCTGTAGCCAGTATCATCTGCAATGGCAGATTGTGGCAGAACAGAAAATAAGATCCGGTGACTTCACAGGGCCGTCACGACACCATACGGCCCCAACGTGTAAGAAGTAGAAGTAATCTGAGGCCCCCGAGGAGCCCCCGACTCATCTATCTGCTGCATTTATAGTGGGGGAGATTTACCACCCATGATTCCACTGGGCTGGTGTGGAAGATGCCACCCTACTCTACCCCCTCGCCAAAACATTACCGCGCACAAAAGGAGGGAAAAATAACAAAATGTGATTTGCACCCAAATCCTCTCAAGTCCTCAGAGTGTGGTATTAAACGTCTCTTCGGAGGAGCTGAATGGATCCCCCCCGAGGTATCGTGTCTTCTAATGGCTTATTTATCGTGGTCGTCAGCCACGTGCGTTATCAGACGTTTTTGTTTGCTCGCAAGGTGTACCTGAGACTCGCTAGCAGGCCTGCGAGGGATTACCGCAAATCTGGACCGGCGTCAAAACCGGCTCGAAGACGCGACTAAGACGGGGAGAAAGACGGCGGCGCTGGGTTTGGCACTCCTGCTTGGACCACACAGATCACCGGGGACACTCACATGAAAACATTCTCCTCTCCGTGTATTTAATAAATGCCACTTGACATTGGGAGAGGCTTTAGCGGTGTCCCCCCCGCTTTGGAGGAATGAGGACTTGCTCTGGATTTGGGCAGTTGGCGGCGCCTATCTCCACACTGGCAGGAAGCGTCAGGGATTTCATGGCTGTTTGCCCGCCCTGGTGCTTTTCCTCCGCCGCACGCCCCACTTGGGCAGACAGTATTTTTTTTTTCCTGTAGTCTGAGTTGCCTTTATTTGGTTCACAAAGACATTTACATATTTCCCTGCCTGCATACATGCGACCTCTGTACATGAGAAACAACCGAGCTCAACTTCACAGCTGCAGTTTTAACACTGTGATCCTAAAAGTATTTTATAAGCTCATGTTGATGTCCGACCCTGTTCACGCGTCTAAGCGAGCATCATTTGCTGCATTCTAGGGCCTTAGATTAGTCGATCAACGGAAAATTAATTGGAAAATATTTGATAATTGATAGAAAAGCAAAACATTCTGATTTCAGCCTCTGAAATGTGAGGATTTGTTCATTTTCTTAGTCGCGTAGGATGGTAAACCATATGTCTTCTGAATATCATAGGCGAAACGATTTATCCATTAAGAAAAATAATCAGATTAATTAAAAAAATAATTGGTTAGTTGCAGCCCTGCGCAAATTACCTGTGGTTTTTCAAACAGCTGTGGGCAGCAGCGCACTAGTTAAAGCCGTCAAGGTGGCACCGGCGACCGCAGAGTAGGAAGTCAGTGAAAACTACAAACAGGAAGCAAAGAAGCTCAATGCTCAAACGTAAACACGCATAAGAGGGACGCAGAGCTCGTGACTGCTCATCAATATGACTCACAGGTGTTGGGGAGGGTAATTAACCAAATAAAAGACGACGGATTACTTCCCGTCTCCATTTGACTCGTTACATAATACGAAACAATGACTGTGTTTTCCAGAGAACAGAACGCCACTTATCCAACAGGAGAGACGTCTGAACACAACAGTGTGTGCGACTGTATGGACATATGCGTCTGCACATCCCTTCCAGACGGCTGTGGCTGAGCAAGATGGGAGCCGAATCAGGGTGGGGGCAGGGTTAAGAGGTGCGTTAATGTAGCTGCAGGGTGCCAACATCTGCATAGCCTAACAGCATCCAGCCTGCTCGACCAGCCAACAGCTGTGGTCGCCTCTGCACGGCCTATGGGCAGTTGTGCATGGGTTTTGCCCCCCCCTCCCCCCCTTGTTGCTCCATGTTTCTCCTTCTTTGTATAACTTTGAATGTTCCTGTGTGTTTGGATTGTGTGCGTTTTTGTCGGTGAAAAGAATAAATAACCAGGGCTCTGCTACGGCTATGTGATTACGTCTCAGTGCACCGCAGACTGGATGGAAAATCCAAAATAGTCACAAACCTGCGTTCTCACATGAAGTACAGCTGGGGTGTGTCAAAGCCCACAGCACCACTAATGTAATGTTTGACTGCCAAACAATACTGAGCCTACACACACACACACACACACACACACACACACACACGGGGAATATTGACTCTCATCTCTCCAAGGAAGGATGATATCACACACCCTGCTTTTCCACCTTTTCACACACAATTACCAAACAGCACAGGACTCTCTTCCCCTCTCTCTGAACTGGAATAGCAAAGTCTATAATTACAGCAATCAGCAGCGTTGGCTTCACAACACACCAACACAAACTACACTCACACACTGTGGACATCGATTGGCGCTCTGAGCCGGGTCGCCTCGGCGTGGAAGATAGGGACTGTCGTGATGGATGGGCGTACGCTTTCCAGACCGCTGGTCATCATCAGTTTTGCGCTGAGGAACCCCCATTTCCTGCTTCACACTGACCCCATCCTGCCCCTATCAGCCCCGGGACGAGCCCAGGCATTCAGTCACATGGGGGGAGGACGGGTAGGAGGCCGGATCACGGCTCACACAGCAGAGTGCAGCAGATTAATGTGGGTAAACACTCCGCCAATTGTCACTTTTCCTGAGGTTACTTAAGCGCAAAGTAAATAAGAATAGTCATAATAATAATAATAATAATACATTTTTATTGGTGCAGCAGTTTTCAAAGCAGAGATAAAGTGCTTAGACAAGCCTAATAATAAATAAGCCAGACACAAATTAATAACAGGGCTGCAGAAGAAAAGAGGGACAGCCTCGTACACAGCTCAGGGTAGGTAAACACTACAGGACGGCTTTGCATTTCCTTGACATAAGCAAACAAAGCAAATGTTTAAAACATTTATGAGGAAGTTCCCAAACAAAAAGCCCACAAGGTGTCTGTCTATAGCTGAATATGCATGATGGGCAAAGACTGCAGAAAGAAAAAAATCACAATGCAAGATTTCCACCCGGATTACTTTTATATTAAATTTTAAGAAAAGGTAAAAGGTAGGTATTATTACAGACATAGACGTATATAGGTTATGCAAACACTGTATGAAATATGTGCTAAAAGATTGAAACGCAACTTGAAGTTGATTTCTTTTAAATATTTCTGTTGGACCAGTTATCCTCATCATTTCATGCTGGCTGTTATTTTACCCCAGAGATCTCAAAACCACAACACCGGTGTGGCATTTATTACTAATACCCCTGTTATTACTACAGTGTGAACACAATGTGGGTCTGCTCTTATTTGTCTGGTTTTGAGGGCAGACAAGAAAAATACCATGAGAGAAAAATTATGATATTCATTTCAATTAGGACAATTCTTCCTCGCTGTAATCTATCATAGTCACCGTTCGTTTCCTCTGTAAAATGAAACATGAGCTCTTAACTTGGTGTTGTATAATCTTGTGCGGCCTCCAGATGAACCCTGCCTGAAGATAGTAAAAATGGATGTGAACTAAAAAATAAAAAAGGGGATTTTACAGAAAGCTCATTTGGGACATTCGTCTCCTAATCTTTCGAAGTAGTTATGGATCTTAAAGCTAGTCAGAACATCTACGTATTGAAAAAAAAAAAAAAAAAAAAAAAAAATGAAATCTTTTCTTCTCTGGGAACTACACTCTCCCACCCCCCCATCCAGCCCTCTGCGCAGTGCGAGACGTGTAATTTGTGTACATGGCCTCTAGTGTTGTTTTAGGCCGGGCTCCAAAGCCACTCTAAAAAGGTATGTGGCTTTGGCAGGGAGAATAAACAGCCACCTCATTTCATTCTCCCACGTCTCGGACGGTCGTCTCTGCTCCTCTCGACCCTGCCAGTTCCCCGATCCCAAAGAAAAGCACACATAAAACACTGCACTTTGGGGAAATCAAGAGGCAGGAGAGGGAAGGGAGGGCGGAATGGCTAAAAAAGGTTACAGCTCAGATCCCAGAGTACTTTAAAACAGACCACAACACTGAAAAACATGCAGATGCATTTTGTTTTCCAAGATGTCTCGGATAAAAAACTTTACTTTTGCTTTTATTTTGTAGTATTTATCCATAAGGACTCAGGATCTTAACTCACCTCCAGCCAGACTAAAGTCACAAAGTAACAACAGAGGAGCATCCCCTTCCCACGACATCCTGCAGATTCACGTTTGCAGATATTTTCAGCCCAGTATGTACGCAATAAAGAGTGCAATCCAAACAGCAAAACATGCAAGCTCCATTCAAAATAAACGTTATCTCATTGGCTGCTGCTGGTATGAAACATCACAGAGCAGCTGTATTAAACATCACCATGCTGTGTGCAGGTTTTCTGAAGTCACTATTTATGCGTTTCACCACCTGCTTGCAGACCTCTTGCTGCTGTGAGGGTTTACAAACATGTGTAGCTGCCCAACTTGGCTTCATGGTGACCGGGATGGCCCACAAAAGGTGGATCTGTGACGTAAACAATACTGCAAAATGAAATAAATCCTGGCAGTCTTCCAGCAGTTATGGGTAGGTCTCATTTCCCTCACTCTGCAGGAGTCAATCGCTTTCAAGGAAGTTGTTGAGGAAGTCTCTATTATTCCACTTGTCATTTATGAAGAGCCTTTCCTCCACCGTGGATTCATTGTGCAGTTAAAAATAACAATGCACACCAAAAGACAAAGAAATGTCTTTTAGAGGATACACAACATTGTCAGTGACTCAAAGTTAAAATGTTATCATTAGGAGAATATGACACAACCCAAGCGCAGGAACAGCTGAGTGGAAAACTCAACTACCCTGAAGATATATGATCTACAAAGCTTTCATAACATAGAACCATTAATAACTGAAGCAGGCGTTTGACAACACACACACACACACACACACACACTGGAACAGGCTTACTGCTCTACCTTACCAGCCTGTACTATTTTCTTTCTGAAGGTGATCCACCAAGACAGCAATAAATTAACTCTTCAAGAGACTCCCTCTTGTTTGGACAGCGTAGAGGAGACAAATGACCGTCAATGTGCTTCTGACTAAGTGCAGACTTCAATGAAACTGTGCAGCTCTGCCTCCGTCGGTGCCTAAGAGGCGGTGAGTGAAGGCCTGACAAATCAGCGCCGACAGGTCCACCTCTACCTGGCCCCTTCCCGCTCCCATCAACGTCCATGGCGTCTCGAACCTGACGGGTAACGGCCCACGGCGCTGTAGTGAGACTTCACAGCAAAAATGCCAAACACAATCGACGCAAACACACAAAGCTTTTCTCCTGTCACGAAGAGGATGTAGAGGTTGCACAGGGAGGTCGCCCGTGTCTCACCTGGTTAAGAGACGCTTAAGACAGTTGGCAGGCTCGTTGGCGAGACGTTTCTAAGCGCAGCAGCAAGTGGAGGAGGTGATATAGCCTCCAGGTTGTCGCTGACCTCAGAGGACGAAGATGAGACAGACAAAGATGGGCCTTTTTACCTCGCAAAGCAAGGTTACCAAGCAGAGCTGAGGCTCACGTTGGGGAAATGAGGGATATTAGGATTAAACTGAAACTCCGACATCAGAAATGTCATCATGTAAACGTATAAGGAATGTTACTCCTTTTTCTTGGCACGTGATTTGTCTCTTAAAGAATCGTTTGGGGGGATAATTCTTCATTTTAAAAAAGACAATTAGTGGGAGTAATGTATTCGTCTGGGTTTCAAAAGAGAGTTTTGCTGCCACATATTATAACACACCTAGAAACGTCTCACGCAGCCTTAGAAAAGACGACTGCTTGTTTTAGTCAACAACCATTTTCCCTGGTTTTCCCTGGTCCCTGATGCATCGTTGACTATACATCATGTGACAGTGAGTCTATTTGTGTCACAGCAGGTTGGGGAAAATGTCAGAAATGAACATGTCTTCAGCTCCTCCACACATCTGCTAAACAAGAGGCAGGAAGCGCTGATGACTGGCTCCATGCAAATAGATTGTACCTTAAGTAGTCACATTTTCTCATCAAGATGTCGAACTTTAAAGTTGGTTTGTCACTTGCAAAAGAAAAAAAAAGGTTTGCGTGTCATTTCAAAGCCGTTTTTTTATAAGACATATTTGTACGATTCATAACTGTTACACATCCCAAAATGTAAATGCAAAAAAAAGACCCAGGTGTATTTACCTTGGGGCCCAGAAGAAGAAAAAAAGTATCCCAAGAAACATTCGTACCTATTTAATCTCTATTTGTAACTGAAGTATAATAAATATGCAAGAATTTGTCGAGATAGTAGACGTGAGAAGCACTTCATTCCCATCTCGTAAGTCGTGTGTCCTCTCTCGAAGCTGCCAGCCACACCGTAAATCAAGCACGCCTCGCGCTGTTCAAACATCAGAAACCACACTCAAACACATTTTCCCCAACGTTCATTATCCAGCGACAGCAGGAAGAAGCAAGGTGTGCAGCCTAATATGAAGATGCAAAGCAATCATGCAACAGCATATGGAAGGAGACAGAAACACTAAAAGCCTTTTACAAACCCCTAAAAGATTCAACTCATTGTTCTCCAGATGCCAGTTAACAGAGCCAATTGAGATTTTAAGCATTTCAGAACAACACGAGGTATTTAACACTAGCTTTCCACACGCACACACAGCGCTTCACTTATTGTTTTTCCTTTGATGGAATTTTCTTCAAAGCACGCCTCTTAACGTTGGCGGATCATCCGGCTCGGCCCCCTCGTTTTCAGATCCCTCATTTTATCAGCTCAACTCATTTGCGTGCCGAGGTGCTTTACCTTTAGGAAAAGAAATATCAGGGTTTATTAACGGTAAGAGAGAAAAAAAAACAGGAGGATCTCTTCGACTCTCACAGAGTATTCCTCTCCCCGGGAGACTAAACAGAACAAGAAATAACATGAGCGGTATGTATTAATGTATGCCCTTTGATGTCTGGCTTGCAGAGTCCTGTAGCACCATTAACAATTTAACTGAAACATCACATTTGTCAAAACTAAATTGTGCATCTAAGACTGGAGGTTCAGAGTAGACGTACGTGTCTTTCGCTGAGTTTGAGGAGAGCAAAAAGGCCCAATTAGAATTGTTTTTTGAACTGAAGCAGAAAAGCCAAAGTGTGTGTGTTGACGAGAGAGAGAGACAGAGAGAGAGAGAGAGAGAGAGAGAGAGAGGGAGAGAGAGAGAGAGAGGGAGAGGGGGGGGG
>CALSCE010010776.1:2303041-2315244 GCA_943593645.1 Bovichtus variegatus
CACACACACACACACACACACACACACACAGTAGTGTTAGGTATTGAGAACCAGCTCTGAATTGGAAATTATTCCAAATATATATGGATTTCTAAAACAAGCACAAAATAATTCATCTCAATTATTTCTGAAAATGATTTCTCAAAAGCACGTTTTGAAGTCTTCTGAATCAGATCCAAAACTTTCCTGTGGAAAACCCAGCCAAACCTGGTGTGCATTAATTATTCTTCAAAATAAAAGCGAGCCGTTCCAAGAGGAACCTGAGGACACGAGGATTATTAGATCAGATACAAACTGTGGTCGACGCAAACAGACACAAATCAAAAGCACAGCATGATGCAGGCGAAAATAGTAGCAACGCACCTCATTTTTTTCTTCAATTCACAGTTCATACTTTACAAGAGACTTAATTTTAGCAAAACAAAAAAAAAAAAAACATTTGGCCCAACTCAGTCCAAATCTCCGTTACTATAGGAACAGAGAAGACCTTTGAACTTCTCGTCTGCAGCACCACGACTACAACTGAAGATATTAATTGATAAGTTAACAAACAATGCACTAACAATTTTATACCTTACCAGTGTCACATGCGTAATGCACCAGTGCAATCTCCAAACATGCAGAGTAACAATCATGAAAAGTAATCAAAGCCTGAGAGCGCAGCGAAGTTGACGTCTCATAATCAGCGTAGTCAGCTAATACAAACGTGCACCAACACACATAACTTATATACTTGTTTGTTTTAACTTTTGAACCAAAATGCATCAAAAAGTATCTTATACGTGGGACATCTTGCCTTCAACATAGACCTATTTATGGTTTATTTGGATTATCTTGGATTATCAGACAAGAATCGAAGAGAGTAGAAGAAGAAGAAGAAGAAGAAGAAGAAGAAGAAGAAGTTGAATCAATTATACAAAAGGGGATAAGAATCAGGTGCGTCTAAATCCCACCCAATGCACATACAGTATATCTGGTGTTTGTGGCTCACCCCACGCAGGGCATCTCTAACCATCTCGATGGCCTCCTTATCCGAGACAGCGGTGAATAAGACTTCCAACAATTACTAACACTTACACAGAGATGCCCGATAATGTCTTCCCAAGAAGCAAACAAATTGAATTCGTTTTTATTCCAGTCAAAGAAATCAACTTCAAGTAATTACCCCATAAGGCAAAAAGACAAAGAAAAAAAAAAAGAGTAAGAAAGGAAGAAAGAGAACGAAATTTGCAAACTATATAATTTTTTTGCCGACCATTTCAACTAATGATATTGTAATAAGATGCCTCGCAATGGAGAAGGAATGGAAAACATAATTACATGCATTAGTTTATCTAAGCGCTTGTACCGTCGCAGATCCATCAGTTTTTCAGAGCTCATCTGGAAGCCCATGCATCACTGTCACGAGCCGTTTGATGGGGGGAAAACGTGTTCATTTGTTAGCCTCGTTTAAAAGATGGCGCCTCAGATTCACTTAGGCCCAGACGGAGCAGAGCGGTTATGACAGCGCCATTACAAAAACACACACAAAAAAGAGAAAAGGCCTGAGACAGAGCACTCTGCGCCTTGGCAACTTCATCAGCTTTTTGCATTAAGGTGATTACAGTCAATGAGAAGAGCCGGAGCCGTGTTGTGTATGTTAATGATGAGACGATGATACGGTAACAGCTGCTCTACCTGGACCGCTGGGCGCTGGGCGGCTGCGTGCACCTCGTGGTGAGGGCCGCTTCTCAGAGACTTGCACACCTACACTTCATCTCACACACTAATGTACTTTTACACTCTTTATTTGCAGCTCCATTAATATGGGATGATTTGAGCCAATCGCAAAATGACCATTCTCGGTAAAACCTCATTCATTTCCAGATGTAGACAAACCTGACTTTTCTAATTCTGCAGTTGGTTTTGAAAGGTTTACATCATCCAAAGAGTTGTTCTTTTTTAACCCATGAAAACTTAACCCCTTCAAATAAGAAGTAATGGCAATAAATCCACATATGATCTCCTGCACCAGGACAAACATCTGTCCACTTAAAACACTTCCCAATGTATGACTTTTGTAGGGTTTCTATCGACCCTGTTCCCAAAAATTGGCTTTTCGCCCATTAAACAATATGTTGATCTGTTACCAACGGCGGAAAGTAATCGTTACCCAGACAACCCAATTATTAGTTTGGAATGAAAATGATCAAATTTATGTCACTGGAAATGATTTGGTCTGTGCAGCACGAGTCACATATATCAGTTTGTGCCTGAAACTAAATACTTTTAGAAGATGTGCTTGAAACACAGGATACATAAACTTCCCTTGAGATGCAGGTCACTTGTTTGGGCATTTGAAAGGTCACTTTACTCAAGTTATCAATCCCACGTAAAAGAATTGTAGGATTGCTTGTTTTTTTTGTGAGCAAAATGCACTTAATTGTTAACTGAATGACCCTTAAAAGTTAAGCAGATGTTGTGTAATTGATGATTCAATTAACAAGTCATTTTTTTTTCAGTAAATTGTCCTTTTAAAAGTCTGAAAACAGAAAAAAAAAAAAAACACAAGCTTATTCTACAGGACACCATTACATTCCTCAGTCACCGTCTCTCAACTCTTAATGGACATTAAACACGGAGCTGAAGGAATACACAAGCACAATTGAGTTAGCGGGCACTTACAGGGGAGAAGCCTTGCCCCATACATTTGCGTAAGAACACATAACTGTCACAAAATTACATGTCATTATTGAGCAGATCGTATGGATTGCACTTATTGTTGCTTAATGGCATCTTGTTTCTTTTTTTTTTTTATAAATGTGGTCAGCCGGTGTTTAAAGTTAGTGCGGAGGAGGGTGCTGGGGTGTCGTCTCGCCCACACTCCTGTCCTCCCCCCGCTCCCTCCTTTCAGTGAAAGCAAGAATCTGCTTATTCAGTTACATTTCAAACCTCAATTTCCGTTTGCAATCAGCTCATTAGGGCTGACAGCTTGAAAGGCAGCCATTAATGACACACACACACACACACACTGTGGTTCCATGTCCAAGAAAGGCCTGTTTCTACTGCAGCCAGGACAGGATGTGAGTGCAGCAGCAGCTCAGAAGTAGAGGGAAGGCGCCCCCTGCTGGCCTTCAGAGGGAAAGCACCAAAACAAAAGTGGATCTCAATCATCACAAGCTTGTTCTCAAAATGTCATTTTGACATCAGCGGTGCAAGTTTATTTGACTAAATCCAAAGTTACATTCTTTAAATAGAAGAGAATCTGTCTCTGAAGAAGTGGAGCCTTTAGCAGCCAGTCATCTGTATTTATTTTTATACACAGATATAGAATCAAATCTAGTCTTTTGCTCTGTCTTGGGGGAACAATTACATTCAAAATATTTCTTTTTTTAAACTGCACACTTAAGTTTTAAAATGCACATTTCTACCCGAATGCGTTTTTTTTTTTTTTTTTTTTTTTTTTTTTTTCTTCTAAAGCTTTTACTTCTCTTTGAGAAAATAAATGAAGTGTAAGTTCTTACAATCAAGTAAAATAATAATAATAATAACAGCAGCGGTGAAATATTTTGGCAGTAATGCCTGCATTATTTATTTTATTTTGATTTTATTATCTTTTGATTTAAAGCCATGACGGCTAGTATTTGATATTCCAAAATTTCAAGATATTTAGTAACTTTATATTTGACAATTTCCATGTAAAACCACCTTTGAAAGTAACACCCAAGACATTACTTTTCCCCCCGGTGAAAAAAGCCCTGATAAAAGCATTAAAGCCACTATAGAACAGTAGAAGCCAGACTAATGAAAATCCTTTAAGGTTAGCAGCTAGTTAGTATAGCAGCATACTAATCACTCAGGGTTACATTGTCTTCATCAGTCTCAGCTCATCATCATAGGAACAGTGCGTCTGTATCCGGGTAGTTTAAAGCAGTGATTTCAGCCTCTAGACGTGTTCACGTTGCTTCTTGATCCCTTCATCCCTTTCATTTTGTACCAGAGCAGGTGTAACATTTATTCCCAAAATGGGACCCATCTCATTTTGAAATGGAAATCTTTGAGTATTAATTTTTTGGCAGCTTCTCTTGCATGATTCATGAAAGGCCGGTAGAGGGCTAATTGTTCAAATTAATTTGCGTAAACGACTAAGCAAGAGATAACAGAATTACATCTGCACTTCCCTGGCACGGGTTCAACAGTGACGGGCCTCGACAGGCAGCTGCATCAAGACGGCATCCTTGCCAGAAATTAAAAGCCACAAAACATTAATTAATAGACTTTTTGTTACGTTAATCTGCACCAAAAGGTTTAAGGAGAGCGGGGTGGGGGGAGCTGGGTGTTGGGGAACACAGCGCAGAAGTAGGCGGTGTGCATAATTAGAATAAATTAAGTTTGATGAAACATATTTGAAAAAGGCTTTTTTTTTAAAGTGGCTGTGGGTTAAATAAAAATAAAAATCAAGGAGGGAGAGGCACCGGTGTTAAGTTTGTGACAACCTCATTAATCACCATGGTAATGGAGCCGTTACAGTTAGAGCACATTTGGCCCCGTCTGAAGGCAGCCGAGGCGGACGGTCGCAGCCGCCTGGCTGACGAACAACCAGGCCGAGCTACAGGACTTCTGGGAGTGCAAAGGCAGAGCCAGGAGGATGTAGGACCATCAATCTCCTGGGCTTCAGCTCCTCCTCCTCCTGTTCTCCCCAAATTGAAGGAGCAGCCCATACTCTGCACTTGTCAATTTGGAGCTTTATCTACATGCTAGAGGCTAATGAGCCATCTCAAACTCTTGATGGCCAGGATGTAAATGATCTTCACTAGCTCTCCGTCTGCAGTCACGACTTATAGGGCCACGATGGGGAGCGAAAGGGAGGAACTTGATAAGCTGGATCCTCAAACCTTCTCATATGCAGCTGTTGGGCTAAAACGAGTATTTTTGGAGGCACAGCATGAACTAGTCCTGGTCGATGTTCAGAGCAGAGCCACATAATGCGCTCATCAGGCTGTACGTGCATTTATAACAAATGTTCATCCACAATTCATATGATGTGTGATCAGGCTTCAGTCAAACTGTGTGCAAATCCACAGTTATGTCAAACTGTTACATCAATAACTTGTTTGTGTGTTTAAAATCAATAATTAAAATCACTGTATAGGATACATTGTAAAGTCTAAAAAACTAATTAGAGGGACATAAGAAATGACTAATTGGGGCTGAAATGGTTAATTATTCAAGCGGTGGTCAGTGATGCTGTCAAACCACACAAGACTAAGATCTGCTGTTAGAGAACATGTATTTATAGTTAAAGGTAGGAGAGGTGTGTACATTCAGGTGACTGTTGTGCATTGTGTGGGCTGCTCACAAGATAAACCTACATGTTTTATCACATAACGGCTACGACCAAGACATGAATCATCATCGACTGCACTTTTAACATCCTGGACTTTTCCCTTTAGAAAAAAGCCTCCATTTAAAGCACTCAAAGTGCTTTACAGAGGGAGGAGAAGAAGGACAGAGTAGAAGAAACAGACCACGTACAGAAACACGGACACAAACTTAGCAAAAATCATTTTTAAAAATGCACGCAAGTTGGTACAGTGACCACACCACCGGCATAGCAGTGATACCAACACGGGACACAAGGCAGCAGACGGGTCCTTCGAGCATTTCAATTTACTTGAGCGATGCCTCTGATGACGGCCAGCGCTCACCTCAGATGAATCACCTTTTCCCATCAGCCCGAGGTGATCAACTTTCCCCCCCTACAGCGCTGAAAGTACGGTTTTCCACAATCATATAGGCAATGTAAACATGCTGCAAGGAGGCCCGTTTCTCATCCGCTTCTTTAACCGCCGCCATTCCAAGGGATATTATTACCATAAATTATGGCTGTAATGCGAGGTGGGAGGCAGATAAAAAGTGGAGTCTGGGCATCCATTTAGCTCTGGTAAACTTCCCCGTTGCTGCCAGTTCATGATCACCCATCCAAACGGACTATTTTATGCCCGACTTGTCTGATGCATGAGAAGGAGAGTGCGGCGGCATTTTTTATCCCTTTTCTTCCCTCCTCTCCCCTGCAGGAGGAAATCGATGGCAGGACACGAAGAGGCCATCGGTTATGTTTGCTTTAGCGGGAAACAATCGCGTGTCTGCACGCAGCACGACTCACCTGGGCCCCGTTTATCTCAGCTCTGTGGAGCCCCTGAGGGCCCTGAATGCACCACCTACACTGGTAGTATCGACTCCACATCACTTCAGACAGAGCAGGGATCTAACCGTCACAGAAGGTGTGCGTTTTGTAATATTCCTATATGTAATCTTTGCTGCTTAAATGAGCCATGTGAGCAATGTATCCAGAGGCTCATCTGTATGCATTAGGTAGGAATCGATTAATAACAATACAGACAGACACATTTTGAGCCATTACATGTTGAAATGTTGACCAGTTTAATGCCAGAACATTTCCCTTTGTCTGAAATCTTTTTGCCTTTTTATCATTTAACTGTACTGATTTTTACTTTAGCCTTAGCTTATAGTACAGCTGGGTTTTTGTTCCCTATTTTGTTGTATTTTTAAGATACGCAATATGTTTTTATGTATAAAAGTACGATACAAAGTGCATCATATCCATCACAACAGCGTCAGAGCTAAACTAACTAGGCCAGGTCAGGTCTAACTAAATGATCCCCTCTCTAACTCCGAGATGTGTGTATATGATCCTCAAAACTCTGATCAACTCCTCGAAAACATTAGCTTTGCTCTCTTTGATTTATTAATCTTTCTTTTCTTCCATCTCTCCCCCACATCATCATTTTTCCCCACTAGTGACATCCAGACAGTTGGTGCTGCCATGTTGCTTAAAGCCTCATTTTTCTTCTTCTTCTGCTAATATATTCAGCCTCTTCTTCTTCTCCTGATACATATTCGCTCTTGATTGTGGCTGCCAATTAGCCGGCGAGGCTGAGGCAGTTCATCCATCTGACTTAAAGGTTCCTTGCCACTAATTTTGACGGTCGGGTCAAGTAGCAGAGGGTCCATTAATTGGAATAATGAAGTCCTCAGTGAGTGATCATCAATGACTTTAGAGTACTATTAATCCTTTAAAGAAATCATCTCTTTATTTTTAATGTTTAGCTATCGTCCAGCCGGCTGCTACAACATCTAATTTATCCCAGACTTAATAAACATCATGCATATATGATTTCTCTCGCCCTCTCTTTTTTTTTTTTTTTTAAGACTCCAATGTAATTTAGTTAGATGTTTTCCTACATCTCTCTCTCTCTGTGCCATTTGATTTGTTCTTATCCCTCCTCTTCATGCCTTTTTGCTCTCCTGCCTTCATTTATATGCTTTTTTTCCTCCTCAACCTTTCACCTAAAGCCTCTTTTTCCCCCCACATTCCTCCTCACCTTCTCCTTCCTCCCACTCTTTCTGCTTCATGATCCCACTCTCCCCTGAGTTTCTTTTATTCTTTCCATCCCTCCTCTCCTTTTTCTTCATTCCTTCACACGTCCATCTCTCCATCTCTCATCCCTCATCACACTATTCTCAGGTCTCGGCAAAGAATAAAGTGCTGCTGCTCGTTTGCTTCATACTTTAGACCAAAATGCATCTCTGACGTGTAACATAAGAACCACCTCTATTATCAGGTGCAGCATTTAGTCATTATTAACAGATCTGAAACTTCCAGAAGACATTTATCTGGACTACCTTTACATCCCGCATAAACACCATCACATATCTCTATATCTTATATTATTTCTATTTGTATTTCTCATGCTTTATGCTGTATATTCGGTTTGTAAAACCCACTGCCTGAGTGTATGAAATGTGCTGAAAAGGACATTTCCTCTTTTCTCCCTTTTCTTGTCTGATTGTCTGCCTTTGCGTCGCCCTGTTCTTATTACTCCTTCCTTCTCCATTTTTCTACTCACTCTCTTCTCATCTCCCTTTCACTACCATCCTGCCTCCTTCCATATCTCACTCCACTCATGCTGTGCCACTTCAGGTCTATATTTGCTGCTTGACTGGACAAATAGAGGATCTATCTGTGCACAATTTTATTCCCAATCATTCTGTTGCCAGGCGGCAGACATCTTTAATAACCAATGCAACAGATAAACTGAGGGGGAATAGGACCAGGTCTTTCACATAACTGGCAACCCAAGACCCACAGACAGCGAGGTGAGAAGGACATGCATGAACATGAAAAGAGGCACAATATTAGGGCTCGTCAGTAATTCAATATTATAACGCATCAACTTTCTCATCAATCATGTTGTTACAGAAGCTCAAAGAAGAAGTGCTTCACAGGCTCAGAATAGAAATGAAACAATGGGTCTGATACTGGAGGTTGAGCGTCGCTAAAACAACTTTGCTGTGGAAGAGAATCGGGAGGAGAGGGTTACTGACAATATGCAATCATGAAATCTAGCTTTCCTCTTCTGTACAGCAAAGTATATTGCATTCTGACAACGCAATATAGTGCAGGTCTGACCCTTGACCCTCTGCTTTAACTCGACAGACACCTAAACGGATGCAGAGCTGAAATAATGATCTTTAAATACATTCATCTACAGCACTGACATGTTCTAACCTCAACCAAGGTTTGTTTTCTGCCGGGATGACACACTGCTTCAGAAACCAATCAATGGATTTGTTGAGCATTCATCCATTTCAAAACATATCACTTAGTCTATTTGAAATATGTATTCATTCACCTACAGTATCTATGCATCTACCCATCAGCCTTTTCATCTATTCATACATCAATCTGTCCGTGCAGTTATAAGCTGTAGCCATTACTCACAGTGACAGTGAAGAAGTGACTGCCAATAATCCCAACAGTGAATACATGTCAAAGACAACTTACACAGAGCTCAGTCTGACACTGCTGGATTCCAGACATGAAAGATGGACTTGAATTGCCCCCGTGACAGCAAGTGTAAAGCCTCTGTGCTTTCATGGCGTGGCCCGAGTCAAATTGTTCATTTTACCTCTAATCGTGCCATTTATCAAAATGCTGCTCAGCCGCGTCAGTAAGTGCAGTTATGCTAACTAGATCTGAACGAGGCCACGGAGAGGACTAGCCATCATTCAGCTTTGGGGGGTCCAAAACAGATGTTAGCTATTGCAGGTACCGATCAAATATTTTCAGTGCCAATTCCAGTTTTATGTTTTAAACGTCACTTTTTCAATTTGCAGGATAAAAGCTGATTTTAGTGTAATGTTTTGAGGTTCAAGCAGAGTACCGAGTGTAGATGTCCAACTACAAAATGATGCTTTAAACCTGCTGAAGTCTTAAACTATTCGCTGAAAACTTTAACTGTAAAGCTGCTGATGTGTAGGTGACCATGACCTCTGACCTTTGTAGGATCCGTTGTGAAAAGACAAACGTCTTCTTCTCCAGCGGAGCAGCGATATAGTATCGTAAAATATATTCAATTTAGGATTGGATATAAATTTCCCCGAAGAACAGTTTCACTGTTTTTGAGGCCTAAGAAACGTACTGTAAATGATATTTGTTCGATGACTCTTAAATTAAATTAAATTAAAGTATTAATTCAAGCAATCAGTCACTACAATTAAAAGACGCCAAAGCTGCCACCAGAGACAACGATGATTTTTTTTTCAGAAAAACACTCGAGCAGCTGGGTTATGAGACTGTATCCTCCCATTTGGTTTTTATTGAGACAGTATCAACCCAGGGCAGAGCACCACAACAAACACCAGTCAATTTACCCATTTTGCATCCAATTCTCGCAGATTATTATGAGCCGCATTGCTGCAGCTGATGGAGAGATTAATCTTGCTTTGATAGAAATATGTCAGTTTCTGCAGGCTGTGATGGATGTGATTTATCATTCCGGACAAATCTGTGCCTGAACGTCCCTCCTCCTGACAGCTCTATCGGGGCAAGAATGTCCCAAAATGTCACCTGTTGTACGACGAGTGACCTTCTAATTTTCTAATTCAATTTCGAGAACTCCCCTCCCCACAACTCCGCTCATATCATGAACCAGTAATAACAATTACTCACCGTGACTGGCTCCAAAACCTGCAATTCCCCCACTTTAAATCAAACCCCAAGTAGTCTTTTATTAGGCTGCCCGGTTAAATCAATCTAAATCTAAGCATAATAACTCTCTAATCAGGTGCTGGGGAGAATAATAGGTTGTCACGCTCGAGGAAAAATAGGCAATCATGGAATGTTTTCTTTAATTAGGCCGGCTAAAGTAGAAGGGCATGGCGGGAGCGTGGGACACATTCATCATAGCCAAGGTGGGAAATTACTTCAATTACTCAGGAAGGGGAGAGTGAACAGAATTACAGAAGTCAGAGAAGCAGAAGAGAGGAGACCGTGATCTGCAAGGAAGTCCAAATGACACCGAGGGAAGAGGAGGCAAGGACAGAGGAGGGAAGGCGTGAGGAAACAAGGGTGGGAGGAGGGAAGAAAGGAGGCGAGAAGGCAAAAAAAAAAGGATATAATTGTGCATAAGATGTGGGGAAAAAAAAGGGTACTGCCATCTTCTCTTCACATTTGTTTTGCATCACTCATCCATTTTCTGAATTTAAAACTTAGCAACTGTTTCCAGAACAAGTGAAAACTTTTTTCCCTCTTTATAAAGCTTTAATTCTCTGCTTTACATACAAGTATAAAATAATAACAACATTGAGGGACAGTTAGAGCCATTTGTGTTTGTTGCATAGTATATTCTCACAATTATTCATATTATTGCAAGAATATAAATGTTTCTCTCGAGGTATTAATAGATACATTAAGGTGGGAGAGTTTAAAATAACAGGCCACCTCAGGGACAGACGGAGGGATATGAAAGAGGAAAGAAGGACGAAAGAACGACATTTCATCAAGAGAAAAGGATGATGAAGAAATAAAACGTTTAAAAAAAGAGGGTGGACAGGACGTTAGGGAGAAGGAGAAGGACAGAGGGAGTAAGGAGGGTAAAGAGGAAGGGTGGCATGAATTTAGGATGCAGAGAAAAAAAGAGATGAATTGGATAAGAGGGAATAAGAAAGAAGAGAGGAAGAATTAAAAGGAAATGGACAAGATGAAGATACAGATTCAAAGTACAGGAAGGAGGAAGTGAAGAGCCATGAAGTTGAAAAGGGGGTGAAACTAAAAAAGGTAAAAAGATTGAGGGGAAGACAGCAAGTGAACCCGTCGCTCGCCATGGCCGTAAAACAATCCTCCATCACTCATCCTCAAAATTGGACCTCTACCTCGACAACCAACAACGGTGCGCCACAGAGCGCCCAGCGTCTGTCAGCTTTCCCAGAATGCAGCGAGCCTGGCTGTAATTCCTCCCCAAGATGACGAGATAAACAGCCTCTTACTGTAACTGGATCTATTGATTTCAGACGATGCTTTGGCAGCTTGTGGATCCAGTTTGTTCTGTGACTGAAGACATGCCAGCTCGGCTGCCGGCCAGATAAACAGAGATTATGACTTCTGATAACTGCGACACAGGCTAGCTGAGCGCTCGGCTCAGATGAAGTGGCTGTTGTGACGCGGACGAGTAGAAGCTCCGAGATGGACTGAGACGCTTCCACTCTTCCGCTGTCCCTTTATTAAGTGCTTTGACAAATTAACAGCCAAAAGAAACGCGTCGCCCGACCTCCAGAAGGAAGAACTAGATCCATCTATGCACAGAAAAGGTGTCAAACCTGACCTGTGTTTTTTTATGGTTGTTTTACAAACTAAAGTACACGTGTTTCCATTGATAAAAAAAAAAATTGAAATATGAAAATATGTATAAACCAAAAAAAATTTATGATTTTTTTATTTTTACCTCATCTCCTGCTTGTGTCCTCAAATAATACAGTGAAATAATATAAAAAACACTTGTTCTGATGATAATTACTCAGGACTCAGAGCAGGGCTGTCAGCTGGTAAAAAGGACTTAATGTTACTTACATACAACTCGAGGTTAATCCTCACGCCAGGAAGACTCCATCCATCACTTCTGTCCATCAGCAGCCGTGCAGCCCAAAACGTCCATTCAGTTTCTACAAACACAAAATATAATGCTTTAGATTATCATCTCCTGAAATGGCTGCTGCACAATGCATCCAACAGTATAATGAGACAGTCATCACAACAACTACTCACAATGTGACTCACTCTTAAGCATTTTCACATTTTGAATTAGTCAATTTCTATTTATTTTATTTTATTTTATTTTATTTTATTTTATTTTATTTTATTT
>CALSCE010010776.1:2333489-2346199 GCA_943593645.1 Bovichtus variegatus
AGATAGATAGATAGATAGATAGATAGATAGATAGATAGATAGATAGACAGACATATAGATAGACAGATAGACAGACAGACAGACAGACAGACAGACAGACAGATAGATAGATAGACAGACAGACAGACAGACAGACAGACAGACAGACAGACAGACAGGCAGACAGACAGACAGACAGGAAAATGCACAAATGTTGTGTCCTCAATTCACTGTTTCACATCAGTCAGGATAAGGTGAACAGGGCATCGCTTACCGCTCATCTGCTGCACGCACACACACACGCACACACACACACACACACACACGCACACACACACTGATATGATTAGCATCATTCGCCCTTTAAGAAGGTACATTGTGTTCACAAGAGAGAGAGTCAGAGCCTGGAATTAGAGTCAACCAAATTACAGCGTGTGTGTGTGTGTGTGTGCGTGCAGTGAATTGAACATGCATCTCAATTTCACCAACAACACATCAGTGTCTCTGCTCTTCAACATTCAGAAATGTGTTAATATCGATGAGATTAAATTTTAATGACGCTCGGGGAAGTTGCAGCAGGAGCGTCGAAGGTATAAGATCAACAAAAATGAAGGTTGCATGCAGATCAAGGCAGTAAAGAAGAGCAGGCAGCAGAAAGAAATCATAGGTATAATAAATATCCTGAGCTGACCCGGCCTGAGCTGCAGCCTCAGGTCAGGACTGAGTTTGCAATCCAGTCCAGCCTTCAGGATTAAACAGTGTAGATTAATAAAAAAAAAAATCCTCCCTCAGCAATTGATTTTAAATTCTATCTGCTGCATTGCAAAGCTTCACACACAATGAGATGCTGTTAATAAAACTGTATGAGCGGGTCATCTGTGGAATGTGGTTGATGCAGTTTGACTTTCTCTTTTCACAACATTTACACAGAGGCCACCAAGGTCATGTCCTTTGTTCATTTCCTGTTGCGTTTTGAAGGTTGTTTACAGCAGTGCTATACACCTGCAGTGTGGATAATGTTGTATTAGGCTGATAAAACCTACAGAAAGTATAACGCAACAGGTAATGGTCAGTATTTATGAGATCCTGCCCACAACGCCGAATCACGACCGTTTTTGACCGTTTTTGACTTTTTCTCGCATATATCCAAAAGTTGTATGTGTCTGAATGACTTCCCTTTACATTATGAGCATCTGATTGAACTTTGACATTATATGCACGCTTAATTAAACTAAATCAAATATTGAAGGTCATCAAAAACCGTTCTTGTATGTCCCTCGGAGTCTTTACCGAAGATTTCCCAGTGCCTTGAAAAGGGTAGAAAACAGGCTTTTTCTTGTTTAAAATGTCGCAGATTATGAAGTGAAATCACGAAACTCACTGCTGAGCTTTCTGGAGGTGCTGCAGGACTAAATCAATGAAGCATCTGTGATGGGGTGGAGCCTAATCGAATAAACCAATGACTTACATGCCCTCCCCCACCTTCCCTCTGACACCCGTGCCAGGTTTCTACATAAGACGATCACTGTGGTTTAATAGCATGAAGCGATAGTTAGATCAGATACCGTGTTGGCAGCAGCTCTCTCTGTCTCTCTGCAGCGTTATCAAGCAGCGTGTTTGGAGCGGCGATGACAGGGCTGGCACAAACAGGGAGTGCTGGAAGCTGGCCTCAGACCAGCGGTGTTGAGTGCGTGTGTGTGTGTGTGTGTGTGTGTGTGTGTGTGTCGGTGTGTCGGTGTGTGGCGCCTGTCTGGCTTTTGGCTAGAGCTCGAGGTTGAAGCCTGTTGGAATCAGGGGGAAATATAAGTGCAGATGCCAAATGTGGACATCTATACAGAGGCACACAACAAGACCGTACCTAAAAGCTGCAATGTGCATCTTTTATGATATGAATGCAACAAATAATTACACGGCAGTTTGCATTCTCAGGCTGTTTTCAGTCATACCCTGATGTTTTGGGGCATATTTCACCTCCTGTGGGCGTGTTGTGCGAGCCTGCCAACAACAACTTGGAGGCAAAGGAAGGACAAAGAATGTTCAGAAACTCACTGATCAACAGTCTCAGATTAAATTTAGATGCTTTAAGGACCAAGGTTACTTCAGACACATGATAGACGACAGCTCATCAATATGACTGACAGCTGGGAGGGGGGGGGCTATAACCAATTTAGAAGGAGGAAGGCGGGGCGGACACTTCCAGACTCAAAGGGAAATTCAAGGCATTTACCTACAGAAATCAGGTTACGCAATGTGTCAGTGTCAGTTTCAGGTAAAGTCATATTTTGGATAAATGTATTCTGAATGCAGTAAAGTATCACTGCATGTAAATATCTTTCCTTTCATCTGCCTTTCTGCTTTTCCCTGTCTAAAGTCTTACACATACACGCATGTAGGAAGAGTCATCGTTGCGCGGATACTGCCGCGAATTTGTCTTTCTCTGGGAGAAATGTAGCTGCAGTTATTAGGTTTCTGTTTACAGACGTCAGGTTTCTATTGACAGAGTAAAGATTTCTCGTTTACAGATTACTGCAGAAGAAAAGCAGTTATTTAAGCACCTGTAAACATACTGACTATAAGCAAGATTCAGCTTGTTCATGTGTTGCCACTTTGTCAGCTTTTTCAAATAAGCATAACATATTTTGATGTATTAGTTTTTTTTTCTTTATTAATTTATTCATGCAAAACAGCAAAGCAACGACAAAACCGTGCACCATAAAACAATAAACGAACAGCAATATGCAGCCACAGCAAAATAACATAACGAACAAAACACAAAAGAAGCTGCACAATTACTGTGACCTAAATCGGGACATGATAACAAGAACAGGCAAGGAACTTATGGGAGAATTAAGTAAAGGGAGGAACATTTTTAAATAGCATCGGGCGCCTTAATTCTAACATCAACCCTGACGCCAAGTATTCACCCTCAAACAGTCCTTTAAATAAGTAAGGTTCGGATAAGAAGTCCTCACTTTTCAAAAATGTCCTCGCTCTCAAGGTCTAAAAGGCAGAAACGGACCTCACAAAGATAGAAGTCCAAGATCACACTCAAACTCACACCTTTCCCCTGCTGAAGTGTTTTGATCTCAGTAATCAGGTTGGCCAGAGGGAAGGAATCCCACAGCTATATTTGTGACCAACACACACCAACACAGAGGGCAGCCAACAGAGTGTGTGTAAACAGACTGTGGTGTGTGTGTGTGCGTGTGTGTGTGTGTGTGTTTCTCCTCAACCGGTCACACTGTACCACCCTACAGCTGCGATGACCTTTGACCTTTATGATGATATTCTCCATGACAGTGTTGTGTAAATGTCAAGTAAAATCCCTTGAAGGCAAACGAAGGAGGAAACAAACAAAATGTTCAAAGAGGACGAAATGGATTTGTTAAAGAAAATGATTCTGAACATTATTAAAAATCAATCACACAGAAAGTCTAAACGTCATTCAGCCCCGAGTAGAAAGATGCAGTGTGACAGAGTGTTTGTGCACTGGAGCAGAGATTATCTGCTGGTGTTGTTGTCTTGTGGTCTGCAGGATGTAATCAGCCCGACCCCCCAGCCCGCTGTGAATGCCCCGTGCTTATCGCCATATTTTGCAGTGTATTAAGTGGACCGCAGGCGTTTTCACACTGTGGCTTTCTCACGTTTACATGCCTTCACCTGCAGCTCAGGCAGAGCGCCGGTGTGTGTTTCCCAACTATAACAGACTTGTTTTGGTCTCAGCTGTCAGTGGAAATTGATTTTGAACTTTCTAAAAACACCACAGTGAAATATGGAAAATAGTGTTTGTTTTATTTTCAGCTTTAGATTTCTCATATTGATTCCCGGTGAAACTCTTACTCTCACACAATGTACACGGTGACAAATATATTTGAGTTTTAAAGGAGGTTCAACAACGTGAACATTAAAACGTCCTGTGGAGGTAAAGGATGCATCAGTGGAATAAACTGACCCTTATTAAAAGCACCTGTGAGTTCAGGTTCTCAGGTATTATAAATACCACTTATGGTTAAGTACGTGAATTTATTCCTTTTGAAATGTTGTCTCACATCTTATATTAAATGTGAATTATTCGGTGGGATTTTAGATTACAATATTGATCACGATATCGATGCACATGCAAGTCTATCTATATCTATATGATCTGAAAACAACGTGTCAATATCTGAACCTATCATGTGTAACGGTACAATGCTGATAAATCCATGTGTGCTTCTATGTATCAGGAAAAGTGTCTTTTATCTCAACAGATTTTCACCGTTTTTTATATTCTTTCAGGAAATCCTTTGATTTGAATCTCTCTTGTGACTTGAACCCCATTTTGGGAACCTCTGCTACAGTTACAAACAAAGACGGGCTAATATTCATAATACAAACACAGTAATACAAAAAAATATTTCTCTATCTTTTGCATTCATGCTGAGAAAATATTGAACACTAAATGCAATGAGTTTAACTTCAACTTCCTGTTGCCTCCACCTAAAGAACTCGTTAATAATGTCTCTTTCTTATTTTCATACCCTGAAGCCAAAATCATTTCCCTCCTTAAAGCAATTACACTTGTCCGTGACTTCTTCTTCTCGTGTCCCAGCAGTACAGAAGCTCTTTCTTACACCTGGAACATGATGAAAAGTAACATTTGCAAGGTTGTTCCTCTGTCTTTCTATAGAGCCTACAGTACATTACAATATAATATAAGATATTTAGGGAATTATATGAATATTGAATGCCTCTACTTTCAAAAGAAACTTTTTTGGAAAAAATGCTATACAAATAAATGTAAAGGTCAGACAGAAAATGAGGAATGTTATTAATTATTTAAACTCACTTTTCTTGATAGGTCGCAGTGTAAATGTGAGCCACTGTATAAAAGAAGCAGCCGCTTTAAAAGAGTACACATTCTTAAGGCAACCCTCCCCGGAGAGATACCGTTTTTTTTTTTTAAG
Organism: Bovichtus variegatus; assembly: GCA_943593645.1. Taxonomy (NCBI): domain Eukaryota; kingdom Metazoa; phylum Chordata; class Actinopteri; order Perciformes; family Bovichtidae; genus Bovichtus; species Bovichtus variegatus. Next base: position 2,338,415 of record CALSCE010010776.1, read on the forward strand.
TATTTAATATTCAAATGTATTTCTTCTTGAAGACAGATTGAGGCCAGCCTGGAGTCTCTGTCATCCTCCAAACAAATCATCAGCAGGGGAATAACGATGAGCGGTGTTTCATCTTTGTTATTCTGTTGTCTCTTGCATAATTGACGGATATTAACTTCCCATCAAGCAAGTCTAATTATTATCAATTCTCCAATAAGGCTCAAAATTGAGGGAGCGATTTGATTGGTAAAAGTTTAACCCCCGGAGCCTAATGAAGACGTGCACGCAAACAAATTAATCACGTTGATAATGTGTCAAAGCAAACATCTGGAGAGGGGCTTCACTCAGGGTCTGACACAGCAGCACATTTGTTCATAATGACCTGGAATGAACTTTTCACATTTTACACATTAAGCAGATTCTCTCATTTTTATGGGAGGATCAGTCGGTTATTGCTTCAAAATGGCCTTTTGCAATGTTGCATTGTTTAAAGAGTTAAGTTTACAGGTAGCGTTAAAAAATACAGCAGACGAAGAAGGTGCAAAATCAAAAAATAATAAGAATTCAAATACACTTCACGGCCAACAATTTAAACCTGATATTACATAAAGAGGTGCTGTACGAGTTAAAGGGCCAGAGTGTAGTATTAAGGGTGATCAATTAGCAGAAGTGGAATATAATATTCAGAAGTTTGTTTTCATTCGTGTGTCACCGGGTCGAGCAGGAGCCCCGTGCACGAGGCTGATTCCTGACCAGAGTCCTTTGCTGCACGTCGTCCCCTCGCTCCCCCCGTCGCATCTTTCTTTTGTACTATCTAATAAAAGGCAAAAAAGCCCCAAAAATCCTCTTAACAAGAAAAGAAAGAAGACAACAGTTTGCTGTTTGAACACATAAAACGTTCTGTGTTTATGTTTTCCTGTCTGTGTGGCTGTGCGAATAATGACTTTCCTTACTCAGAAGCAACGTCGTAAACAGCGGGACATTATTATCCTGCCACAAAACCATTTAGAGAGCAGATTAGTGTGCCAAAGTGTCTGAATTTGACACTGCTGTTTCCATCCTGTCTCCGAACCACCATTCAATGTTGCTTTCTTTTAATCGTCAGCACAATCTTTCCCAAACCCTTCCCCAGTTAGCTTTAGTTGCCTAAACTTAATGGTATTATGTATGTACCATGTATGTATTTTATTACCACAGGGTTCCCACGGTTCCTGATATGATCCAGCGACCTTTGTCGTTCAGGACCTTTTTGCTTGCTGACTTTTCATTCATAAAGATTGTCCATAGACGTTTGTAACTATAAATCCCCATTTCACATTTGTTGAAGGGCATTTTCTCCGTGACATATATGACAGATAATCCCGCCTTTTGAAGTGAATCATTGTAGCTATGCAACCCTGCGACTGGAATACCTGTAAATCCTCGCTTCAATAAAACTGGAAGGAATAAAAGACAGTGGACAGGTTTGATGTCAATGGCTCCCCGCTCACTCAATCAATGCCCCGAGCCCAAATGAAAGATGAAAGGCAGAGAGAGAGAGAGAAGCTTTTTAAGCCAACAAAAGGATCCCTGTGCTCTCAGACACTCCAGCAAACATCGATCTGTACCACCGAGCTAAAACGCCCCAACCTCCACAAATGGATCTGATCGAACACACAAACTCAGTTTCAAGTCACATGTTTTATTCATCACTTCATGCTGATACTCCTCTGTTTGTCACGACTCGTGTTCGTGCTTTATAAGAAGCGGTAAAAAAAAAATAAATGTTGATGAGGGTTCAAGGTAAAAAAATATTGTAAGAAAAAAAAAGAAGCACAGATGCCATTTTAGATCAAATTCAGTCACATTAAAGTTCAAGAGTTCAGCTTTCGGGAAAATCTGAATGCAAATGTGTGACCAGTCTTGAACAACTAGAAAGGAAAGAGAATTGTAATAAAACTGGTGAAGTAGGTGAGGCAGCCTCCCGGCCCTCCTGTATTCACACTTAAGTACATGGGTTTGTGTGTCCTCCACGCCGGCTCGTCAGATAACAAGGTCCTTCCCAGAAGGCAGTGGGACGCGTGCAAATGGGAATGAAAAGAGCTGCAAGGACACATGAGATACGTTTCTCAGCAATGATGCACTGCAGGGAGGGAAGAGGGGGGTTGGATATTACAGAGGAGGGGGGTTAATATGGAGCTGGTTTATAGTCAGCGAGGTTCACGCCTAATGACAACGCTTTTTAAAGGGACAGAATGTAACTTGTGGAGAATACAGAAGTCATTTAGAGTTTCAGAAGAATGTTTGTTTTGGCTTCTTCTGCAAGAAAAGCTGCTTTTGTCACGTGTTTACCAAGGAGCAAGTGCTGTTGTCACTTTTTAATGGCGAAGGAATATCCTCACACATGTCGAAAATGCAATAAGTTTGTGCTAACTGCATTTTTTATGAGCTCTTGTTGCTTCACCGGCTCTACTAATGTGCCCTCAAGCGTGGCACTGAAAAACCAGTTGCAGCACACCTTGAGGCGGTCATGGATCTGAGACTGTGTAACTGCAGTGTATGCGCTTTTTTTCTCCTTCTGTAGCCTAAGTGAGAGCTTACACAGTCTTAAATACCCCTTAAACCTCATTGTGTGAAGTCAGACACATCGACTACATGGATGTCAGCGAGAAAAAAAGAAACTCAACGCCTTCTGTTCTCCATCGTGTGGAGAAAAACATCTGCAGATGAGGTGTTACGGCCTCGACAATACCATTTTGATGTGTTAATCCTATTCTCTGCAGCGCGTTCTCCACAGGCAGCTTATGTACATTTCCTCGATTAACACCTCCTTCCTATTTTTGGGAGCTCAGGGAGTCATTTCATGGTAACCACATTTGCTTAATTACATAAGAGAGACAAAAAGAAGCAGAGAGAGGGAGAAGTCTGGGCGCTGTGAGGCCGATTGCGGCACCGCTCCTTAGCTCGGAGACGATGCTCTGACTCGACTCCAAATACAATTAATGCTGGTCGAACGCCGAGGGCACTGCAGGCGGACGAGGAGGATCGTGGAGGACCAATCTGATGTCCTGGCGCCTGATGGTCCAACCTGCAACGCTCCAATAACCACATTTCAACATGAAAAATAGGTCTCATCACTGTGCTGCAGTGTAACTTACCTCTCCGGTCAACTTCCTGTCAACCTGCCTCAAGGACGACCCAATCCTCTTTCTCGAAACAAAAACACGCATTGGATTCGAGCCTATTTCCTGCTCTTCGGCATAAATTCATCGATTTCTGTTCCTCTTCTTCCAGGGATTCCTATCTGTTGGATTGCTGCTCTTGGGGAGTGTAAGAACAACGGATTACAGAGCGTCCATCCTAAAAGCTTTTACAGATGTTGGTCAGAAATGTCAGAAATCAGGAGACATCCTTACGCTGTATTAACACATATCATGAGGTGTTTTACTCTTCAGTTCTGAGGGACTGTAATACACAGTGGATATTCTGGTTCGCTGAAACATTTTCTGCTCTCAGATATTACTGGAAATATCTAAAAGTGATGTCACACAATCTACTAAACCTTCAACATGAATTTAAACCTTCTTACAGATTCTGTTGCCACTGAGAAGAAGCATCATTCACATTAAAATACACGGAAAGGAAAGACCAAGGTATTCAAGATTACGACAAAGAAGAGTAAAACTACTTACTTACTTACTCACTTACCAGTTACTGGTATCTCCTGCATCAGTCGGCTCTATGCTGAGGGCTGCAGCCAGTCAGAAGGACGACTACACTTCTCAAATACATTATCTGTCTGCAGGAACACACACACACACAGTACATACTGCATTCAATCTTCAGTCTTTTCCTGGAAGGATTTGCACACACACACACACATGCACACACATTACATTTAATAATGCATTCCAAATCCCTTCTGTCTGTCTAGCTCTCTCTCACACACACACACACACACACACACACACAACTTCATTATTTTTTCCCTTGTACTAGACATCATATTTAGAAAAAAAGTTAGTGGAAGTACGGAGCTCAACATTGGTGAACTTGTACACGCTGTAACATCCATGTTTGTTCATCTGTTATGTATCAGGTTGATGTTATATGTTTAGTTTATAAATTAGATTTATGTTTAGTCAGGTTTCATTGCTCATGTCTAGTCTTGTCATTGCACTTCCTGTTTTATTTTGTACTTACCTTTCCCTCTCGTTTCACAGCACTTCCTGTCCTTGTGTGTTTCCCGCCTGTGAGATTGTCTTCATTGTTCCCAGCTGTGTCCTATTACCTCTGGTATATGTCGTCCTCGTCTCTTTGTGCCAGGTCGTCTTGTGTATCATGAAAAGAGCCAGCGTTAACCAAAGTCAAGTTTAGTTGAGTTTTGCTACTTTCTTTTTTCTACGTTTTTCCTCCAACAGTGATTTTTTGTTGTTCGCAGTAAAGACCTTTTAGATTTTTTTTGAAAACCTTGTCCTGAGTCGTGCATTTGAGTTCCAGCCTTTGTGTCACGTCCTGAACACACTCACTTCGTTTCTGAATTGCTAACCCTCTGGACATCCCTGACCTCAAAGTTAGACGAATATCCAAAATATCCCACCAAATACATTATTTATCGATACTGACGACATTATTAAACATTTTTCTGCTTATGTTTAGGCATCTGCAGCACTTGGTAAAGATCAAGTTCTGCTTTAATGCAGAAAAAGTCCACAATGAACCACAATGTCTCCCTAACCTAAACCAAATTGCTTTACTTTCCTTAACTCACAGTGCTCAGAAGAAAGTTAGCTGTTGCTTATGCGCCAAAACTATTTAAATAATTAAACTGGACTTTTGTTTTTTTGTTTGCATGTTTTAAATGTGATTTTTTTTTTGATTCTTCATATTCATACACAGACAAATTCCTGAATTATTTGAAATAAAAACTGCTTGCTCACATCATACATTTTGGTGTCCTTCATTCACGCACCATCTCTCCTTCTCCTTTACACACACACACACACGCACACGCACACACACTTCCAGGTGGTTTCCACTTGTCTCAGTGGCCGTGTTCATCACCCCTCTCTGCTTTGCTCCAACACACTCTCCACTTCATCACTGTCAGAGCAGGAGTGTGTGTGCATTTGTGAGCATGATCTTCTCCATGTTTGTGTGTCTTCATCAACAATGCGAGTGTGTATTCCTCTGCATGTGCGCACACACACATGTTATTTGACCCACCGCGACAGAGACACGCCCCTGCCTGTTTGATGCAAACACTAACATTCATTCTAATTACTGTCGCTTTATTTTCCAGGTGTCAATAAATGTAAACAACGACATCGAAAGGAAGAAAACACAGCCGGTGCTCCTCCTGCAGAGGCTGCGAGGGAAAGCAAATCCCTCTGTACTCGTCCGAGTCCTGACTCTTCCTATTTCAAGTCGACTTTAAGTTTTTAATTTGGATTGATTGTAGTGGTGTAGGCTTTGCAGCCGCCACGATAATGAATGCTCTGGGAGAGGGAGAGCTGAAGAATTATTAATGAGACACTCAAAGGTGAAATAAGGAGAGGATTCATGAAGAGAGAGGAGGACGGAGAGAGGAGGAGAGGAGAGTTTGATATTTGGGGTTGAAAGACAGAGGTAAAAATGCAAAAGAGAGGAAGTAGAAGAGTTAAGAATGTGTTTAAAAGATAATTTAATAATCTTTTTACAGTTACCACAGGCCCTGACAATGGAAATTGTATTTACTTCTATGATGGCGTCACAAAACTCAAACTGACCCTTCAATATGTCTCTAAAAATGACAGTCAATCATTTACGTAAAGAGGGGATTTGTATGGAAGCTTGTGGGCGTGGTTGACAGGAGCCTCCACCTTTCACACTCTGTCCATCACTTAGCTCCACTTCTGGCTCCAGTAACTGGCAGAGACGGTGGAAATATGACTTCAAATCATTTACTTTTAAATGTATCAGTGAATTGATATCAACCTAAAAACAAGCCTAAGCTCCTCAAAAGTTGATATTTTGGAGATTCAAGGTTGTCGCTCCGAGCAAGAAAACAGAATCTAAATAAGAGACGCAAACAGAGAGCGAAGGAAGATTTATTTTTCTGGTCCTAACAACTTTACCTGAGTAAAGCGCTGATGCACAGTCGAGCTGTGTGTTCTGGAGAGGCTGGAGACCCAATAGTATTAATAAAAGTGATCCCCACGGTGCTGCAGATGTGCTCCTTCTTACTATCTGCTTCACTATAGAAAGAATCGATTATGACTGCACCGCCTCCAAAACTCTGAGGTTTGTGTTTTTGTTGCTTTATATAAGAAAAGTCTTCAGTCAAGCAGAAGGCTGAGAATCGATTTTCGCTTTGAGGAGCTCCCCTCCTCAAGCCGAAAGTTTATCCTGGAGGATCTGATGATAGCTTATTACGACTTCAGGGTTTCTTCAAAGATCTTTGCTGAGCCCAGAGGTTCATGGAGCGCGAAGGAGTTCCCCAAGGAACCGTTTTTGGGACGAGTTCTCAAGGTTCTTTGAAGAACAGCGTTTACTTTTTAGATAAAGTTCAAATCTTGGTTGTGAAAAATTATGATTTTGTACCCGAGCTCGGAAAAATTGGGATATTCTGATCTTTTAATTCTTAACTATGAAATTATCGATCGATTATTTAAAAGAGACATAAATGATGTAATGTCGTCAAACAAGTTTTCTCTTTGTATCTTTCATAAAATCATCGCACTACTCTTATTTCGCTCCTTGTTTTTTCTTTGAATGTCAACACATTTCTATGGGCTTGGCTTCTGTTTGGTACAATGACAACATCCACTACTATAAATACAAAAAAAGTAATATTTACAACAGTAACCTACAATATGACAGGTGGGATAACCATCGCCAGAGACAACAAAGTCAAAAAGGGATATTTAAGTGTGTGTCTGTGTGTGTGTGTGTCAGCTCTCCCTGAATATGCTGTTGAGAAGACACACACACATACACACCTGTCAGCGCCTCACCTAAAAACAGCATCTCGAGGGAGCAGCAGCCGTATCCTGAACATCAGCAGCAGCTATATATAATACTCATCATTTGCATCAGACAAGTGTACAAAAACTTATTTGGTTGTTTCAGTCCTTACAACAACATCCTGGGAAGTGCTCTCAGTAATATCTCCCATTTTCCCCCCACTTATTGTCACCTATTTCATCACACCGCGGTTGTTAAAGCATTGCACCAACACTCCAACACCAAGATGAAAATGAAAAGACTTTTTTTTAAAAAGAAGCTCCCTTTACATCCCTCTGAATTTCACCAGCATCATCCATGACAAGCATTTCATTCAAACCTGACACCCGGAGGTCTGTGGCCCCCTCGCTTTGCTCAGCAGGGGTCCCCGTCACCTCGGCAAGTGATTGCTGGGGGTCTGTAGTCAGCCAAGAGAGGGAGTCGTATTTCAAAGGCAGAGAGGAGAAAGATTTAAGGATGCCTTAAAGCCCTAAAGGCAGGCTGGCACCTCTTATCCTCTATCCCAGTGAGGGGAAGCAAAAGCCTCTTGCAGAACCACCCTGTGCAGCAATTACTGCAGAGAAACCGTTGGATGAAGATGGATGGAGCCTGCACATCATCTGTGGAAGTGAAGGTGGAGATTTTGTTTCCACCAATGTTTGTCTGATGATGCAACACGCCTGAAATATGGCGAACACGAGGAACGGTTGATGTCCACAATTCTAATGTTTCCCCAATAATTATTATTCTGTCTGTCATGGTTGAGCAATAGGCAACAGGTAAGAGGACCCAAATGCACACACACACACACACACACACACACACACACACACACACACACAC
>CALSCE010010776.1:2346209-2398743 GCA_943593645.1 Bovichtus variegatus
ACACACACACACACACACACACACACACACACACACACACACACACAGTTTTCTTCTATATTTTTTCACCATGTTATAAAATGATTTGCATTTTTTCAATATTGTAATTCAACCAACTGAGAAAGAGATGAAATTACAATTTACAATTATTAATTTGTTTCCAGTAGCCACAACTCGTCACTTTCAAGATAGTAGCCACATTTTTTAATGAATACATCATATCTTTGTTGGAGTATTATAAAACACAAGCACTGTCACATTACTGTGGTTGGAAGCGCTATTGAGAAATGTTGATCAGCATGTGTGTTGGCACCTGTCCTGGTCGAATCTGCTGAGAACAGAGCCATGCTCCAAATCAGCAGCATAACACCCTGTACTATCACATTTGTGCAGGTTTTACTTGACAAACTCGCAGGCCTTTCTCAAATATAATTTCAGTTACATTCAGTTGATTGAGAGTTACAGATTTCAGCTTTAACTGTAGACAGAGTAAAGTAATCCTCATTAGTAAAAATGTGTTCGTACCACCAAGGAAGTTTGCAAATCTTTGGCAGTCTCTGCTTCACAAGAGAGTCACACATTTTGGTCTCGCTGTGAGCTAAAGGAGACGCTCGAACATTAATTGTTTGGTGATAATTTCTCTGATTATATAATTTATTGTCAGGGGTCTTTAACGTTTTTCAGGCAATTGTGTTTTATATTAAACTGGGCCTAGTGCCATGTATAAACATAGCTAAACTGTTATTGTGCATTCAATACTAAGCTATTCAATTAATACACAGGTTCATATATTCATGTAAATTTGTGGGGAAAAGGTTGGTTGAAAAAAATCTATATATATTTAAAAAATATATAAATTATCTTTGTGGAAGACCTCTGCTTAAGGTAATCTTTTTCAAAATCGAAAGATATTTTCAAAATGAAGGTAATATTTTTGAAAATCAAAGGGTATTTTGAAAGTTGAGGTCTGTTTTCAAAATAGAGGTTTTTTGACAATTGAGTTTTTTAAATGGAAGGTTTTTTTGAAAGTTTAAGCAATTTTTCGATTTAATTAGGGTCAATTTGTCAAAATAAAAGGATTCTTTGACAATTAAGGTCATTTTTGATTTAAAATTTTTTTAAAATTGAAGCCATGTTTCGATAATCAAAAAGTCATAAAGTCATTTTTTTCAAAATCAAAGGTTTTTTTGACGGTTGAAGAATTTTTTCAAAATCAAAGGTTTTTTTGAAAATGTTGTTTATTTTTTGAAAATGTTGTTTATTTTTTGAAAATTGAAGATTTTTTTCATAATTTAGGTAATTTTTTGAAAATGTAAGGATTTTTTTGGAAAGTTAAGGTCTTTTTTTTGAAAATCAAAGTTTTTTTGAAAGTTGATCATTTTTGGATAATCGGTTTTTTATTAAAATTGTGGTCAGCTTTTCAAAATCGAAAGTTTTTTTGAGGGTCGAGTTTTTTTTAAATATTTAGTTGTTTTTTTTAAATGAATATTTTTTTCATAATTTAGGTAATTTTTTCAAAATTGAATGTTTTTTTTTTTCATTTTTCAATAATCCACGGCTTTTTTGAAAATTGTTGTCATTTTTTGAAAATTTAGTTTATTTATAAAATATGGAAGATTATTTTTATAATTTAGGTAATTTTTTCAAAATTGAAAGATTTTTGAAAGTTGGTAATTTTTTTGATAATCGAAGGTTTTTTGAAAATTATGGTCATTTATTGAAAATCAAACATTTTCCTGAAAGTTGAAGAATTTTTTTAAACTTTAGGTGAGGGGTCTTCAACGTTTTTTAGGCCAAGGACCCCCAAACTGATGGAGAGATAGAGCAGGGACCCCCTACTATATATATTGTATAGTATAAATTTTGTGTTTTATATTCAACTGGGCCTAGTGCCATGTATAAACATAGCTACCCTGTTATTGTGCATTAAATACTAAGCTATTCAATTAATACACAGGTTCATATATTCATGTAAATGTGTGGAAAAAAAATTGGTTGAAAAAAAAAAAAAATGTAAAAAATATATAAAAATGTGACCCCCTGTTAAAGACCTCTGGTCTAAGTTGTTAAAGGCAGAATTGTTGGATTGTGTTTGGATGTGTTACAGCACCTCTTAGAGTCTGTTGGTCAAGGGGAGGAGAAATTGATGCAAACACACACTTACACAAGCATGCTTTTAACGCTAGCAGGGTGCTGTTGTACATGCTGTATGGTGGTGGGTTAGACCAGGACAGAGTGTTCCATCTGAGGTGAGATATTACACAACTGATTCAGATACATAATGTGAGGCTGAGCAATCCTGGAAGAAAGAAGGAAAAGCGTGGCCTTGCTATATTCTACATTTTTCTCATTGTCCTGGGAAAAGAACAATGAATTGATCGTACAAACAAGTATTGTGTGTGTATCAAAGCCTGATACATGTTCTTCCTCTGTGCCATACAGCTCAGTTGTTGTCAAAAAAACTATTAAAGGCACACACACTGTGGTTTATTTGATTCATACCCACATACACCGTCCTGCTGCCCCAAATACTTACTAAATATGGATTAATCCACCGCTGAAAATAGTCCCCATTTACTCTTGTTTGAGCAGCGTTGGCATAAAACTACAAAGACCAGCTGTTTTGAAAAATTACTGAGCCTTTTTTGAAATAGGAACGATATATTATACAGTACATTGGTACAGATGGGAAGTTCCTACGTTTCTTTGCTACATAGTTTACAAACCGAACCGGTCAGCACCTCACAGTCTGTTAGAACATGCTGGCTGCTTTGTGAAAACCTGCAGCGTTAATGAGAAATAAAATAAAATATAAACCCAAGTCTGTATCTAGAAAGATATAAAGAAAGAGCAAGCTGGGCATAGAATAAATGAAAGGACAACACCAGGAAGCAAAAAATAAACATTGTTTTGTTTAGTATCTAAATAGAAATAGCGAACATGAGAGATCGAAGTGAACATCCATGAAGACGGAGAGAAAAATGACCCTGAAAGAGGGGGAAATGAGACATGTTTGCATGGGAAAATGAATTAGATGGATGGCCTGCATCCAATAACAAAGGAGAAAAATGAGCTCGAGCAAAGCAGCACAAATGTGAGAAAGCCACATCCATGGAGAAAGAGCGATAATTAACCTGAAAGAAGAAGAGAGCAAGAAAAGGACAGAAAGGTCTGCGCTTATTAGGAAAATAAGAGACAGGGAAATAAGATTGAAAGAGCAAAGAGGAAGAGTGAGGGAGTCTGCATTTATAAATTATTCACAAAGGTGGATATGTGCAGCTGATAGATGACACAGGTAAATACTTAAAGAGAGGAAAAAGGAGAGTCCAAAGAAAATGAAAATGGGAGAAGAAATGGATTGAAAAAGGGCTGATGGAGAAACAAATTCCAAGAGAAAAATGAGGTTGGAGGAGAGAAAAGCGACGTCTGCTTGTAGAATACAGATACAGATGTCAGCATCCAGGATGAGAAGGGTGGAAGGTTTCTGATCATCCAGGGTCTTGCTGGGTTGTTCAATGTAAAGCCCTGTTTGCATGGGACCAGTATTATTTTGGTATTTCATGTTCGTCATGATTTATCCCCTAATCTCTGTGAAAGGTCAAGACTTTACTTCTATGAATCATCTTGATGAAGAGTCTTGACACAGAGATGGTAAATGTCACATTTTCTCACCAGAATCAGAGAGCAAAGCAAAGAATATATAAATGGAAATGAAATGACCAAAGCTAAGCGAGAGATATCAGCATCACGTTTACCATATAGCTTTGTAGAGACGACGTGAAGATGGGATTAAATGTTTATAATTTGCCATGAGAGTGGCGCCTGGAAAATAGAATAAAAGAAGATAACAAGAGCTTCAAAATATCTTTGAAAGCATCGAGAAAATTATCTTCTGTGAGGAAGTGTTGACTTCAAGGACCTTTCCTTTTGTTGCAGGCTGAATATGCACAGCCCCGTAGTATTTGCACACTGTGTGGTTTATAATGAACCATCAGCAGCCGTCAATAGAGAAAAACACAAGTTGCTAAAACTGAGACAGCCAGAGATTGAAAGACTCAATTCTAAGCAGCAATCCAAGAAAACCAAGTGCATCAGATGCACAAGGCCGTCTCCGTGACCGTCTCCGTCTCCGTGACCGTCTCCGTCTCCGTGACCATCTCGAGTCATTTTCTGTTTAGAATTCAAAGAAATTAAGACTCTTTTCAAACTAAAAACGTGAACGTGTTTTACCAGGGAAATGCATTGATAAAGGCTCTCCCTTTTAAGGAAACTGAAAATAAGATCTGCAGATAAATGATTTTCACATTCTCTTTTGGATGAATTCTGCCACTTTGGCGCCGTGTTTGGTTTCCAACTTTAATAACACATTTTTTTTTCAATCAAAGGCAGCCGAGGCTTATGGGTATTGTAGTATTTAGAGCCACCTGTCGTGTCCACGTCTCTCGATACATGCATCGGAAAAACATTTCTCAACTAGCTGCTCCTCACATGTCGTCACACTGTGTAAAATTCAATTAGGTTGTTGGACCTGCTGCATACTTTATGTGTGAGTAAGGACATCCTGGCTTTATCTTTAAATACTAAAGGAAAAGGACTTTAAAGACAAACCCAATACATCCCTACAGTCTAATATACTGTATCTTTAGTCTAATATACTGTGTCTTTAGTCTAATATACTGTGTCTTTATGAAACTGGCTCTAAAGACAACACATCTACAAGACGAATGAGGCTTGAATGAAGTATTACAACAGACTCTTTTTCTTTTTAGCACTGACGGCTATATCTAGCATGAAAAGCGCGGTGAAAGTTATCTCATGTTGGATGTTTTGCGGATTTGCAATTAACAAATTCCACCTTTGAGAACTTGTACACAAGTAAAGTAAATAATGATTTGATGCAAAGACAAACGTCAATGACCGGCTGGGAGGGCCAAGAGTCCAGGGCAGAGCCAGGACCTGCTGGAGGGATTTCATCTCCCAGCTGGCCTGGGAGCGACCGCCTGTCCCCATTAAGCAGAAGCTGGACAGAGTTGTTGGGCAGGGAAACCAACTGATGGCAGGATAGATGGATAGTATAAATGTTTAAACAGGTTCAAGTGTTGTAAAGGTTTGCTGCAGGGCATTCTTTGGACTATAGGAAATCACTAACTGAATTAAAAGTTTAGGGAAGGTGAACAAAATAAATTACACTTCACTGGCAGAGCTTGTTTTTAGCATCACACACTGCTGATGTATAACAAAGGAGATTGAAGTGAGTGCTTAATGCGCTTAAAAACCATCTTCTATAGCTCTTCCTGTTTCATTTTTCAGCACTGGAAGACAGAAATCCAACACCTAGAAGAAGAAGAAAAACAAATGAGTTATTGTGCTGCTGACATTGGCATTTTTATCACATTTTTTCAAACAAAAACATGACGCTTTTACTTAGAAAATTAAAGAAATACACCTACAACAATACCCACAATTAAAACACATCACTGGACTTTACTAGAAAATAATTAATAATTCTGCAGAGAAATGTATAACCGACCTGAGAGCCATCTTACGTCAGTGTGGCCGTGTGAAAATGAGCTGCACAGAGAAAAGAGAAAGAAAGTACATTGTGTAATATCACCACATATGATTCATGTAGTATTTCTGTCAGCTCTTGGCATGATGCATCACGTCCTCTGCTTTATATTCTGCAGAAAGCATCTCATTTTCTATCCTCAGCCTTGAAGGAGTCGAGGATGGATGCCGAGGGCTTCATGTAGCTGCATGAAAGCTGAGCAGCATGCACATGTCTTTATTCAGATTCACAAAAACATGAATTGTATGTCCTGGCTTTGCAGCATATGCATTGTTTTTAATGCACCATTAAAACCTCCATTCGTCAACAGGTGACTAGTGAATATTGACAGTTTGAAAGCTATTCTCAACATTCCTGCCACAGGAATAAAATTCGTCATCCAGTCATCGTTTCCAGGAAATTAACGGCAAATGTTATTGACGTTATTGCACTATTACCTGCAAATATCTACATTGTTAATGGTACTTTGTTTTCAGTGTCCTGTCTTTAGTGTTTCATTGATTGTGTGAGTTGCTTTTAGAGGCTTGTCGTGCCAGTGACATCACAATGAGCTTTTGCTCCTTAATCGTGTGCAACAAGATTGAATAATTAAAAAATGTAAAAAAAAAAAATGCATCTCAGATAATGACAACTCTTCAGGGAACAATGCAAACACACTAATCAGTAATATTTTCAGGGGTATCATGTCCCAGAGCTTTCACACCTACACACAAGATGGCCAGCCATATAAGGAGGACGAGGAGGAGGAAGAGGAAGCTGCACTCTTCCTCCTTTTGATAGTGCTGAGGCGAGGAGCAGATGGCGCGAGAGATTGGAAACATCGTCTGGAGTCGGACAACCCAGGGCTAATGGCAAGCTGTGCTGGCAGCGCTGTGTGAGTGTGTGAGGGGTTGGAATTGTCTTACTGTGCATAGCTGGCTTGCTAAAGTTCATTACTTTATGTGTGTGCACGTGTGTGAAGTTCAGAGTCTTTCGCTTTTCAAATTTCATTACGTGTTCATGTGTGTGAAGCTTTCGAAAGTTTGCTTTTGATGGTGCGAGTGACACTAATGAAGAGATAAACAGCGATGTGAGGCAAAGAGTTTAAGTGTCGTTATTTCTGTAAGCCTAATCAGAAATCATTCTCAAACCGTGTTAAAACGGCAAAAGTTTAGACGCTTCATTTATCATAATTTGGTGGATTCAAAATAAGCATTTAAAGTGTCAGCGTGTGCGACGGTAAACAAGCCAAAGGAAGTAAACAAGAGTAAACGAGAGACAAACAGAGGTAGTTTATGTGTCACTATTAAATCCTCCTCCGGTGATGGATCCTCGCATGCTCTCTAAACGAAGCAAATAACTTCAATAGAGACAATTTGTGGATCCCATCGCTGCACTCTTCTGCAGGATTCAGCCGCAGCTAACATCCAAACAGGTTCCTCTCACAGAAACCAGCGGAAGAACCGTCGACGTCATCAGAAAACACTTCCAGGTGACAAAAAATCAACGTATTTAGTCATTCGATTTTTGGAGGATTTGTTGGTAATGTAGTGAGTATCTCCAACAAGATCGTAACAAAGTAGTTTTAGGTGCCTACATTTACCAATAAACTTTAACTCAAGAAGTTGCATATATAAAGCATGATTGGAACTCGTCATTTTGAGTTGTCATTTCAGTGAGTACATGTTGCTGCTCTCTGATTCAAGCCCTCAGAGGCTGTAGTTTGTTGAGCAGCACTTTACACTTCATTCCTTTTGTGCGTATTTATGAAGACAACCAAACTTGAACGTGAAAATGTAATTTTAACGAGAAACAGAAACAACAAACCAAGTGATTACAACACATCATCAATATCTTGACAAGTATGTTATAAACTCCCCTTTTAATCTGGACATATCAGGAACGAGCATGTTGAAGTTTATCTTTATGCTGTTTCTCAGGATTGTCACCTTTTTAAAAAAGTAGGATTTTTAAAAGCTTTTCAAACCCGAACGTAAAAATGCAGTGTTCACAACAAAGGTTTAAGGCGACACACTTGAGGTAGCGAGCTTGTTACCCAACCACAACAGCATCAGATGCACCAGTGGAAATGTATGAATCCACACTCTCAAACTGTGGATCTGCTGGGATCCAAAACAAGCTGATATACAGGCTCCTGCTGAAAACTGAAACACATGATATGCATGAATCATCATTATCATATTTTAATATTTCTTCAGACCCAGAACCAAACCAAAAAACAACCAAACTGGTTCGTGAGCTTTCTTTGTTTCCTCCATGATTTCACTGTGAAAAGTCTCCTCAAGGTTCCTTGAATCTTTTTAGCTTGATAGTGTGTGGCCCGTTTCAGGAAATGCCGGGGCAGCTGGGAGATCCTGGAGAGATAAGTGGCGCCAAAGGCACCGCTGATGTCACCGTCTCTGGACCGAGAACCCTCCCTCTCGCCCTTCACCTCCTCCACTCTGACAGAAACATGCCAAGTGAGGAGTTTGATTCCAAAACAAAGTAAAGCTGCTCCTTCCAGCACAGCACAATCCTTCTGGAAGTGCAGTCAAGCAAGAAGCCACAGACTCATTGAAAGGTCTGACACACAGTGCAAAGCCAAACGCAATTCACTTTACAAGGATAAAGAACTTTTCTCACATTTTACAAGCTGAACCCAGAGAACCTTTTCTTGATAAACCACATACACAATCCTCTCTCGATTCCTGGAGAATCTCAGGGGTCACAAAATGATCAAATGTGACGTTGACTTCCCTTTGCAGAATGACTCATGTGCAGAGTTTGACATGAGAAGATGGTTTTCACGTTCATTTGCTAAAGGGAGAAAGAATTTAAGACGTGCACATTTATTTTTTGACATCTCAAACAAGCTAGAGCATGACATGATGGCATGATGGGATCATTTCTGCATGTTGTTTAAAGAAAGTAATGAACTTTGGACTCAAAACCAAACGCAGTTCAGTGCAGAGTCAATGTTTTTCTTGATATTTATCGCACACAAGGAAGGGTATTTAAATGTGATTGTATATAGTAGTACAGGTGATGTGTATGTGTATACAGAGGCATGTTATTGCCTGTGTTCAACTCCCACATGGGGCCCCAGTGCATTGTGGGAGTGGGGGTGGCAAAGCGCAGCCATCTGCTGCATGATAACAGCAATGTTTTATCGAGGGAGAGAAACAGTGAGGCAGACAACGGCGAGAGAGAAAGTGGAAACATGGAGGAAAGCGAAGAAAGCGAGCAAGAAATATAGAAAGTTTACATTTCATCAAAGGAATAATCAATGCAGACCTTGCCTCAACAATCACCGAGAGGGACACAAAGAGAATAAGAACGAGAGGCAGAAGCATGAAGACAGTGAGAGACAGACAGGGGAGGTCCTTGGCAGAGCCTCGTACAGCTGTTGAGTGCTGTCACACTGTTCAGGAAGGCCAGAACTATTATCTACGACCGGCGTGTACACACACACACACACACACACACACACACACAAATACATTGAAGGGATTAAGCGAGCGACGACACTTTGAATAGACCTCCGTACCGCCTGTTTGGACTCAAACAAGGAGGGAGTAATTCATCCCCTTTTAGTCGTGTAAACATGTGTTCACCGAGTTTCTCATGACAAGTAGATATGAAGTCCAGGCCGACGACCAACTCTCTGCAACACGACGACACACACAGTACATTCTCACACACACACACACACACACACACTACACTATGAGAACACTAATGTGATGCTGTAAGAGCCTTCTGTGATATATCTCACTTCTACAGCCTGAGGAAATACTTCACATTAAGACAGCATGATGTTCTGAAAAGTTGAATTTTTGCATGCGAAAATGCAGTTTTTTAGCCTCTCGAATTTGGACATTTCCTGCTTTTCTCTGTTTTCTTTTATCATATTAAAGTGAATATCTTATGGACTGACAAAACAAGACATTTAACGACATTGCCTTGGACTTTAAGAAACTGGGTTGGACATTTTTCACTGTTTTATACCATTTTATAGACCAAGCGATCAATCGATGAATCGATTAATCGAGCGTAGAGTTACCTAATCCAATACACACTCAATAAAAACTGCTGTACAACACTGGTGGAACTGCTGCCATGCACAGTTCAAAATCAGATGAACCTTATTATTATTATTATTATTCAGCTTTCACCTCCGTCTAAAACAATGAGTGTGAAGCACTACTATAAACTCGTCGACCTCACAGAGGAAACCCGACATGACGCTCTCTCTAATCGTGGCAGCGTCACGTCACATCACCCAGGTTTAGAAATCGCTGCCGCAGGCAGAGAACGAAAATAAGCAAAGAAGAGTTTCGTGCAACCTGAGGCGGGACAACACGGGTCACTTGTCCTCGTAATGATTTCATACGTGTTTCCAGTCTGACCTTGTGAACAAGCACAACATTAGGTAAGAGCTCATTTGCGGCCCCTTATTAATTGTTGTGCCCTTTTTTTATCAGGATCCCCTTTGCTGCTGAAACACTGCAGATTTATAAAGGATTATCTTATTCTAAGATATTACATCCATAGGGAATAGATCAAAACTGAGTTATTTTCCTTTATTTCTTTTTTGCTCTTCTATAAATGCTGAATCTAAAATGTTGAAAGCATTCCAATTTGTTCATTTTGGTTTCCACACTGTCCTTTTTCATCGTTTGGTGAGCAAAATCAGAAGCTGACGGAGACATTTGAGCCTTAATTGTGACAAAAGAAAGGAAGTGAAAGTGTTTTTCTTTTACTTTTCCATCAGATTTTAACGAGAATCATTTTTTTTCCCCTTTAATGTCGAGTTTGATCCAAAGTAAAGGGAACGGTCGAACACAGATGCACCTCATAACATTGTTAATTACTTTGCATTGCTATAACAGCTGGAGGAGAATCATCAGTAATGTTAGCAGCACCTGTGCTTCCCCTGCTATAACGAGTGAAAATAACTGCTGTGAAAAGGTTGATAATAAAACAAGATGCTAGCAAAGTTAACAAGACTCAAGCAGAGCGACGGGCAGAGACGGAAGACTTTTTTTTTTTTAGACTTTTGGCTTGTGAGTCTTGTCTCAATTCAGGTTCTCAATATTGTTATTTCAGTAAAACTCAGCTTGTTATTTACTTTACAATAATTCAGCCAAATACAAATTAATCCAACACTTTTAACTTGAGGTCATTCATTAAGCATCATAAGCAGATTATAAAAGCCCTGGAAGCAGGAATAACCTTTACTTTTACAATTTAATTATCAGACAAATATCAGAAACTTAAATAGAATTTAATATCACTCTATTAATTATGCTGTTGCCTCTCGGAAAAATCTGAAACCCGTTATGCTGTGATTAGGTTATGATCTTTTAAAACCAAGCAATGTGCTCAGGATATTTTAAGTAGTTTTTAATGAAGTTGTACAAATATTAATTCAGTCTCTGGAAGATTTTTGTGTGTTTTTTTCAATCCTGAGTTTCACCCGGAGTGATCCTGAAATGTGCTTGGAATGATGAGAAACGTTGGGCCGCTCTTGTTTTGTAAATGGACAGCTGCCAGTTGCCTTCCTAAACGCTGGCAACAACTTGTCTATAAATGTTTCGGGGTATTGAGTTACATTCCCCAAATATCCCGGTCTCATTGTGCGATTGCATAAGAGTCACGTCATGCTCGGAGCATGGGCCGCCTCAGCTTTACCACGGTGTTATTTTCAAACTAGCCTGGTCATGCCGATGTGTATTTATGGGCTGCTGCGTATTAAATTTAGAGCTGTCAGCACCACGTCACCCCCAGAGAGGAAAATAAAGAGGAAAAGAAGTCACAATCAGGAGAGGTAGTTCAGTTCAACCATGTTCGACGGCTCCTAAACTGGACGTCAAAACATCAAACTCCATTTTCTGAACGACTGATCAGGGCTCTGAGTGCGCCGGCTGCTGCTCGGTGACTTGAAATGACTACACAGGAACATAATCCATGAGGAAATTCTGTACGTCTGACTGCAAACCACTGTTTAGTGGATGCGAACGGAGAGGAAAAACAAGGACATGTACAGTGTTCACCTAACATCGAGGCAAAGGTCAAGATTTGCATATAAATTCCGCGGCGGCAGGCATTGATTTGTGTACATGGCATTGAGCTCTGAACAAAATGAATGAAAAGCATTTGATGGCAGAGCTTTAAGCCTCACAATACATGTGTCCTTCGTTGAGTTTATACCATTCAATGTGCTTTTCTGCAGCGTGCGTCATCATGTGGTAGAGCTCAATATGTTCAGTAATGATGGAAATGTCACTCCATCACAGGAGTTTTTACTTCTCTTTTGTTCGGGCAGAGAAGGTTGCGCGGGCATTTTTCAACGGCCTCATGCCTCACACACACATACACGCGGTCGTACCGGGGTTCACAAAGTGCCGCCGCTTTCCTCGACCTTCGTTGTGCACTGATTTTCTTTTTTAAGATTGAACCCATCAACCTTTGAGGCGCAGGCAGCTGATTTCTCCCTCCAGTCAGCCTGATGTTTGGAGGCTCAGCCGCTGACAGCTCTTGCATCTCTGGGTGTAAAAACAGTAGCTGGTGCAGATCACGACAGGCACGCAGGGGATTAAGAGGACAGTGATACCTGCCTCTATGACATAAGCGTGAACTGTCGTCAACAATTGACGATGCAACTGTAGATCGAGCGTGTTTCTTCGGCCTATTCCATGTGTCCTCCTGACCTTGAAACCTTTAACACTTTCTTCTCAGCTTCACATGTGCTGCTTTGGAGATTTCCATGTAGCAGCTACAGGAATGAAGGCTCATTTTTAACTCGCCAATGCCTCCGCTTCTGCGGTTTGCTGTATGAGTTCGTGCGAGGACAAGGAAGGCAGCTGGGTGCCAGATGAGAACGGTAATTAGACCGGTATCCACCGGGCTTTGGTTACAGGTGCAGATCTGCCTGCAGGGATGAACAAAGCTGTCAATGGAAAAGATCATTCATGCTGAAACAACAAAAAGGCGGGTGGGGGAGGTTGGCTGGCTCCTGCTACAGAGAGCCAGAGCCAAGACAAGATAAATCGCTCTGAGTGGCATCGCGACAAGCCGAAAGCAGGCGTATAAATCATTTTCCTGGGCGCTTTAAGAGAAAAAAGAGAGGCTTTGATTTTAGCTAGAGAGCCTCTGTATAGATAGAGCTGACAGCAGCCCTGCTGCCGGGCCCCTGAACTACCTGCTGATACGATTGTTTCTAATCACCAGTTTTAAATTAGACAAGAGGGGCTTCCAATGTCACGTTCACTCTTAGTGGAGCACAATGCAGGAATGATGTAGAATCATTCTCTTAGAGTTTTAAAGTGATGCTGAGGAACAGTTTTGGGAGGCTGCTGGTTCAATATTGGACCGCCGCCTGGTTGAATTCACACTGTAGGAAATGTTACTTCACTGCCTCTTTAATGTGACTTTGATTCTATTTTTGCTCATGTACTCGGCTGCATATTTTCTCTGCTCTTTTTGCTCTGCTTGTAAAACAACTCTGCGGTTAAGTCCTTTTAGCATCATATCAAAAAGTGGAGGACGATCCATTAATGGAATTTGAAGTGCCATATTTCAGGTGATCATAAGAGTGTGGCAAGTAGAGGATACACTGTATGAACAGAAGCATGTACAGACTGCTGTCCAACAGTGTGCTTCCAACTTTGTGTCAACAGTTTGGAAAAGATCTTTTCCTGTTTCAACGTGTCGATGCACAATGTGTCCCGTGAACAAAGCAGCTCCGTGAAGAAATCCTGGTTTTCCATCTTTGAGAAGAAGTTGACTGGTCTGCACAGAGCGCCGACCAAAACCTCATCCAACACCTTCAGGATGAACTGAAGCTCTGAGTGTGAGCCGGGGG
The DNA here is from genome assembly GCA_943593645.1 of Bovichtus variegatus. Lineage (NCBI taxonomy): Eukaryota > Metazoa > Chordata > Actinopteri > Perciformes > Bovichtidae > Bovichtus > Bovichtus variegatus. The sequence goes on from CALSCE010010776.1 coordinate 2,359,625, forward strand.
ATGAAAAAAGTTATTTTAACAGACATGATAGATTATTTGTCGATTTTATATTTAATATTATGTGTATATATATATATACAGTATATATATATATATATATATATATATACAATCTGCAAAGTAAGTGAAGTTATCAGATAAATGTAGTAGAAAGTTACATATTTGCCTCTGAATTGTAGTTGAGAAGAAATCTAAAGTAGCAGGAAATAGAAACACTCAAGTAAAGTACAAGTACCTCAACATTGAGTGCAGTACATGAGTGCAGTACTTATTTACTGTACACCACTGGTCGCAGTGTCCTGACCATACCATGGAGTATATCAACCGCAGACAACGCTAACCTCATGTGTATCTACATTTATAAAGACTTATTGCTCAGTGAACAGTCACCTTTTAAGAAAGACCTTCTGGGACGCTGCAGAGGACGTGACGGCCCGACCTGAGGTTTGCATGGGAAACTCCATCCTACCATTCATCATTCATGCGTGCATCTTAAAGTGTCCACTTATCCTTGGCGTTGTCCCACAGCTCTCCTTGTCACACGCACAACCCACACGTTACACACACACACACGCACACGCCATCTCTACCCTCAACTATTAACATTTCCATGTGTATGCTCGCAGTTTTAGATGTATTTACATCCTTTGTTGCTCTGCAATGCACTTTGCAAGCAACCTGCTTTTTGTTAAAAGCACTTTGTCGATAAATTTGACTTCCCTCGACACTCAATACTGAGTCCATTAAGCTGCAGAGCCATGGGGCTACTCTGTGCACAAGGGCCACTGGTTCCAGTAAGGTATATCTGCTGAGCTCTCATTAGCAAGCATCATCATACGTAATTCTGGCACGTGTAATGCCATTAGAGGGGATTTGGCATCTGATAGTTGAGTAATGGGATTAGCTGGGCGGTAAATCTCCAGGCCCAGAACTGTAGGTCTTCCCCACTCAAAGGAAGACAGATAGACGCTCAAACCAGCCCGCCGTTTGCACCAGCGTAATGCAAGTCATCTCTTTGCCATGGCTGCTTTCTAATGCGCGTTCTGCCTCTTTAAATTCTACACAGCTCGCTTTGTTCAGGAAAACAGTTATTATATTTGCAAAGAAATGATGTGAAACAGCATCATCAGCCTTAAGGCCGAGTTACAGTATGAAGAAGTGGTTTGTGTGATGTCAGAAGTGTTTATACCTGATGAGAAGCGTAGCTGGACGTCACAGAGAGAAGCGGGTTGATATTGTGCACTTCGTCTCCTCTGGAAGGCCTTCACAGTGATTGTTCACACTTAAAGTTCCAGAAATAGTCGTGCTAAGAATGAAAAAGAAAAAGCTAGCGAGAGAAGTTCACATCCTGGGTGCTTTCTCACCTCCGCACAACTGGCCAATCATGCGTGGAGGTGAATATCTGTGGTTTTGAAAAGTCACAGAAATATATCCAGATCCAGAACCAATAATCTGACATCGGCTGTTAAATATATTCGACCACCTGACTGAGTACACTGGCCTTTAATGTTCACAGTTTAAGAACTAGTGCGTCTTCGCTTTAACTTAAAAGACGTTTTAGAGCAACACTGTTGTAAATCCTTCGCACAGTAGTCTTAATCTTCCCTTTGTGTTTCTTAAGCCCCTCTTTTGTTCTTTTCTCTGTCTTTCTCCGCACATAGACATATGTATAAGCCAGAAACAAACTAACGCTGACATGTGCACGGTTGCATTAATCATTAACAACTAATTATACCGCGACCCAGCTTAACTTACATGGGACAGTTACAGTGCATTAAAACATATCTTTTATGTTGCTGGATTGCCTTTTACTTCTCATTGTTCGGGGTTCCACATCCCTCAATGCTCTTTTACATTTCAAAACCTAATAAGTAAAGAAAGTATTGGACAGAAATACACATAAAGCCTGTTTATTGCTCCACATATGGAGACAATTCATGTGTTATATTGATTATATGGGCTATGCATACGTTCTGTTTGTTTGAAATGTACAGTATGTTCCATATTTATATCTTAAATAAAGATTGCGGTCAATTGTAAATAGGTCAGAAATCAATATTCTTTCCATTTTATATCAAAGTGGAAAGCTTCTGAACAGGAAGAGCCTCTTGAGTCTCTCACAAGCAGCCGTACAAAGAAGTGCTGAAGAAGAAAACACTTGAACATGTCGGCTCGTTCTGGAAACTCTCCTCCTGTAACTTCCTCTCCCTGCATCACTGCGACCGGTACGGTTTCTGTGACCTCGGAGACAAACTGAGCCCAATGACGACGTGAAAACGCATCATGGAGGCTCAAGAAGGCCAGAGGAAGAGAGAAGCGTGTGTTCTTAGCGAGCAGTGTGGCGTGCTGTAAGATGCTCCTGGACTTAAGCTCATGTTATTTAGGTTGGATGGTGACCGCAGTGTCATGCTTCCTTGACAGAGAGTTTACTTGCCGCTAACCAAATTACAGGGACAGATTAACAGAGAGAAGGCAGTGTACTCTTTCTAAATTTGGAGGAAAAAAAAACAAAAAAAGAAACTAGTGTGCAGTTTACTTAAAAAGGAATTAATGAATAGGAATAAAGTGAATATAAGTGTTAACTGACTTGTATGCTGTGGTGTTATAGTTTTAAACTGCAATATGGACTTTTTTCTTTACATCTGTAAAGAGTTTGTCTTTTTAAATTGGACATAATTTTTACTTTTTGTATTTGATTATGATATGATATGTACGATACAATATGTTGTAAATATGCCAGGGTGCCGCCATAAAAGTTTCAGTATTTGTTTATTTCTATGTTAACATGTTTTGTGTCCGTCTCTTTCACATCTTGGGACCATGGTGGAAATAATAATAATTTGGTATTTTTGTATCAAATTGAACACGAACAAAATGAAGATTTTGTGATTATTGATTTCAAACATATGGCCAATCCTCCATCTCTCACCAAACATTACATGATGGATACGGCTTTTCATGCAAACTACACACGTTTTCTATTTATTCCAAATAAACAAGAACAGTCCACTATATAACTTAAGAAATCACACACACCAATATCTGATGATATGTGTTATAAAATCTGGCAAGAAAGATCTTAAAAAAAAAAACAGATGCTGCTGTGTTACTGTTAAAACCCTGATTTTTTTTATTTTCATAATTGCTAGTTTCCTCCTTCAGGTACAATAAATACTTTCATCTTCCAGCACAGATGCTAGAATATTACCTTTAAAACAATCCTGATACTTTTGCGTCACACATCCTGCAGGTGAAGTATGGTGACGGTGCACAAGTTCGTGCAGGGTTCACCCTAAATTCCTTTAATTTAATTAGTAAATCGCTTGTTACGCAAGACAAAGGAATCTAACACTGAAGTGTAATCTAATGGAAAGGGAAATGGAAGTGCAGGATTTGAATCGAATCTGTTTATCGTCACACATGTAGACAGCAGAGCACACAGGGAAATGTAGACTCTGCATTGACCCCCCCCCACCCCCACCCCCCCATCCTGGAAATGATAAAGTGATTTGGAGACCATTACTATGTTTACAATGTCTTGATATATAATCAGATGTTTTTTGGATGCATGTTTCTCATATTTTTCAGTGAGTAATCTGTGAAATGATAAACATCCCCCACATTTCCTGGACAGAGCCGAGGACTCCTACATGGAGGAGAGAGAGAGAGAGAGAGAGAGAGAGAGAGAGAGAGAGAGAGGGAGAGAGAGGGAGAGAAAGAGAGTTAATTTGTGATGAAAGTTCAAAATCACTGCCGGGGGAATAACATCTACAGGAACTGAACTCCTCACCCGGCCAGAGTGCCTCAAGCTCTAACGATTAGGCCATGTACAGGTCTGTGTGTTTTGCTGAAGATGAAAGACAACACTTCAATATAGAACAGGTGACTCAGCTTCCAGCTTGGCAGAGAAATCCCCTGAGACCTTTGACCTCCTAATCGTTTAGCAGCGCTTATGGTTGGGAGATCTGCTCCAGGCTATTAGAGAGATTAGTGTCACACAGATTTGGGAATGGGCCAAGTCTATATCTGTACTTCATGGTATTCTCAGCATTTATTACTGAGCACCCAACCCATGTTGAAATCTGATATGTGATCGTATAGTAGCACATACTGCTGCATGAGGCTATATGTAGGTGCAATATGTGTTGACCTACATAGAGTGGCAGGGTACATATTATGAGCATGCTGTTGATTAAAAATAGAATATATTATATGGTCTAAACCTCATCAAACAACACTATAATTGGCTGTGGATGCTGTTAATGATCTCCTATAGCTGTTCTTCTGTATGTGTGCTGTATATTGTGGGATGGGAAAATACATATGTGCTTAATAATGCATGATATACTGTACACAAACACACAGATTGTAGCCTGCAACAGCCCTTTAATGGCAAATACTTGTGGTGACAGTACATGGTAAACATTGTTGTTGGTTATTCCTTATTTTGAAAAGATGACAGACTACGACCGCCCCTCTTTTCTTGCAACAGCGCACGCCAGAGTGCAAAACGAGCAGCCTTCCCGAATAAAAACAATCCCTAGCTCGTAAAGCAGATTTCTAAAGTGAGTCAAGCTAATACCGGAAATGAACGATTTTTGACTTCAAAATTAAAGTACGCAATTATGCAATAATTGGAAATACTAAACACGAAAGGCAACATATTTCATGAGCGGTGGTTAATTCAAGCCTAGAAAATAAAAACAAAAAAACATAATTTAATGGAAAAATAAGATTCTAGGTACCATGGCCAGATAAACCTATTAGTGCACTTTTCATCACCCCTATTAAAAAATATAACTATACTGTAAACTGAAATAAAGAAAACTAGACTCTGTCACAGGGCCCTACCGTTAGGTGACAATGCAGGACAAAACTTAGTTGACATGGTGCATATTCCTCAAATAAATGAGCAATTAATCAAACAACCAAAACCCCCAGAGCCCCACTGTGCCCAGATGGTAATCCAGCCTTTATTGTATTGTATATTCACGAATTCTTCACTCAACAGTGGACTATGAGCACTGCAAATTGCATTAATCTCAAACAAACATCAACAGCATCATATATGTTTGTGAAAACACTCCATTGTGACATGCCCTACATCAGGGGTGCCCAACCACCGGGCCGCGGACCAGTACCGGGCCGTGGATCATCTGGAGCCGGGCCACACAGAAAGAATAAAACGTTTGTGTTTGTAATATTTATTGTAAACATTTTTATGTATTATATTATATTATAATATAATAATAATAATAAAGTACATAATATAAAATGTAATAATTACATTTACATTATATATATAATAATTTAATTATATGTTCCCCCCAGAGGTTGGAGACCTAATCTAATCTAATAGACAGTCAAGATGGATAAGGTGCATACTTGAGGGAAACAATGGCATTTTGTTCTTATATAATACAACAACAACATTAAATGCCGCCAAACAAAATAAGGTTCATCACACGTTCCATCACATTTTATTTTGAAACGCTCTACCGGAAGCGTCATATGTGCGCGTGTGTGACTTGACGCGGGTCAGTGACGCCATCTTGAAATTGTCCCGACCAGAGGAGGCGAGGAGGAGACGGACTTGGGAAAAGCAGCTCGTCCTAAACTCGATAGCTGCATTAGCTACACGGATTAGCGGCAGCTTTAGGGGTTATTGCTAACATATGATAGTGTTTCCACTTCTTCATTCAAGTCATTTCGACGGGGGACGGTTGTTTGGCCCACTTTGGAGCGGGCTAACGCAGCGGAGGGAGCCTCGTAATCGGTTGTTTCCCTGTTGGAGCGGACGGAGCTCTGCTTGTGGCCGGGCAGCCCCGCCACCGCCGGACCTGTCGGACGAACCTGAGGCTTCCACACGGAATACAACAACACAAATACATGTTTTGAACACCCTGTTTGCGCGGTAGGAGATTTGAAATGTTCATTTCAACCACGTTTTAAAGCGATGCGACGGAGCGTGTCGAGGAGAAGTTTGATGGGAGAGCGGAGTGCGCTTGATTTCCAGTCCGATGGATGTTAGCCCTGCCCGGCTGTGGCTCGGCTCTCTGCTCCGCTGCTCTGACAATAACAGGCACAGGTAAACACGTCTGTCCAGAACAATGCTGCAGACCTGGCAAGTACATGACAGCGCGGGCTTCAGTGCCAACAAGTCGCCCTCCATTGCTTGTCTGTAAACCTGGAAATACCGCCAACCATCCCCTCCTCTTCTTCACCCCCTCCTCTTCCTCCCTTCTTTTTTTTTTTGGACTAGTGAGGCTTGCATTACCTGGGATATTGTGGATTTAGACTCGATATTGACATGTTAAATATGTCCTTTTTGCAGAGACAGTGCTCTGTGGAGCAGCAAGACATTTAATTTGACTCTTGACTTTGAGAATTTGGGTTTTTTTTGTGTTTTTTTTTTTTATTTTTTATAAATTCTCTTTCTAGTCCGAGGATCAGATTCGGATGGAAAATGGGAGACGCCACCAAACTGGCCTTCGCCGTGTTCCTCATCTCCTGCTCTTCAGGTGGGTGTGGAGGGGGTTATGCACGGCTTATTGTCAGCTGTGAAGAATTGTGTGTAATGCTGATTGTTACCTCTGCACAGTGCAATGCATAGCGTGTTGTTATCCGTGGAGAATGCATTGCAATGCAGACTCTCTGCCAGGCCACCTCATTATTGGTGCCCTTTCTTTACATCCTCCATGTGTGGCTCTGCATTGCACATGTGTTGCAGACATCAGTAGTGAGCCCGCGCTGGGGCATGGGGGCCCCACGTGCTCCTTGAGGGGCTCCTCATTGACATACCAGTACAAATTGGGTTTTTGGGTTTAAATCCATGACATAACAATTCCGTCCTCCCAACTTGATGTATAGACATAAATGCAATTAATTACATAGACACAAGTCAATTATAACATTAGATGGATATTATATGAAAAAGATTTGGTAAAGATGTGGAAATAAAAAGCGGTTAATGTCTAAAAACCCATGTTGGGAGCACCACTACACAAATAATAACAATAGCAAATGTAAAAATCTGCCTTCAAAGGCTCTTAAGGAGCTTTTTACCTTCAATTCTGTCATAATTGCTCAAATATATTTGCTCAAAAGGTCATGGAAGGTTTGGTTCAGATCTATGAAGGTAGGTAAACTAGGTGGGTTTAACCTTTTTTTTCCTATAAAGAAATGTTGTTTTTTTACAACGTTTATTGTCACATTGTAAATTTCAAACCTCATCACGATGCTGCGGAGCAATTTCCAGCTTTCATGTTGGAGAGCATTCTCCATGCGTCCTCATTTCCCAGGGGTGGCTGCATAATAAATGTCAGCGGGGTCAGTGAGGTGATAATAAGCTGCAAAGGGTCAACCAAGGAGTGCTATTTCTCTCTCAGTGCAAAGAAGGATTATTCATTTTCCTGTGTGATCTGCTCGTCTTGGTTTATAAAATGAAACATTATTACGATTTATTTTCCCAGTTCATGGGTTTAATTTGACAACGGATGCAGCCCTGAATCTGCTCCATGTCCCCAAATGAGACCGTCTTTCCTCACATAACGGCCAAATGTTACGGTGTGTGTGCTCTAATGTTCATTTCATCACATGGCAGAAAGGTGACACATGGGAAACCTGCGCTTTTTAACTTCTATGCTTTGTTTCTGGCTGGAAAAAGCTGCTTTATCTGTTGCTTTGACTGGATTGTGATTGGCAGGAGGCAGAGCTTCATGTAACCAGAGCGAGTGAGTTGAAAGATTCATTAGTCGGACAAACTAAAATCTGACCTGGAGGCAGCACTTTTCCTCTTGTTGTATATGAGCTGACATTGGATTACTGGATAAGTGCATTATTATTAAGCAGAGACGGCTATTTCTTCCAAAGTTTAAAGTGTTATTGCCTATTGTATGCGTGCTTCTGCAACTTTAATAAAACCGTTTTCTGTGCTGCTGGGAAGTGATTGACCTTGCTTCTAAAATATCCAATGTACCTGTATAAAAGTAGTTCCAATTAAGACTTAAGAAATGGAAAAGGTAAAGAAAATGAAATAAAACCTCAAGTCGCAGTGGAATTGTCCTTTTGCAGTGAGCCCTGGGGTGTCTTTGAGCATTGGAGTAGAAATTAAAAGGCTTCTCAAATACGGTAATGGTTGGGGTTGGTTAGAGTGTAAGCCAGGTGCTGTCTTTATTGCACAGTGCAGCAGATGATTATTCCTCTTGCTCATTACTGTCTGAAGTGGGGAAATGAATGGTTCCTACTTGAGGTGGTATAATAATCCTCTATGAAATCCAAGCTGAATTGGCACAGCTCAAGACGCCACCAAGAAACCTCCGATAAGGGCAGGGCTCTTAGCCCAGAGTGGTTTTATTTGATGAGGCCTATTTCAACGTGCCAAAATATTCAAGATAACATTGAGATTTTTATTCAAAGACTTCAAAATGCTGCGTTGTTTCAAGCCGAAATTCCATGCAGATTGCAGGTTTCCGCCTCTTAAATGTGAAGATTTCCTGTGTTTGTTCATCTTATCTTATCGTAAATTAAATATCTTGCATTCTGAACAGTTGTTTGAACAAAGAAAAGCAATTAGAAGAGACTTTGTGAACTTGTGATTGATGTTTTTCACTATTTTCTAACATTTTAGAGTCCAAATAATTAGGTAATTCTCAAAGTATTTATCAGATTAATAAATACATTGTTACTTGCAAACTTCAATATTAATGTTCAGTGTTTTTGATAATGCACGCCTTATTACTAACTTATAATTATTACTCAATCGACATGTCATTGTTAATTAGCGTTGTTAAGCATTAGCATGCTTTATGCAATATCTAAGATTTCTTTTCCAGAGTTTCTGGATATTGCTATAACTTTTGGAATAGAGGGTGTCCGTTTACTCAGAAAAAAGGCATAGATGTGATATTTGACCTGGTTTAATGTTGCGTTCAGCAGCTGCCGAGTGTTTTGATCCATGCTGGCATGTGTAAATGCTGCTGTAACACATGGTGGGTCAAGGTTGTCTGCCAAAGTGTTGATGTGACAGGATAGTAAATTGGCTTCTCGTGTAAGTTTTGCTACTTCAGGCTGCGCTTCAGAAACACCCTTCTGCTGAACTGGAAAGTGACATTTTACTTCCAAGGAACCGATAATGCGACACTGCAGCAGGCGGATGTTGAACCCAGGTCATCGGTTTGAAATGCGACCTCTGCCTTAGATCTCGTGTTGGCTTGAGCTGCAAATAGGTAAATATTTACTGTGCTTCCTCGCAAGTTATGGCAAGTTCAGATCCAGAAATTTGTGGTGATTTATAAAAAAATATATATATTTTGGTCTTGATTCGGTGTCAGAAATGATAGAAGTGTGTCAACACATGCGTTGAATAATAACCCAAATGATCTATAATCCATGCTAACAGTTAGTTATTGTATGTTTTATCTGGTTGATAACAGCCATATGACCGCCTCATTTCTCCTCACGAGTGTAATGGGTCTGAGTAGAAGCAACAAGACTCGAGCCTGTTTCTCTTCTTCTGACATGATCTGAATACAACTCAAGCAATCAACCTCTGGCTGCGGAGGTCACACTCCGCTGTAAAAGTCAGGTTTCGCCTGTAATTTGGGGGAAATGGCTGTTTAGGTTTCTGTGTATATCCACCGCTGAGACTGATGGAATGATAAGTCTTGTGCCATGCCTTCACATTTGGCCTCCTTTTTTGTACACTGCAGCAGTTTCACACAGACATTGATCCTCTTGCACACCCGTGTAAGGTTACATCAATATGACGAGGGTGAAGCAACCCTGGGTTAAAAAAAAAAAAAAAAAAGAAAATCCTGAGCAGCAGATCTGATGATTCAGTTTGAGCTCTGCTACACATCAAACTTGAAACAGTGTCTGAACTCCGTCATCAGACCAGCGTGTCTGCGTTCTGTCCCATTGAACTGGGGTGAACTTACATTTACCAGTTGTTTTAACTGGGGGAATTGTTTGACGGCAGATTAAGCCTCTGAGTCACCCAGCGCTCCTCGCTGCTGAGCAAGACTCTGAATGTTTCTCAGCTGCGAGCGCTGTGTTTTGCAGTCGGCCTCGACCTCTGACCTCCCTGTAGAGGATTGAAAGAGATAAAGAGACCTTTCCCTTCCAGCGTGCAATTAATTATCGGATCACTTTCGCGAGATTGTATTTTATCATTTACACACATGATATCTGATCTGTAATTGGCTTTGGAAGCATTGATAAACATGCTTTGTGTTGTTTATTTTAGCCAGTTAACCATTTTAAATACGATTCCAATGCAGCGCAGTTGTTTTTGGCACGGTTAATCATTAGAAGATGTATGAAGGGTTCTTTTTAACCTAGAAACATCATGTCCAGTATGATAAGACAAACTGCTTTACGCTGGATGGCTGAGCTGATTATTTACCTTTTTTAAATAGTTTAAAACCATGACAAGGGCCCTGAATTGATAGTTAAATCAAAGAATGGAAAGTGAGAACCTCTCCGTTTGTGAAGCTTTTGCCAGCGATGCTGAAAAAAAAAATTGAAATAGCTTTTTTTTTTTTTTTTTTTTTTTTTGTGGTGTGGCTCAAGGCTGCTCTTTTCTCCTTATTTCTGTCTGGCATATAAATATAACTACTTTCAAAAGAGTAAAACCAGTAAGAAATGTGGCCTAAATGAAATAAAAACGGGGTTATTTAATCGCACAAGGTTTGTAATTTGTCTCTACATTGAAACCATTTTGACTGTGACTAAACCTCTCATTCTTCACCATCCTGCGCCCTCTGCTGCAGTGTTTTGGGTGTTTCCTGGAGCGGTCAGAAGCCGGCTACAGGCTCTGTCCCATTTTCTCCCCTATCTATTTCTAATATGTTCTCTTGCATAATGCATTAGGCTCCTAAAGCACAGGTGTATTTGTTAAGGCCAGATGTAGCCTCGATTTTCCCTTCGGGCCCAACTAGTCCGACTGCTTCCTTCCAGGGCCGTGTATCATTCTGGGCTTTAACATCATAAAAACAAAGGGCTGAACTAGTTCATGTTCATGTTCTAAGAGGTAAAATGGTGACCAAAAAACAGCATGTTGCCGGATCTGGGCAGATGGCATTATGGCGCTCCTAAATTTAGACCACGGCCAGGTGTTTTGTGCTCTGTGCACACTGCAAGCAACATGGATGGTTTCTGTGTTGTATTTATGCAGGGGAAGGTAGTTTTTGTATAAACGTGTGTATGTATATGCACACTGGCTGTTACTTTTTAGAGAAGTTACAGTTTTGGGTCATTAAAGTAGCGTTTTAAGGTGGAAATCGACCCAAACGGAGGTTGTGTTGAACTCGTACATTTTGTTCATCCGCAGTCGACTTAATCTCCATTATTTTGCACGAGACAGCCGTTAATGAAACTAAATAACAGTGGGAAGGAAAAACAGAAGCGCAGACGACCTTTGGAAAGTTCCGTTACAGTCACTATTTCTCTGCTTGTTTACGTGTTGGCAAAGTTTCTCTGGTCACTGAACTACATTGAAAATCTTTCAACTTGCAGTCACTTGATTGATCGTGTTTATCATGTGTGAAAGGCAGGGCAGGTAACCTTTTTAAAATTGCACAATGATGTATTAACAGGTTTGGAAGGCCTCAGGCCTCTTAAAGCACACTTACCAATCTAAACTTTCACTACAATTTTAAGATTCATCAAAACACCATAATTGCTATTGAGGGGATTTTCTTCAGCGGCAGCGATTGTTTCAACCTGCTCCTGGTGTCGTTGGGTTCAGCATTTCCACACAGGACAGTACATTGGAAAAGCACCGCAGAGGTTAAGTAATTAGAGGATAACATTTAAAAGAAGTTTAGTACTTTTCTGAGGCTGACATCTTCTGATGCAGTACATCTTAGATGCTCCAAACAGGTCAAAGCAAAAGCAGCGGATCATTTGCAAATAGTGTAAGGCTCTGAATCTTTTTATAACAGCAGTCAAGGGACTAATATACATATTCAATTCAGCTTTTTCCTCCTTGGAGGAAGCAGAGGTGTCGCTTCGGAGTAAGATAGTTCGAGCTGCACTGTTCCTGATTATTCTGCTCGATACTGTAGCCATAGTTATTCACCTCATAATAATCAGACTCTATTGTTTTTATATTTTATAATTCCTTTTCTGTTGTAGTTCCATTAGGTGTGAATGATATACTTACAGAACATGGCTACGTGCTTTAATGGGACACAATCTTGAACAGTAATATTGCACTTGTGATCTATGACCACAGCTGATTAATTGTGTAGTTGTAGTAGACGGGAGGATCCGACGACGTGCCACAGATTCCGCCCTGAAACCAAAAGGTCACGTGTTGGACATCCACTACATCCATCGTGTCGGCGCCTGCGTCCTTGAGCAAAACCCTACGTGCTCCCCTTTTTGTAAGTCATGCTGGATAAGAGCATCAGCTAAAAGCCTAAAATGTAAATTCAGGCCCAGCGCACCTCTATAACGGGAAGTCGATGAATTGCCCCTGCAACCATTACTGACTCAAATTAAAACAAATGATAGGGACGGTAAGTCCAAGGTTGAAAAAAAAACATCGCCTTTAGTGCGGAGTGTTTTTTTAATTATTATTTTTTTTAGATATTTGGTGATTCACTTGAGCTATTGTAGTCTCGTATAGATATACTTAAATAGCCTTTTAGATAAAACTATTCATATATATATATAGATATAGACACAAGACTATTTTATCTGAGTCTTGACCACGCGATGTCGTACCCTGAAGAACGCTCCTTTACTGTAATTAATGCATCCTGCAGATGTTGCTTTATGTGCTCGGGAGAGTTTCAGTCTAGACAGGCTGGCTGCTCCGACGGAGAGGCCCGGCTTTGATCCTTGATTAAAAACTGCGAGCTGTACATTCATCATGCTCTTGTTTCAGGCTCTCTCGAGGGTCCTTGCCTGCTTTACACTCCCTCCTTCCTCCTCCTCTTCGTCAGTCGCTTGCCAAGATTCCTTATTGTCATGAAGGTTGCTCTAACCTCTTATCACCAAAACCACTAAAGGGTAATGGTGTCTCCGGCACACGGCGGGCCAGGGCGAACACTCTTTGCTTGTGATAGTGTGGGTTTGTTATCCGGCTATTATTATTGTCGCTGTCACTTTGTGTCACTATCTGATGAACCTCAAATGTCATTTAGGATGCATTGAGCGTCAGCCATATGAACTGCAAAAACATCAACTGGTCTTTCGTGTGACATTTACCGTCCTGTAATCAACACGAATAACACATTGGAAGAGGAATAAGTTGGAAAAGAAGTGGAAAGAACAACAGGAATGTCGACTGAAATGTACATTTAAGGATTTTCAGCTGCTCACTGGCTGCTCAAACCTTTTATCTGAATTTCCAGTGAGGTGAAGCGGGTTGGTTGATAAGTAATATAATATCAATTAAAAATACACAAGTGTTGGGGTTTTATTTTGGCTGTGAGGGGCCTCGTGACCAGTATGTGTCATTAGTTTACACTAAATATAAAGACGAGCCAGTCAGCTCGGGTCGTCTGATGGCTGGACGGATGAAAGGGGGGGATTTATTAGCTCACAACGTTTATTGGTTTGTCTTGTACAAATATGAAGCCGGAGAGTGCAAACAGTGAACGTAATTGAACGGCAGACGACATGTCTTGGAGGGCCACGTGCGATGACTCAGAATGGAGCGGTGCATTAGTTACACGCGGCAGCGGCAGTGGCAGCAGCAGCGGCAGCGGCCTGTGATCCAGTGTGGGCTAACCACAGAGTGCATTTCTGAACACTTTTAGTTCTCCGAGACTTTCTCTCCTCTTTTAGTTTTCTAATGTAAGCAAAGCTGCAGGAGCTGAACACAATATCATATTTTGATTACCTTGACAGTGATGGTATTTGGGAGGGGAATGGTGATATTGTTTTTAAAGTCTGCATTACCTTTTGATGGGTTCTTGAAGCACATTCAATAGCTTTACAGCAGTGGTTTATGGGAAATCTCTCACTGAACTGGACTGGATTCACAAAGGACCAATCTCCACCTACAGTGTATATGTAATGGTTTGTCTGCCAGTCTCCTTCCCTCCTCCCTCCTTTCTTCACTTATTGATTGCTTGTTTTATAAAAATGAATTGAAATGCTCACGCTGCAAGCTTTGTGATATTACAATATCACTTCAAACTCAATACGCAGTTCAGATTTAAGCCCAAGTGGCACTTAACACACCGTTCAAATAAATCCAAACAATTCAAGCACAGAGGGGATGAGGGGCGGGGGCCGGGGGGATTTGCAGATCCTTCTACAGTGCCCTGCGAGAGATAACGAGGACTTTTAAATTGCTCGTCCTGTAAAGAATGTACGGTATGCAGTGGACGACTGTAGCCCATTACGCACGAGGGGCACGGAGTACGTGCTCCTTGTGCAAACAGTAGACACGCCGTCGATTTAACGGCGAGAGACTCAGGCGCTCCCCTGACCCGTCCGGCAACCGGCCCCATCAGCGCTAATTGAGGCGGAGACCAATGGGCGTTTGTTGCTGGGGCATACCAGCAGGGATTAAAGGGATTGGATTCAGTTGCTGAGTGCTGTGGTTTTTAATGCCCCCCCCACCCCCGCCCCCCTCACCATGTCCCTCCTCCCGGCCATGGAAAGACTGCAGTCTTTGTGACCAGCTCACCCGAGCCAACCCGACCACCTCTGCCATGTCACGACACCATCTGATTGAGCGTTAATGTAGCACTCCAGCGAGAACCAGGCTGCTCTGTACAATTACTGTCTACTGTAAAATAGTGTCTGGCTGTGCACAGACTAGACTGTTACCTCTCTATTCATTCAGCCACAGCAACAAGATTACCACTCCTAAAAGAAAATATGAAATTAATCAAATTATACAGCTTTGCCGCATTTTCCACTAAAATACATAATTTCAGTCTCCCATCTGGACTCTTATAATTTCCCCCACATCTCCTCTGCGATCATTTATATCATTATTACCATCAGATACAGCTCCCTCAAACTGTGATTAAGCACCATGGCTAACTTCTTATCAAACTTTGTGCAATGGGACTTAAGAATCCGCCGCCAGCTCTAAGATAATGCTGATGTCACAGTCGCCCAGTAGTGTCCCGTGCAGCCGCTGGCCCCTAATGCCTGTGATATTCAAACCGCTCTAAATGATGTAAAAACTCTTTATCCAAACCGGCCAGGTTCCACCTTAAAGGCTGTTGGGATGCATTTTAACCGGCGGTGCTCCCGTTCCTGTGCCATCAGGAGGCAGCTTTTCCATTGCTCTCGTCCCCAACACTGTCTTACTGTAATGACATCTGTTTGTCCCATCCTGCAGGGAATTAACAGACAGACACATGCGGCTTTTAGGGATTTCTTAACCTCAAAACACGCTGGTAACAGTTATTTATCTTTTTGATAAGCCACTTTTTACGAGAAGAGCCGGTTTTGATGAGAGCCCGTGCCAGGCCTGACGGCTCAGGAAATGTCGTTGTCAGAACCCAACTTCACCCCGAAGCCATGTTTATCTTCAATTTCCCACCCGTCATATCTGTCTAATACCTGCTCACTCTCAACATGACTGTTGCTCTTTTGCCTCTTCTTCTACTGCTTTTCTGCTCAACATGTGCAGAATATTTGCAGGATTTCTACAAGTCTGTTTTCAGACATTATCACTGCTTTTATTTCAATGGTGCAGCAAGGTGTTAACGCTACTATGAGAAGAAGATTTTAACTAACTGTATGCTGTTATTCACACATGCAAAAAGCTGCGTTTTTAATTTTCTCTTGAGTCAGTTATCTGGGGGCGGAGTGTCAAATTGCATCAGGAGGAACAACAAGTATTGCTGGAAAGCCAAGAAGCCAGCTCTGCAGACATTATTTTAACCCCTGGCCTCACCCTAACTTCTTTATTCAACACTTTTCAGAAATCATCACTCACATTAGTTTGAAGCGCTGGTCACACATGTTCCCACACAAGCCAGCGCCCGAACAACCATACATCACCTCAAATCTATTTCATCTCTGCCTGGACGCAGATGATAAGTTGATCCTTAGAACAAATTCCATCATGATGAACAATCCCTGCTCCTGGCAGGCACACAAAAAAAGCCTTGATGAATGAGTTGTTTACCTACTTCGGTGCTTGTAGTGCCGAGTGCAGGCCTGGCCCGCCAAAATGCCTTTTCATTATGAGGCTACAAAGCAGAGTGCAACACAGCCTGCCCCTGTGACCAGTCACTGAGAGGAAATTGGATATTAGTTCCTGTATTCCTCCCAAGTTGTCAGGCAAAACATGCCTGATGGACAGTTCTTGAGTCTGCAATGTCACACTAATGCAATTATTGACCAATAATAAACTCACCTGTATTACTGTTTGTTCTTTAACAAAACAATCTACATCTTTGAATCCGAGTACTTTATGCTGCGGTGTTTCCGGCCCAGAGATCACGTGACGGCATTAGCTCCATGTGGCAGGAAGAAAAAGCAAATAACAAACACAGTACAGGTCGACTCTGGGGCGTTAAACAACTGGCAATGAAGACAGGCCAAGTATACATTTATTTATATAAAGTGTTCAAAACTGAGGTCTAAAATGTAACCCATTCTCCTCTCGTAGTCAGTGTGGCTGTTAAAACGCAGGGGAACAAACTGTTTTTGCTTTCCTGCCACACAAGCTCAAAGATTCCTAAATGAATCAGACACTATCTGTTTCACCGTGCAGCTTTAGTTTTGGAGTAGCGAGGACAAACCCCCCCCCAGGCGTTTGCTGGCTACCTGCCAAAGTGACTTAGTCGAAACTTCTCTAACGTTTGGCAGGTGGTTGGTGGTCATTTCCCACCCAGCATGCACCTCACTGGCCTGGCCGCAGATCAGACCAGAACCATCTCTGCTGCGTGGCTCCAGCCTTGTCGCCCTCACACTCTGCTCATAAAGAGACACGTGCTAATACACAGGATCTGATGTAGCGTCGTGCCTTTTGTTTCCTCTTCTGGCAAATACTGGTCTGACTTGTATTTCAGATGGAAACGGTGTTTGAGTGAGTGCATGTCATTTGAGTAAGAAAGGGAATTTGTGCCAGCTCAGGCTACTTACGGTCTCGTAAAAGAAAAATACTTTGAGGGGGAATTGCTTATGGTCATATTACACAAAATTGGAAAAATACAGTGTGTCGGATAAATAACACAACCAATATTGCAGTATTTCAGTGCGGTGCCCTTCTGTGCGCAGGAAAGATGCTGACCTCCAAAACCCAACCTGAGTATCATGGGATTTTAAAGCAATCTGTAAGAAGGAAGGTTTTCAGTTCTCTGAGGGACATGAGAGGTTAAAATGTTCTTTGACATGTTGGGAGGCTGTATGGATGATTGTCGCAGTGATAACTTTCCTGTCTTGTGAAATCCTGTCTCGTAGTGTTCTAAAAAGCCTTCAAAGCCGTGGATGTATAACTCAGACTTGTAGGATTGTGTTCCTGCTTCTCATTGGTGCACAGTCCCTTGTGTTACTGTCAGCGCTCATACACGCGTGCCACTGACTTGGCAGTTGCTTAATTTTACACAAAAGTATGAAAGAATTCTTCTTCTGTAAGTTAGTTCATTATCTGTGCTTGGCACAAATCTTGATTGAACATTTAAGCTCATGCAGCTTGAATCAATTTTGCGGATGCGGTTTCCTTTTTGAAGCTTCAGGTGAACTCGGGCCAGCAGCAAGTTGGCTATTTGTCAGACTTCAGGTCTATCACAGTGCATCTGATCTCGCTATCAAAGAGGAAAGCATCACTCTCTGCGTCCTGGTCTCGGTGTCAGGGCCTCCACTGTATCTCTCAGATTCAGGTTCTCGGAATTGCCTCTACCTAACATGACCTCTTGGCCGCCATACAAAAGATTGAATTTTCAGGGCCGGCAGCAGATAATCAGTAATCTCCAGTCGCAGCATCTCTGCCAAGTTCACAATCTTTTCCATCTTCATATTACACTCTCTCTAGTGAATCACGTCTCCTGTTTGCAGTCTAATTGTTCTTTAAAAAATCCGGTCTAATTGCCTTATCAGATTGTTCTGTGGTTGCAGGCATATCTTGCACCCTTACAGTTTATTTCCCGTACGTTCGGTGGGGACTGGGAGCTTAATCACTGTGGAAGAGAGCATCAGCTAAATGCCCATAATGTAAAATTTAAAATGTCAGAGTGAATTTTCAGAGCTACCAGGCAGCTAGCGAGGGGTGAGGAGGGGTGAAGCAGTTTTTCAAAAAGCCCCAGTGGATTGAGAAGTGGGTCGGGTGTTTAGACGTTTTGCAGGGGAGGCATTGTTGAAATGTCCGCCGCGAAAGTAGGTCGCAGTTAACCTTGATAAATCTGATGTATAACTGGAAGAGAGAAAATGCTATATGGTCATTTCTTTTCACAAGAAGGATAGTGGAGGTAAAAACATGCATTCTTTAAGGCTGTCATTTGACTGCTTGTACTTCTAGGTGTGTGCAAATATTCATTTTGATGAAGTACAGAACAGACGAAGCTTTTCTTTTGAGGAAGGCGCTAAATTAAACATCACAAAAACTCTGGTTTATTGCTGGAGTTTCTCAGAAGTGGCCTCACAGTGACTCATGTCTTACATATGAAGTTTAAATAGATTTCTTTCTTTTCCCATTTACCCCGCATGAGCTGACCTTCCAGCGCGGCCTCACAATCAGCCATAATTATCAATTTACGACACACATTGATTAAGACTAAATAGCTTTCAGCCAATAATCGTTACCTTTTGTTGCTTTGCTTTTGCTCTTTCGTTTCACTTGCTTTCATTCTTCTTCATCTTTTTGACACTCTTTGACATTTTCCTCTAGTGCATGATGAATTAAATATATGTTGGAAGCACCACCACTAAGAAAACGACCTTGCATTAACTGCATGCGGCTGAAGTCGCCTGATGGTTTTTTTTTTTTCTTCTTTCTTTCTTTCTCTCCAACAAACCTTATTAGGACAAACAAAGTGAGCCTGTGCGTCTCATGTTTGACATTTCCATGCGTGAAATGTCTTTCTGAGACAAAGAGGCTTCTCTCTTTATTGCCTGGATATGTGCTTGTGGGTGGAAGCCCTATTGTATGTCCTTGCACAATTGCTCGTGTAGGCTCTGCACTCGCTGACATTATCCGCTTTAGTGAACTCTGAGCTGCGACTTAGTCAGAAGATTGATTTCTCTGCTTTATATCCTTCATATCCGCCATAGTGCCGGGCAGCTCTTGCCCACCTTTGGCACACGGCGCTATAGGCAGCCGGCCTGTATTGTCACCTCATTTCAGAGAAGTGATTGATTTGAGCTCTTAACGGCTGTATTTACAACGGAGTTCTGTATTTGCAGTTCACACAGCTTGCAGCTCTTTGACACAGTCTAATATCTGAATAGAGGCATTATCAATGTAGCTGTCGGGGTGTTGCAGCTTGCCTTGGCCCACTAGAACAAAGACAACAGGCTTTTTCTTTTGCCTCTTTACATTTCAGTAATTTCATATTTTTAGAAAAACATCGGTTTAATGGCATATCATCGTGAATGTGATGGTAGAAGCCACATGTCAAAGAAGGAGCTAAGTTTCCTGCAGGTCAAATGCTTTCGATTTCAATACAGCTCCTTCTGTTTGTGGGAATTAATACTGGGAATCGTCCACTATATTCTGACATAGTGTAGTCTAAACGTTTAACGGACTAATAAATAATCTAATCTGCAGATTAGTTGCAAGAAAATAATCATAAATTGCAGCCCTATTTAAACGTTATGCTATGAACTCTTTATAGTGACCTGCATTGCACTGAAGTCTCCTATTAAGTCATAAGGTTTCTATATCTTTTAGAGACAAACTACAATATAAAACATTTTTATCTAGCACTTATGGCTTGGTTTTATTTATCCCACTGCAGTTCTCTAGCAACACAAACATGTGGTATTTGTTTCACCTATTTTCTGTGTGCTGCACACTCAATATTATGAGTTGCTTGTAATGAAGTTCATACAGGAACTCGGGCTCATCCTTCCTGTTGCATTCATTGTAAATCACTCCCGAGTAAAATGGAAATGCGTATGCCAAGCACCTCCATGTAACGTCCATGGGGATCAGCGCCAGCATGGCTAATGCTGTTACACCAGAAGTGGCTAATGAGCTAACCTTCCGCTTTACCTCCGCATACCTCTCCATAATTATCGCCTTCAGCTCCCACGAGGGCCAGTGAAGGGAGCGATGCTTTCATCCCCATCCAGCAGGATTAGAAAGAATAGAAAACCAGGCGCCATACAATGGACACTTAAACTGCTGAAGGGCCTGATGGAGTGGATGAATTTACCAAACACAGCCAGGGATGTTGCGCCTCATTTTTAGACAAAGTCATAGCATACATCATGGTATAGCTGTATCACACAGCAGTAGGGTATTTGTGGACTGGGTCCTCCAAGGAAAACATCAAACCTGTTTTCTTGTCTTTAGTTGGAGGCAACATGATGCATGATGGGATATCTAAAGACCCATACCTAGCACTTGAGTTCAATACAGTTTATATTGTTTGCATTATTTTCCTATGGGTGTTTTTTTGTTTCATATCCTGCAGGCATGTTATGGTTCTGACAGGAGGACCTGCCTTTTTCAGAAACTCTTCTTCACGCCTTATCTCTGTTGCAGATTCGAGTGTCTTGCTGAAGGGTAGTTTAGTAGTAGTTTGTGATGGGAAAAAAAACGAGTTCATTTTCCTTTTCCTTGGCTGTATTTTGCAGCGCTCAAGCAGCAATTAAAACTCACAACCTGGAACTATTGTTAACCTTAATTTGGTGAAAAAAAGAAAAATCCAGTCAATGACGGAAAATATTCGGTTAACGCGACCTCTGATGTTGCTGTGAAATAGTTTGGGGCTTCATGGGAAATAGATTTGACAAGTGAAAGTGCTGTTAGCGCTGCTAATAGTCACCTCACCTGCCAGTGAAGTAGCCTCCGCTCTCACTTCAACCTGCAGCTGTTCGTGTCGATTTTGGGGTTTTAGACATTTAAGGGGTGCAAATCCTTGGTTGCTGTGAAAAAGAGAAAAGAAAAAAGGAAGTTAAAGTGAATAAAACGGGTATAAATAAATAAGAAAGCTTATTTTAATTTACATTTTCACGAGAGGAGTTAACTGGCTATTGAGTAGGATTTTCAGCAGAAAAGTCTAAGGGAAAAAGGAAATAATATCACCTTGATAAGTACCGGAATAAAACGGCTTTGAAATTAGTTTTTTTTGGGTCAAGACCTGAGATTTAACATTGATGTCTTACAACAGTAAAAAATCAACTTATTGCACTTTTTGGTGCACGCACAAAATGATACGTAGGAAGCATTAAAACAATCCTGGTTTCCTGTGTGTCTGAGGCGTTTGGCTGGCAGCGGCTGCAAACAAGCGGAGGCTGACTATCTTCAGTCTTGTCAGCAGTCTAAACTGGACTAACTCTCTGACAGGTGATGAGGCGGCAGCAGCAATGCTAAACTGACAGGCTGTCATGCAGTATTTTTCCCTGGATATCGGTTTGCGAAAAACCTGCTGTCGGCATTCATCCGCAGGAAATCAGAGTCTCCTTTATTTTGGCGGGGAGGGAAGTCAATTGTCTCACTTCAGTTGTTTTGGGATCGGGATTTATTTTTTCCTGCTTTGCTTCTGTGTTCCTCTATAATCTTATATTTTCTGTCATGCCTGGATAGTTTTTTTATTGCTTATCTTAAAAAAAAAAAAAAAACTTTCATTTTTTCATTGGTGTATTGACTCTAAAGCACTTGTGAACTCTGGTAAAAAAAAAATGCCACAGAAGTGAATTTTATTATTGCTAAATTTTTTAACAACTTTACTGTATCGCATACTTTGAGGTTGTAAAGAAATGTCCTTCCACCAGTTATTGATAAAAAGCTAAATTATATTCTTTGTCAATAACAGCAGAGGAAAATAACCTTCGGGCCACAGTGGCTTGTAAGTCCTCCAATTCAAAAGCTGCTTTCACAAGTTTTGCAGAGTTTGGCTGGTAAAATGTTTGATAGAGTAATTGTTATTTATCTCCTTCAGGAAAAGCCAACAATGCATGGATGCTGTGTGAATAATGACACTCGAATGCGCTCTTCTTCCTCTCCAGGTGCCATCCTGGGACGCTCGGAGACGCAGGAGTGCGCCTACTACAACTCCAGCTGGGAAAAGGAGCGCACCAACCGCAGCGGCATCGAGCCCTGCTATGGCGAGAAAGACAAGCGACGGCACTGCTTCGCCACATGGAAGAACGTCTCCGGTACCGTGGAGGTCGTCAAGCAAGGCTGCTGGCTGGACGACGTCAACTGCTACGACAGGTACGCAGGAAATACAGGCATGGGGCAAATAATACCTGGGAAAAAAAGAGTATAATATCACAGATTCAATGGCAGGCTATCAACGGGTCTTTTGAAAAAGTCAGGTATCGTTTAACTGACCGCTTTTAGTATTAAAAACCTTGCTCACCTCTTCACAGTCAGAAATAGATTGGTTTTGATGGTATATTGTATTTTTTTAAATTGCGTTTTTTCTCTTTCAATTCCAGGCAGCGTTTAAAAGTTCCCTGAAAAGTCTGACATTTGGCTCTCAGTGACATGCAAATCCTCCTTTTTGTAATGTGAAAACATCTCAAATCTCTGCTGTTGTTTTTATTGGTAATATGTTGTGTGATTTCAACACAGAAATGATCTGCGGTTCAGGGCTTTAACTTCAGGTCAAATGTAATGAAGGATCGGTTGAATAAACATCATCCGATAACAAACAAAAAAAAAGGTAAAACTACAAACTTATCAAAGATTATCAATATATCCGTCCAGTCCTCGAGCACAAGCAAACGAACATTTAAATGATGGTACAAAGCTGTACGTTCATTTCATCATGAGGGGGGCTGGACTCTGATTCCCCTTCTTCAGAAATTGCTGTGCGAACCTTTACTGATCCAGCCTGACGTATGCGTCTAAACCCAGAACAGTAAACAGATGTCAGTACGTGGTATTATTATAGTTTCTTCCTTGCTCGAACATCAACCTGGCACAAGATGCTGCCGGTTTGAGCCAGTACTGCTTGTGTTTTCCTTTGATTCCTGAGCGATAAAGTTGCTGTAAATTCTGCAGCCCGCACAGTTTGGGTACCTCTGCTCAGACGGCGCCGCCTCGCCTCCCTGGAGAGTCCAGAGCAAGTCGAGGGCGGCTGCCACTTCCTTTGGCTTTTATCTGATGACTGTGCGAGTGTGAAAGGGAGAGAGTGTGTGATTGTTAGTGTACATGTGTGTTTGTTTGCATGTGTGTGTATTGCCGTGTGTAGGAGTTATTTTATAAATGTTTTTCTTTCATGTCTTCTGCGGCAGAGAGGGAATGGAGAGGAAGGAGAGGAGTGTGTGTGTGTTTGTGTGTGTGTTTGTGTAAGTGCGTGTATGGTCCAAGTGTGCTGATGCTTTTTAGAAAGCATCATGTCTTCTGCAGTGAGCACATGCTTTTATCTGCGTGCACATGCAGCTGATCATTTTGCATGTGCACTCACTGGCACTTAAATAAAATAAATTGCTTCCATGTCCTCTGCGTTGTGCAGGCAGGAGAGATTGGTGAGCTTCTTGTTTCTAATTCCCACCTCCATGTCCTCTGCAGTAACGAGTGTGTGGAGAGGAAGGAGAGTCCTGACGTTTTCTTCTGCTGCTGTGAAGGCAATATGTGCAACGAGAGGTTCCTGTACGCGCCTGAAGCGCCCCCACAGAGCGACCCGCACCATTCAACCGCCTACAGTATGTATAGTCCAACACGCACTGAAGTATTCTACTGAAAATGACAAACAGTCCCACCAGTTTTATATTGCAGCTGCACCTTGAGTTGATTCTGTTGGGTCCGAGTTGAAACGTAAACCTTCAAAGTAACTTCATATGTGTAGTCGGATATTTCTAAAGTTAGATGTAACATTTGATCCTTGACACAACATTCAGGCTTTTACTTTGAAGGCACAGCCCTCCACAAAGCGTGTAATATAAGCTGCTAGTTACAGAGCGTCCAGGTGTCCACATGTGTTTTATTGGGCGCCAGAGCTAAAAAAAAATAACTAAATGTTGCAATTTAAAAGGATAAATCTTCTCATTAAAGCCCATGATAAACCGATTGTGTGAAATCCAATGAAAATGTTGCAGTTAAATCCATATCTGTGCTTTTCACCGCCAACCGCTGCCAAACGTGTAAGCAAGAAGCCTTAATATTAATATATGTATGGTTTTCATGCAGTTTAATTTCACTTAAAAGGTATGTGAAATCTAGTCGCTCAATACAGTGAAGGTCTGCAGAACAACACGAAATCAAGCTACATTTAAAACAATACAAAAACATGGATGATAACACAGATAAGTCTGAAATGATCTGAGTGCAGAGACGAAGCCAAGGAGTCATTTACCACATAATTAACATTAATGAGGCTCGTTGGGTGATTCTCAGAAGGATTAGCTGGGAGTAACAAAGCTGATCTTTAGTGTATACAGGTGGGACTATTCTGAATGCAAATGATGTCACTGCCTTGAGCGTGTGCGTTTTGTCCGTGTTTGCCAACCGGTGACAATTCTGGTGTCCTTGCACTCATCACTTTACAGATAAATTGTCCAACAGGCCCGTCTGTCTTTTCGTATTCCTTTTTAAAGTTGACTTTCTGAAACCTGCAGACACCCTGTAGAGAAAAGCTCTTTGACAAACGCCCTGAGTGTCCCATGATGCAGCTGGTGCAACCCCATCGGCCCCGACTCGTTCTTTTTTCTCCCCCCCCCCCCCCCCCCTCCCTTTCACCCTCACCCCGAGGACGGCAGCAGCAGTCGGCGTCCGAGCGTCGGCGCTTTGACGGCACTGCCGAATCAGACTGTCACACCTTGTGATGGGAGGACAGGCTGAGCCAGCAGGCGTCACCCAGCGACTCCTACAGGGGTCGGACACAGTTCAGAGCTCTGTTATTTTTGGAAGACGGATTACATTATGTCACGAGATGGATTTGCTAATCCTGCTGCGTGTGTGTGTGCGTGCGTCTATTGATATGACTCCTAAGCGCAGTGGCAGTAAGCTGTAAGCAGGGTTGGTGCTGCACTTAGAGATGATGTAGCACAATGTCAGGCCAATCAAGGCATGTTTGGTTTATTCCTTTTCTTTTTCCCCTTTTTTAAATATTTCATTGCTTTATTTGTCTTTCTATGAAGATACAATAAGCCAGTTATAAGTCCTATCTTGTAATTTTTTGTCTTCTTTCCACTATCCTCTCTCTTTCTCTCCCCATAGCCACCTCCAACCCATTTTCCCAGAAGCCCCAGCTCTTCAGCACTCTGCTTTACTCCCTGGTTCCCATCATAGGCCTGGCCGCCGTTGTCCTCTTCTCTTTCTGGATGTGGAGACATCACAAACTGGCCTACCCAGCGGCCCTCGTCCCCACACATGTAAGTCTTACCAGGGTGGGAAAAAGAAAACTAGATAAGACTTTTCAAGTAAAAATGAAACGCACTCTGACAAACGTCCAGTCCATGACCACGTTTTTGTCTTCATCTTCGGTCCTCAACGCTCATCACTGTGATGTGTTGCCAGAGGTCACCTGTCAATCAAACAGTGTGGCGGGGACTGTGGTGTCCTCTTTCTTTGAAGTTGCTGCTGATGCAGTTAGGGTTTCTCTTTCAGTCCGTTCAGCCATGGTGGCCATTGTGTCCCACTTCTGTTAATCCTTTAATTGCAAACAAAGGGGAAAAGTAAAGCGCGTTGCAAATAATTTCTTTCTTGGAAACGCGTACTGTAAGTGCAACCACAAAAGCTTGGAAATAAACAGAGGATTAACCAAAATAGTTCAAAGTTACCCCTGTAAAGTGCAGTATGCACAGAATACTCTTAAAAGTCTTACATAAATAATTGCAGAAAATGTCTCACTGTGCTCTGGTTAATGTTGATATTTCTTTCTTAATGGGTCAATCCTCATTAGTTGCTCACTCTCGTATTGTTTGTAGCGTGATATAGTAAAAACACTGGGCTCTGCCTTTTCTATTTAACCAACCTTCAACTTCACCGCTGTTCTAGTTTCTCAGTGGGCTGAAGCAGCCTTGGCCTTTCCCTCCTCACGCAGCACAGGCACAGAGCTACAGTCAGCCAGAACAGACACAATGTGCGGGGAGTTTACGTTGGGATAATTGCTTTTTCACTTTCTTCTTTCAAATGTGCATAGAAAGGGTAAGAAGAATCGTGGTTCTGTCTGTTTTTGTTCCCTGAGTGTCTTTGTTTTGAGCCAACACTTCTCACACTTGCACCAGACGAGAGTCGCAGTCGTTCATATTGTGCCAGATAGGCTTTTAATCTCACAAGGTTGAAATAATTGCGAAATAGAAGTTTGACGCAAATCTGATGGTGCAGGTCGTTCCCCTTTCACTGCTCTTCACTGATTCACACAGTCATTTCTTCTTCTCCTCTTCTGCCAAACTTTTTCCACAGGTGCGTAGGTGGAAAAACCTCATATCTGCACTTTTGATCATTTTCATGTCTTCAATTGAATCGGCCAGTTTCGTCACCTTTTGTAAACCTTTCAAACATTCAAACATCTCCATTCTTGTAGGACTGATAATTAGGCAGTTTTTTTCAAATTCCAATTTCGTTTTTTTTTTTTTTTTTTTATGATTTCAAGTCGGTTTTAACCCAACAGCAGCAGAACTATATTCTCTGCTGCTCGGCAGCAGGGGAAAAAGAAAACCCATGCAGAGCTTCCACCGTATGGAAGAGGAGTCAGGGGCCTCTGCATTATTGATGAGGCTTTATATAGGCAAACAAAACTAAACACAGAGACGCTCGCAGCTCTGCCTCGGAGGATTGTGTTGGTGGTGGGTGGGTGGGGAGTGCGGGGGAGGGAGTGAGGAGAGACATGCAATTCTTTCAACTTCGTTATTGTATTTGCACAGTGCTAAAGCAGAGCAGGGAAGAGATTAAAAGACAGTGACACAATACAATCAGGAAACAAATGCTAATGTGCATTGGAAAATCAACACAGCTAAGAGGCTTTTGAAACATATTACCTGGAAACAGATAGATGAATAAATAAACAACATAAAACAAAACAAGATCATGACCAAAGAAGAGTGGATCAGATAACTAAGGATGATAAAGGGGAAAAAAACGAACAGCTAAAATATTCATAAAATCACAAAGGGAAGAAAATGAAATCAAATAGCTACGATGGAACAAATGAAGTCATGCCGGATGTGTATAATCGTGTGTGTGCGTGCGTGTGCTTGCGTGCAGAAGTATTTAATGCATGAGTAGGTGTACAAGGACAGGAGAAGGAAAGGAGGTCACTCGTACAGGAATGTATTTAAAAGTCAGCTCATATGCTTTTCTGACAGGAGGCGATGCAGTAAACCCCACCCGCCTGCTACTTGAAGGAGGCTAAAACAAACACACACATATTTGCAATCTCTACCTGATACACATTCAGCTGTTCCGGCATCTGTAGCTTGTAATTGATAAAACCAGATTTTTCAATATAGAAGATGGAGAAAGCCACGGAGGGGCGAGAGATGGAAATGGAAATTGAGGATTTTGAATCCTCCATTAATGGTCACACACACACATGTGCACAGCACACGCAGTGAAATGTAACTCTGCATTAAACCCATCCGAGTATCAGGAGCAGTGGGCAGCTATTGTATTATCGGGGCCGGGGGGGCAGTGTGGGGGTCTTGCTCAGGGACACCTCTGCAGTGAACTGGCTCCTCACAATGTGTTGCTCCACAGGCCGTATTAAAAACGCAGGGCTGACTCCGACAATCACTCAAACTGCTCACTCTTGCAAAGTCATCGAGGACAGCTCCGAGCAATTCTTACACTGCTGAGAGTAAAAACAAACGGCAACCCCCCCCCCTGCTCCACCACAGGTTACTGAACCAGGCTGAGCAACACCTGCCTGATGAAATCGCATACATCTCATGACAATAAGATATCTGACATTTGAAAAGAAGCAATGCCTGCTGTTAAAAATGACTCATGGCATGAAGTGGAAACTAATCCCATTCTCACACTGACGTGAGCAGGGTATCGATCTTCTCCCATAACTCTCCTGGCAAGCAAACAAATACGCGTGTTTCACAAAATGTCCAACTATTCCTTTAAAAGTCACTTTCTATGCAAGTGTTGTCGAAAGGCGCTTTACAAATTGTGGACATCTTTTTTCGCATTTCACTTTGTTAACTCTGTTCAAAAATGTTGTCGGGTGGAAATTTGAATAATTTGTCTCTATTTTTACATTATGTTTCATATCAAAAGCAGAACGTGTTTCTTAGATTTAGTCCAAAAGTGCGCCAGTAGACCGGACTTTCATTTATGCTTCATCACGCTTGTTTCCGTCCTACACTGCATTTATTAGAGTATAATGCGCTATACTTAGTCATGTATTTTTAATGCGACAGAAAGAAATTGCCCACACTTGTTGCTCGTTAGATTTTAAAGCGTTCTTTGTTTATGGGAAATCATTATCGTTGTTCATCATAGGTGTTGGTAGTTCCCCAACATCCATGTGCCAACTACAATGCTGCATTTAATCTAAATCACTAATTAAAAGGAGTAGGAGTGCGATTATGTCATAAACAGCTGCAGTATGATCAGAGCCCGAGATGGAACATGCATAATGCGGATTTCTGCTTTTGAGTAAAGTCCTTTGCTTCTAGTTTTATTTATATTTATAGGATACTATGGCACTGAACATTGAACTTCTTGATAAAAGTTGTTTTTCCCGTGGAGGTGAAAATTAGCATCAGGATCATAAGCAAAAGGATGAATTTGTCCTTATGTTGTTTGTGACATTCAAATCAAACTATCACCCCAAAATGTCTCATGCTGTACGATTTTATTATTTTTGAATTTGGTCAGCGAATGAGTTCATAGTCAGTCAAAGAAAAAAAATACTTCAAGTCGCTGCCATTATTTTCTTTGCAAGGTAATGAAACATGCAGTCTTCATGATGCAAAAGTAATTGTTCCCACTTAATCATTAATGGATTCATTATCACAGCCTTGTAATCTCATTTTGCAATGCAAGGCACAGAAGAAAGAAAGAAAGAAAGAAAGCCAACCTCCTGCTGTACTTCCACATATAGTTGTCAGATTTACATTGAGACAGGCTGAAGGTGGAGTATTGGGTGGAATTCATAAAGAAGGCGGCGGGTTGATCACATCAAAAAGTGCATGTTGGATTGTCTTGCACACGTACTTACTTTATACACTCTGCAACCCTTAAAAAGATTAAATTCAGCGTGACCTGCAGAAAAAGTGCAGCAGAGTAACTTAATGGCACGTTGTCATTATGACCGTGCTCCATCATGGGCTGCATATTTGCCACCAAGCCTCCATTATTCACACCACAGTGCGAAGTGGAGGCAAACTGGAATTGATCCTGTCTGAGTACACGGACCCACAGCTTTCACATGGGGAGGCCTGGAGCACTTAAATATAAGTCTGGCCATTTTTCGACCTGGACGTTATTTTTCTTATCTCTATCCATCTCGCAGATCGATTCTGACCAAAATCTCATCAATTGCTTTATTATGGAGCTACTTGCATGTTTGTCTGGGTGTAGCTTTCCAAAGAACTCCTAATGGGCCGGTGGACTCCAAATATCCCGAAAAGCCCCGAAAACCAAGCAGTTATGACGTTGACTTGATTGTTGCTGCTCCACTCTGATTGTCTCTTAGCTGTAATGCACATGTGTTGCCAAGGAAAACGCCAAAGAAACTTTATATTATAGAGCGAACTGTGTGTTTGGGGTTGTAGTTTTTTTTTTTTTACATCTGAGTTATGCTTAAAATCTTTAAAGGGACTTTAATTGTCTTTCTTCACCTAAAATGTACTTCCATATGGCTGTTATGGAAAAAAGTTGTTTTGGTATTAACTAAACTGGGCCAAAATTACAATATTGCCACTTTTAGATTATTTTATTTGGACACATCTCTCATATGGCTCCTTTTTGTTTTACTTCAAGCATTTTATTATATCTGAAAAGATTTAGTAGAAAAACATTTTTATATTTCTCAGAGTAAGGTATTTAAAAAAAGGCAAAACTTTAACTGGTCCTTGTTGAGACATTTTTGGTGCAGTCGGAGCTCAGTGTAAATCTCCTCAGCTGAGGTGCCTTCATTCACTTTCTTAACCCAACATTTCTGTGTGTTACATGATTTTTGTGGGTATATTCATGCATCTGTCATCAGGGTGAACTTTGCATTTACGTGTGTTTGGATCTAGGAGTTTTTTGTTGTTCCTTTTACACATTCTTCAAATCACTTTCAGTCGCTCTGCTTATTATTGCCATAATTAAAATTCCTAAAATATACCATCTTGCCTTTTTAATTGCTCATTGACACCCTCTATGATCCGTATGGGATTACAAACACTGCAGACCTGCTGCCCTTCATGAGTCCCTAACCGTAGTTTCGGAGCGCCGGTCGGGAGGAGAACACGGGGTCGTTCAGGGACGAGCCATCATCCACCTTTTTATCTGCCTCGATTTCATCCACTAACTGAAAGAAAATAATTTCTCTGTTTCCTTCTTATGTTCCTTTTCAACAAGCACGCCTTTCACATTATGGTGGAGGTAAGAGCAGTTCAATTGAAGTTGAAACACTATTAGTTTTCCCCCCTTTTTGGGTTCAGAGCTTGGTTTGAATTCTCCACCTCAATCCCAGACCACCATTTTGTTCTTCTCTTTGCTTTTTTCGACAGCGTCTTGTTTACTCGGTTCGGAGCACATTTCTGTCCGTTGTTTATTTTTTTTTTTCTGCCTGGGTTTATTGCATGGATGGATGTCTTTTGTGTTCCCTGCTGAAAATATATTGTGCATGGTGGAAAGTGGCCAACGTGGCTCCGAATGCAGCCCCCTTTTTTTGTATGAATGTCCACCTGTAATGTTTATGTAACGTATTGTGTCTGATGTGACCCAGTTTCCAGAATGGTATCTGCAAGACCTATGGCTCACCACGTCTCCCATGCAGAGAGATGGAGCAGGAGTGTTTGAAACTGAAACTGCAGCATGCTTTTCCATCTTATATGCAGACTGAGGAGGAGTGCAGATACATTTTGCATAAGTAGGAGAATTGCCACTTACCTGGAACATTTTTCAAGTCAGAGAGTGTAAATTACTTAAGTACAAGAGGAGCATAAGCCTTTGCAAATGTACTTTGGCTAAAATGTTATCAAACTGAAATAGAAGTACGGCTGCAGACGTCACGGAAAATTCTCATTTAAAAAGGAGGAGGGCGGCTCACTTAATAAAACCCAGTCTAGCTGTCAGAGTTCAGACTCTGGCTTATTGTCAGTACAGCCTTCCAGCTGAGCTCTTTTTAAGGTCGTGTCAACAACTTTTGGTGTTTGATATAACCTCAAGATTTATAGTCATATCAACAACAAGACATGACCTTAAGATGTGAGTTTTGGAGGCTTAAGTCCAGAATAGCTGTCCATTGTACTTCTATGTCTAAAAATCTAACTTAGCAATTTGATTCTATTATGTTTATGTATTCTTATCTGCACATAAAACCAGGACAAACCAAACCAGGCCTAAAGGATCAGTTCTGATGTAATAGCTGAAGGTGTAATCCGATTAGGCCATGGGAGATGGTTGAGGGTTGGAAGAACGGCGTGAAGCAGCAGATTCTGTTTTCCTGTTTCCTGTGGTCTGCTGACTAAGTGTAATGCGCCCCCGTTTGAGGCCACGGCGCCCTGTGATCGGACAAGGGATCCGGTGACTCCCCAGGGAGGCCGGTCCTGGCCGGGCCGCCTCGTCAGGCCGAAGCCCGGAAGACAGACAAAGGGTTTCCAGAAACAATGCAGACACAAAGAAAGAAAAAGAGTCCTGCAATAACTTGCTTTTTCCACCTCATCATCATCAGGATCGTCTCAAATGCCAGGAAGTTGTCAACGTGTTGATGACTTGCATTGTAACATGAAGCACGAGGCATTGAGGATCAGGCCATCGCCATCAGTCATCGTTCACTTCAAAATCACGGTCAAAGTCTGTCGTCTCTGTTGCCAGGCGTAGTAACTGTGCAGGAATTCTGCTTGGTCTTATATCTTTACACTTAATGATGACTTGCATGGTGTCCTTGAACGACACAGGCATGTCGAGCACACCAGCGGCCTTCTGGAATCATTTCTGATGCACATCATGATCAGAGTCAGTGCCACATTTTTCACCGCGCACAACGGATGCACGGGAATTCGTCTGTGTGACATTTGTGCAGACATACCGATGACTTTCATTGTGCTGCAACGTAGTTAAGACGGAACAGAATAATATAAGACGGTGCGGCCATCACTTGTGTATTAACCCCATCGTCCCCAGAATCAGAAGGACTTTCATCTCTTAGGACATCAAATACAGAAACTTGTCTTTGTATATTTTAAGGCTGGGATTCTGCAACTTACTAACAAGCTCCATGGTAAAAATGGTCCTTAGATGATAATTTTCTGATTTAAATCCTGATCTGAATCATCATAGCGTGTCCCTCCAAATACAATAGATGGATAGATTTTCTGTTACGTTTCAGCAGACTCCTC
The DNA here is from genome assembly GCA_943593645.1 of Bovichtus variegatus. Lineage (NCBI taxonomy): Eukaryota > Metazoa > Chordata > Actinopteri > Perciformes > Bovichtidae > Bovichtus > Bovichtus variegatus. The sequence goes on from CALSCE010010776.1 coordinate 2,392,175, forward strand.
TATGACTTGCATTATAAAACAACTCCTCCAATGATCTTCTTTCATCCAAACCATGATCAGAATTGGAAATGCTTTAATTGCTAAGCACAATAAACATGCAGCAGTTTCTTTGGAGATGCAGACAATTTTAATAAATTGATACAGACCACTGAGCAATGCTTGTATTGTCAGAAAAGACAGAGTCCTTGGATAATTTTCTCCACAAAACCATGATCAGACTAATAATGGCTTCAGACTACAAGCTCAATAAATGTACTAAAATTAGGTTTGGTCACGTTTCGGCACATGGCACAGTAATGGCACAAAGGGAGTCCTTCAGTACCGAGTGTTACCCCGGCAGCAGGTTTACCTTTCTGCTTCTGCTTCTCCTCGCACTTTCCTGTCATATTTAATTGCTCTTGGGACATAATTTGTCGTTAGTTTCTCATTGTCATGCACTCGTTTGTATTTGTTGCTGATCGTGTTGGTAATCAAGAAATGTACACACATTTAAATGTTAAACTTAAAGTCAATTGGGCGGGAAAAAGCGTTGGATAAAGACCTAAAATGTGCAAATCGTCACCCCAACTTTATATTGGGGACTTTTTAAATGGGTCAGGTAAGAGACATAAAACACAATCAGGAAGGGAGAGAAACCAAGAGAGAACTACAGTTAAACTACAGTTCATATAAGCTTTTTAAGTATACAAGCATACATGCATGCATACATGCATACATACATGCATACTGTACATACATACATACATACATGCATACTGTACATACATGCATACTGTATGTATGTACATACATACATACATACATACATGCATACTGTACATACATACATGCATACTGTACATACATACATGCATACTGTATGTACATACATACATGCATACTGTACATACATGCATACATACATACATACATGCATACTGTACATACATACATGCATACTGTATGTACATACATACATACATACATGCATACTGTACATACATACATGCATACTATACATACATGCATGCATACTGTACATGCATGCATACATACTGTAAATACTGTAAATACATGCATGCATAATGTACATACATACTGTACATGCATGCATAGTGCACATACATGCATAAATACTGTACATACATGCATACATACATGCATACTGTACATACATACATACATACTGTACATGCATACATACTGTACATACATACTGTACATGCATACATACTGCACATACATGCATACATATAGCCAAACTCTCAAACCACCCGTATTCACTTTTCTCCAGTCTGCTGCTGCAGGTTTATCTAAAAGTCCATTCAGTGTCAGTTATTCTTTAAGATCAAACCGTGCTGCCAAATGACAGGGGGTTGCCGAGTATACTCCTACACCGGGTCTGAAATTACAGCACGCTGAGCTCCAAATCTTTTGACTTTCGTGAAAAACTCAGTTCGGGTCACTCGTCAAACCGGAAGCTAACTTTGTGATATGATGAAGTCAGTAAAGTGTAAATGCAGTACACTCCTTCTGATCATTACCCAATCAGCTCGTAGTCGTTTGCTGTGTGGCTGGTTACGTTAACACATGATATCAGGCTGGAAAAAATAAGACTCCTGTGAGTTTTTAATTCAACTTCTCCTCCTACATTCTCATATACACAAAACAGCAGTGAAAACAGATGTAAAGAAACGTTTCTGTGAAACTTTAGATTCAGTATTTTGGTCTGTACAATGTGTTCTTGAAGATGTTTTTTCAAGGTGCCAACTTGGGACCGCTTGTGCCTCTCTGTAATCCAACCTCGGCTGCACCGTCGTGGGTAATTTTCCCCATCATTTGGCTGGCGTTCAGTGTGAAAGCAGCGCGTCGAGACAGCAGGTCTGCCTCGCAGCTCTCTGTTAGGGGGGGAAAGGCTTTAAGTAAACATGGCAGTTCCCACTCCAGTCCTCCATTCCCCCTTGAACTGCCAGGCAGCTCGTGAAAGATGCAGACACCCTGCTCCATGTTTCTACCAAGTGTTTTTCCTGTATTCTTACAAAGCTTCCTGTCAATCTGCAGCTGCTCCCAGAGTGATTTATACGAGGACAACCTCCACTCACAGATTAGACTGGATGAAACGTCATCGTCACTTGGGAGAAATGTGGCCATTACAGGAGCAAATAAAACTATATAAATGCAGGTATTAGATTTGAACAAGACTCTGAGTCTATAGCCATGCTAGCAACCCTCGAATAGAACAAATAAAATGCAACTTATTTGTAAGACTGCGTGATTATTCGACATAAACCAATTGTATCATCAGAGCAGTCCACACAACTTCAACTGCGTTGGTCTGTGCCTCGTGCTTGTCTATTTATTTTCCCTGTTATCTATTGATTTCATTTACAGCAGCATTATTTATGCAAAATGTTCTCATAACAGGCACTTAGAGGAATAAATGCCAAACAAGGTTCCTTTTTGTTTCATATTCCCATGTTTTTACATCACAATCCTCTTTTCTTTCCTAGACAACATGTATCATGTTGTACCAGTATGAATAAGAACTCATTAAACTGGAGAATCAGACTTAAGGGTTCACGCGTCGGAGACACCTTTTCTCTCCTCAGTCAAACAGCACCACCTTCTTTTTGTGTGAACGAAAGGACACAATGTTCATGACCACATGTACAATTTCAAATGGATAAAAATCAAAGCCGTGAATTCTACTAAATGATGTACAGTTTGCTTCTGGTGCCAGAATAATCTTGTCAGGACAGGCGGTTAAGGAGCTTCGGATATCACCAGTGTTTGTCTTTAGGAAAGGGCGAGTGCCAAAACCCTCCACAGTAAATTAAGTAAACCTGTGTGCTGAAATGTACCTTTTTTATTCCTCACAACCAAAGAGAACTCATTGGTGTGAGCGTTTCTCGTCAATTGTCTGTGGCTCGTATCTGTAGCAAACGTTGTTACCCAAAAGGGGGCATTTCATGCAGCGCAGTTAGGAAGCAGAGTGGGACTGAGGAGCTTTTGATGTATCATCCTGCTGTTTGAGTGGATCCTGTGGGCCTCAGGGTCTGGAAACTTGCTCCAGTTCATCAAGCACCTCGTAAGCCTTCAGTTCAAGTAAAAACATGAACGTCGGCGGCGTGGCAGGGGGAGCGCTTTTTCTTTTTTACTGACACCAGCGATACAGAGGCACGGAAGAAAAAGTCAAGATTTTACAGAAGCATATCTGGTTTCATCAAAGGCCGTCGGTCGTGCTGCTCGTTCTCCACCTTCTGTCCTTTGGAAATGTGACTCCCACACGCATGCTTCGTTTTAACCTCTATCCTCGCTCGCCCTCTGTCTTTCCTGTGAAGTCACATGTGAAAGTGATCAGCTTAATCCCAATCACCAGCTGTGTTTAACCTACTTTGAATTTGGAACACTTGGCTTCCTTGCTTTCGCTTTTGTTTATACGGGATTAGCATGAACACTCAGCATGCATGAGGTTTAACCTGCCAGGGTCGGACACAGCGGCTCCAAATGTTTAAAACCATTTATTCATTTTAATCATCCTGCTTCATATTCATTCATGTTAAAGTCTGATATGATGAGACTTGCTCTGTCGTAGTCTAGGATCTAGATCTTTCCCCATCCACTTTTCCTCAGCGGCTCAAACTGGCAACCTTCCAGTTTCAATCCCGCTTCTGTAAACTCAAGCAAATGCAGCCCTGAGGGGTTTAATTGAATTTAAAATGAATGAATCCAAACCCTGCTTGGTACGTGGTGTCCTTGCTGCCAAAAAAACTTCACGGTAGTAATAATACTGAACTTAAACATTCAGCACTTCCTAAACCAGACTTTCCTAAAGTGCTTTAACAATCAAATAAAGCAAACAACAGACCCGTAAAATAAACAGAAGCAAAACAAAAAAAAAAAACAATGAGGCACCACAACATAAAAATAAAATAAAGACAAGCTAAAAACAATATGTTGACAAAAAAATGAAAGGAGCGCATCGTCACATAAAAGCCAGTCTATAAATGCAGGTTGTGATTTTAAGATAATAGTGATGCTGCCGCTCTAAGCTCCTCAGGCACGTTGTTGTTGAGCCAAAAGCCCGGTCACCTTGAGTGTAAGCCAATACTATTTTAATGCCCTGCAACAAAAAAAAAAAAAGAATAAAGAATAACACCGTCCTCTGTCTTTTTTTTTTCCTTCCATCTCTGCCCTCTCTCTCCAGGATCCCGGACCTTCACCCCCGTCCCCCATTTTGGGACACAAACCTCTGCAGCTGATCGAGGTGAAAGCCAGGGGACGCTTTGGCTGTGTGTGGAAGGCCCAGCTGCTCAACGACTTTGTGGCCGTTAAGATCTTCCCCATTCAGGTATTATAATACCAGTCCGTGTTGTTTTGTTGACTTCTGACCCCTTTTGTGAAGTGCGTGGATGATGAAGACAAACGGAAAGCTAAAGCTGCAAGGATAAAAACAGGTTTTTTTTTATTAGTTTACTCACCTCGCCACCTTTGTCTTCTAAAAGCTATATTTGATTCTTTAGTTAATTACGTGGCTTGACGGCAGAAATAACATCTGCATGTCTCTCTTGTCTAGGACAAGCTCTCTTGGCAGAACGAATATGAGATCTTCAGCGTGAGCGGCATGAAACACGACAACATCCTCCACTTTATCGGCGCGGAGAAGAGGAACAACAACCTGGACCTGGAGCTGTGGCTCATCACCGCCTACCATGATAAGGTATGCTGTCCGGGATGGAGCTACAACACCAGCAAAGCACTGAATTTATTCTTTTATTTATTGAGTCATTTTCTGTTTTATAAGAACGTCTCAGTTTTGAACTGTTGAACTGGCTTTTGCCGGAGAATAAGTGGTTGTACACGATTCAGGAAAGAAAATTCTGCATTGCTTTTTGTTATCAAGTTTAATAGCAAAGCAATACATGCGGTCGCTTTTCTCATGTAAGATTGCGGATTTTCTTACATTTCGTACGTGGTAAATTTTAGATTCTTCACATTTTCAATTAAAGTCTGCACGTCTTCTTTTCACCTAAAAAGCAAAGCTCGTCCGAAACACTTAGAGAAACATTAGGGAAAGTATTGCTGTACAATACAGAGGGGTGAACGGATGAAAGGAAAGCTGTTAGTGATGCATCCTTGCATCCAAAATAATTCAATTGAGTGTGTAACTGAAACTAAAACTGAAATGAATGAGTCCAAATAAGTGCTCAAGTTTCCACAACTGAACAGGAGGATATCGCATAGTGAGAAAAAATAAACAGACCAGTGTTTTTTCAAAAATATTCCACTTTTAAACGCATTTTCCAGTTTACTACAGCGCACGTAAACAAATGATCTGATTTATTCCCACGAACCAGGTTGTTTGTGTCCATGTAAACACTGTTATATAGTCGTGTAGCGTAGCGTCTAAAAGCCCCAGAACAGGCAGCTAATAAAGTTGTCAAGACTGGAAAAGGGGAAAATATGCATGAAACCTCCACATTGTATTGATTCTGTTTGGTGCCTTAGGAGCTAATCCATAATCACAACATACTTCATGCTGTTTATTCTTTTCTTTTATAAGCGTTGTTTATCCAGAGAAGGTGGATTGGAGCTTTGTTCGCCCCGTTGTGCTTCACTCACCCTCTCAAGCACGGTCTTTGTAGCGTTTGGGTTTTAAGTGCCTCTGTGTTTTGAGGGTCATTACAGACGAAGTGGAGAGTGATTCTCTCGTACGCTTCGCTTGCTTGAGTTTCCCAGCCAGGCCAAGAATTTAAATCACCCTGCTTAAGAGACCTTCCCTGCGTGAATAAAGGTTGAAAAATTAAAGGTTGTGGGTGTGGCGGTGAGGCTTTAACCCAACGTACGAATCTAAGTAAGCCACTTAACCCTGCAGCAGCTCTACAAGTGCTACTCTGACTTGTAGAAGCTCTCCAAGTAGAAATAACACTGAAGAAATCAGTTTTTAAGTAGTTTAAGGAAAGGTCATACTGCCAGCAATATATCAGAAACATAGTTTCATGCCTTGTCAAGCATGCACTGTAATTATTTAGAAAGCAGAAGGCTTTAGAGGACACATAACTTAAACATTAACCTGCAAAAAGCTTTTCCTTCCTGCCAGTTTTTTGGAGAGCAGGTGTCAAAATGTTGGCCACGTCGGTTTGGGCTGAAACTTCCACAGCTGGAACAGTGATTGCAGAGTTCAGTGTCCTTGACAGCTGATTTATGACTCGATGTTCGGTGCTTTTCAGCAGCTTTATGTGTTGAGGTTTGCAGTATCCCTAGCATGCAGTGGCTTGCTTTTAAGGATGCTGGCCCCTTCAACTAATCCCTGTACTTGAATCTTTTCATGTCTTGGACAATGCATGCACGCTAGTAGCTGCCAATGGGTGTCTTTCGAAGGGATATTGTCTGATTTGTTAATTTCTTTCAAATTGTTAAAAAGAAAGTGACCACAGTATTGAATATACTGAACAAACCCAGGTAACACAGGGAAACATTTATCCAAAAACAGCCCAACTGAAGGGATCAGAGTGACAGATGTGCTGGATCTGCCTGCCCTCTAGTGGTCACTCCTGCTACTGCATCTGTCTTTGGCCTGCCTGGAGTGA
>CALSCE010010776.1:2398916-2448502 GCA_943593645.1 Bovichtus variegatus
CGGATGCAGATAACAGATATTTTTCTTTAAGGCAATATTTAATATAAATCTTCAAATGCTTTTTTTTTTTTTTTTTTTTTGCAGCTGTCAGGTGATGAAAGATGTATCTATGCATCGGGAAATAGTACAAAAAAAAAAAATGTCTTTGCTGATAAAGAGCCTGCGTGCTCAGCGAACCTTCCCCTGATGAATGGAGATTAAAGAAAAACGATCACACACCACAACAGGGATTAGATAAATGAACAGCATTTATCAGAGCTCCATTATTCACCAGGAACAACACATGTGCAGGAAGTTGGCTTAGTGACAGCGGCGGCCAAAGGACCTCGCTGTGGTTTTAAAAGGACTCTCAGTAGCTCGTGAATTTTTATTTATCACCCTTCATTGAAACATGAAGCTTCCGAAATCTGTTCCCGTGTTTTTCTCTCTGTGATGATCGTCCCTACAGTTTCAATGTTGAATTGTAAAATCAAACTAAACGTGGATATCTGTTCCTGAAGAAGCCGTCAGTGAAGCTGATTTCAACCGTGTTGGAAAGACTTCCTTTGATTGCCAAGTCCCTTGTGAAATACAATACTACCCACAAGCTTTAGTGACTTTCCGTCCATTAGGGATATTGCTGTTTCCATGGAAACGTTGCCCGCTCCAACCATCACTATATTATTTAGCATCATTCATTCCTGCAGTCATTTTGTATTATTGTCGAATCAATTTCTTGACATCACCCACATTTCTAGATCCTCCTGAGACCCGGAAGGAAAGAGATTTTTTTTTTGTTTTACATATTCACACACACCAGTGGGATGTGATCGCAAAGATTGTTTTCTCAATCATTTAATTTATTTATGTTTTATTACATGGCAGGTCAATCTTTTCCACAAAAAGTGCATCACAAGGCACGACTCGGTTATAATAAAATAATACATTTTCTTTTTAATTCTTTCTCATTTAAAGAATATTGGAAAGGAATACAAAACAAATTGTTGAACATGCTCTGCTGCCTGCCTCTTCTTCCTCTTCCTGAAGGCTCAATGTCTGACTCTCCCTCAGTGATATTCATCTAAATCTTTTCTCAGATCCTCATTGCTCTGTTTCCTCAAGAAGTCCCACGCAGAGGACACAGGTTAAACTGTGTACTTCAAATTAGCATATACTTCCAAATGTTTAATAGAATCTGGTTAATACAAATGAAAAACATCGTCATAAAGAACAGAAACCATCTATATTTATGAATTTGATGACTTGGCCACACCCACACGTGTGTGACATTACTAGAAAGCCCCGGATGTGCTTTGTACATTACATTAGGACTCAAACTAACTGCATGCATGGTGTCATGTCCCCCACAGAGGACAAAAACAAATCTCAGGAGTGGGGGAATACTTATACATCACGTGTGTTTGTCTTCTTCGCTGTTAGTGAACGCGTCTTTTCTCTTATCTGTCCCCAGGGCTCGATGACAGACTACCTGAAGGCCAACGTGGTGACGTGGAACGAGCTCTGCCACATCACTCAGACAGCGGCCCGCGGCCTGGCCTACCTCCATGAAGACATCCCGGGACACAAGGACGGACACAAGCCCTCCATCGCTCACAGGTACGCTGGCCAAATATCGATAATGGCTTCTCTCAAAAACATTTGTATCATTCTCACTGACCTCAGGAGTTTTACACACTGATCTGTGAGACTGAATGTTTTTTCCTTGTTTCTTTTTTGTCTTTTTTAGAGACATTAAGAGTAAGAATGTGCTGCTGAAGACTAACCTGACAGCCTGCATAGCTGACTTTGGCCTTGCCCTGCAGTTCGAAGCGGGAAAATCAGCCGGAGACACACATGGACAGGTAGAGTTTACAGTGAAACATTAAAATATGAACTTCTAACCCAACTCTCCACTGTGCTTCCTGCCTTTTTAGTTTGGAAACTAGCTTTTCATACCAACAAACAAATGAAATTGTTTGTATTTGGTGACACTTTGAATGTTTTAGTGGTTTTGACCGGCACCCCGTTGACTCCTTTGTACCATAGGGATCGTTACTGAGCCGCCATTATCAATATTCATTTGTGAAAATACCTCACAGCGCCTATGGGTGGCAGTGTGGGCCAGAAATCCAGTAATGGAGACTTGTGATGTTCTTGAACTGGCCTCAGAGGTCTGTAAAATACTAGTAAATAGTTTTAAACATCTGTAGGTGATGGCAGATTTAGGTTTGGATGCTGGACATATGAGGAGAAAGTGGTTCAGGCACAGCTGCCTTTTAACCTCCCTGTTCTTCAGTTGTGTCATACGGGGATCAGCTTACAGATCCCGTATGACACATAGCTTGATGTTTCTGCCAGCTAAGCAACAACACGAGCATCAACTTTCGCCGCCTCAGCCTGTCTTTGAGCTGTGTCATGACTTTACTCTTGCTCGCCTGATGTCCTGATGTTGACCTCTTGAGCTGTTCCACTTGAACCTGTAGGTGGGGACGCGGCGCTACATGGCTCCTGAAGTCCTAGAGGGCGCCATCAACTTCCAGCGCGACTCCTTCCTGCGTATCGACATGTATGCCTTTGGCCTCGTCCTCTGGGAGCTTGCGTCGCGATGTACCGCCGCTGACGGTGAGACCGATGCATCAAGGGGGAAAAACAAAATCAGTTTGTTCATATTTTTTTGCAGACTGTGTTCTGTTCCTCCTGGTTAATTAAAATGTGGACATGTGCTTGTGTGTTTGCAGGCCCCGTGGATGAGTACATGCTCCCGTTCGAGGAGGAGGTGGGTCAGCATCCATCTCTGGAGGACATGCAGGAGGTCGTCGTTCATAAGAAGCTGAGGCCCATTCTGCGAGACTGCTGGCAAAAACACGCGGTGAGCAATGAGGAGACCCTTCTGTTGTTGTCCAGTTTGTCTGGAACTGGAAGCTCGATTCACTCAACTTGTTGTCGCATATTTGATATTTGAAAATATCCCCAAGAAAGAAATAAGCCTGAGAAAGACCTTGTTGGACGTGTAAAATGTAGTAGAAAACTGTAAATGTGTTTTTTCCGTAACTTCAGTTAGATTTTGAGGCAAATAATCAGATGTGAGTCATTTAGTTTGTTGTTTTGAGGCCAAACATGAAGTGAGCGTGAGCTCGTCAGTGGCGCTCTGACCGTAACGCTGACCTGCTGCTCTCTCTCAGGGTCTGGCCATGCTTTGTGAAACCATCGAGGACTGCTGGGACCACGAGGCCGAGGCTCGCCTGTCCGCCGGCTGCGTGGAGGAGCGCATCAGCCAAATGCAGCGCCAAGCCCCCATCATCGGCCCCGAGGAGATCGTCACTGTTGTCACCATGGTGACCAATGTGGACCTCCCGCCCAAGGAGTCCAGCTTATGATCGTCCGATCGACCGACATCGGATGAGCCAGCAGAAGCACGGATCACCACGAGGGGATGAACAGCCGACCCTGGTTGGTTTGGCGTAGTGGTTTTTTTTTTGTTCTTTCTTTCCGTTTTTATCTTTTTTTTTTTGTTTTTGTTTTTGTTTTTCCTTTAAGTGCGGGCCGCTACTCGCGCTCAGGAAACCCCCTGCGCCCACCTCGCCACATCAGTTGATATCCAGCTCATTTTGATATGTGGGCCTGAGGATTTGAACATTTTAGCGGTCGAAACTGTCTGATCCTGAGCGAACGGTTCAGGATGTTACGACGACAGACGACGTCCCCGAGTGACAGTGCTGACATGCTGGGACGACGACACTCAACGAACACTTTCACCATGTATTGTTTTTATATACATACACACACATAGGAGGGCGACCTGTTCTGCTCGGTTTTCTACAGAGAGAGAAGATCTGGCAGAGAAATTTCATAGAACTCTCAGTGCATTTTAGTGTAAAAAAAAGAAAAGAAAAAAAGACGAGCACCTGGCTATCGATACATTTGCTGTTTTCTCGTGTGCGTTTTTCTGAAGAAACGACTATCGTTCTGCCAATAAGCAACGGCTTCTGAATGTTTATAGTGTAATGCTGCTGTACATAGTGTATTATGGACCCAGACAACTTGGTAATCAAGCTTATTTTAAAGGGGGAAGGGGGGAGGGGGGTCCATTTTCAAGCATTACGACGATAAAAACCATAAACCTCCTTCAACCAGGTATACCTCAGTTCAGATGGACACAGTTTAAATTCAGCCCTCTCCCTATTCACAGTCACAGCTCACACTTTCCACAGCCCTGGCTCTTCATGACATCCAAACAATCTGCCGTCAGCCGTGACACTCATGGGTAATGTAGTCGGCAAAGCCTCGATAAACATGGCCATACACACCGTAAACAAAGTGTTTCTCCCCTTGTACCTTCCCTTTCTCAGTCTCACCTTTAGTTTTGCTCCACTTTGATATTTGACTGAATAATAACTCTCTCCTTTTTGTTAGTTTTGTTTCTCTTTGAGGTTTTCTTCTGAAAATGGGAAAAGAAAAAAACGCATACACCCATAATGAAGTTGTCGTTTAAAGTGATTATTTTTTTTCCGTTTTGGTTTGCCGTGTCAACTGTCAACGGAGTAATAATATCTATCGCTGACAAGCCTAATTTTGGCCGTGAGATGTGGATATACAGTATATGTATTTATATCTCTCTGGATCAGCGCTGGGTACCGACTAATGATAGCTTTGATATTTGGTATCTGTACCAAACTCCTGAAGCATATTCATCTTGTTCTTTTCATTTTATGACGTCGGTTATACGTGGTCTGATTCTATCTATAGAAAAAGCCGATCAACAAAAGATCGTCCGATGTGTTTATTTCAGGAGCGGCAGCGGCTTCTGAAGTGCAGGGGTACCCAGCCCTGATTTGGAATTGTACCTGTATTTAGCTGAGCCAGCTTGCTTTTGATTTGATTGCACACATCTTTTTTGGATTACTATCAAGAGTTTCTGCTCTCTTTTGATACACCTCAGGAATCTTTGCTACTCACCACCTCCTCACGTCACCGCCACCCGTCTCGGACTGGAGCACCTCCTCTCTCGCTGATTCTCACGCGTCCCCTCTCTCTCCCTCTCTCTCGCCTCAGCTCCACTTGTAACGGTTTAGCCGTGCCGTCATGCTCAAAAAACGTGTTTCCGCTGTCTTTGTTACCAGTCCAAATTGAATCGAAACACTAATACCACACAGGTCAAACCGTGCCCATCCTTACACCGTTAGTTTGCCAGTGTTTCCACTTTAGTGAAGTGAAATGTTACCCAAACATAGCTCCACACAACCTGTTTGTTGCCCCTTTGCTTATCTGTCTTGACAAGCAGGCCAAATAAGCTCTTTTTTCTTTTCTGTGTTGATGCTGTCTTTTTAACCGGTTGTTTCCCTGAGGATCTTGAGCTACTGCTCAGACCTTTGTGACTCCGGACAACTGGCCGGATGGACAGCGAGTCTTATGTCTTTCTTCAGAGTTAGACACAGTTGATGGGTGGTAAATGAAAAAGATAAACTGCCAGATAGATGCAGTGTTATGTTCCCCACACAAACCCCGGTGACACAAACCAAACGATCGCACGGCTAACTGCAGTTAGACGAGCGGAGACGAGGAATCTCTTTCTCTCCTTCATCCTGGTGCCATTTCTAAGTATCCATATTAGTTACTCTTGTAGATGTCAGGCAAAACGGATGTATCTGTCGTTGTTGTGAAAGCAGCAGTGACATTTTTGAGTCTTTTCTTTCTTCTGAGGGACAGTGAACACTGGTGCCGGCAGACCTGCAGTCTCTCCTCAAGCTTTGGGACGGTTTCACTGGACGCAGTTTAAAATCAAGCGTTTTAAAATCTAGTGGTGCGTTTGGAAAAAACTTAAAAACATGGAGAAACTTCTTTCTACCAAACCATTTCACAATCAGGGCAACTCATAACGATACGTTCTTTATAACATGCTTAGCATTTTAAGCAAACGCCGTACTGTAGTGCTCAAGAAAAATAAGAGCTAAGTAAAGAAATAAATAAAATGAAATTGATTTGTGATCATTTCTGAACAGGGGAGTCAAACCACAGAAAACAACCAAGTCTATAATTGAGCTGAACATTTGAGACGATTGCAACAACACAGCAAACCTGAAGGAAGTTAAAGCCATCTTGTTATTTACCTTCTGTAGCACGAGTACGATATTTGCATCAATATTGCTTCCTTTTGCTGCTGCTGTTTTTCAAAAAACATTGAGGTCCTCATGAAGCTGACACAGTCAGGGACGATCAGCCCTTCAATAAGCACTACCTCACTCGCAGGGATTTCTTCGGGGTAGAAAGTGTGGCAAATAAACCAAAACCGTAGCCAGGTTCCTCGAATAGAAAGGGATTAAAAAGTTCCAGTTTTGGGGATAATTTCTGGGCGTAAACTCCCATTTCTTCCCATATGTTTGAAAATGAGACTAAAAAGAAGTTTCATCATTTTTACAGTTATGCATTATTTTTTTTGTGAAACTTCTCCATTACTTTACAAGTCTGAACAACAGCAGAAGGCTTCTTATTAAAAAAAAAAAAAGAAAGTGCATTCACGCTGGCACGACCAGAAAGGGAAAAACACCAGAATGAACCTTTTTGTGTTTGTATTTCACCAGCCAAGTGGATTTTAATAAGCAGCCTCCAGATGTTGGTTGGTCACCTGCCAGAGTGGCTGGTGGAGGCGACTAACGTCAGCCGCAGCAGCGCGCCTGCGTCTGCGTGGCGGTCACATCCCTGTACTGTAGGTAGAAGGTGGAACATCTTCACTGTTCAACAGCTTGAGTTTAAACTGCGCTCGAGAAACCGACCCAAACTGACAAATACCATTCAGGGATTCAGTACTATGCTTTTCTAAGTTCTAGCAAGTTATATGCAACCAGTGCCGCAAATTACCCTACAGTTCTGTAGGATCAGCTGCAGGAGTGACTTTCAATATATACACACACAAATAACTTGTAGCATTTTAATTTCTTTTTTTTTTTTTTTTTTTTATCCGTGACCTTGCATATTGATATGTTGTATTTATTTTTTAATTTACAGGCCTGAGGTTCTTGGGGATCAGAGTTCAAGTGCAACTCAGAATAAAGTTGTAAGAGTTGGCACGATTCATGGTTGTTGTTGTTGGGGGGGGGGGGGGGGGGGGTTGCGGGTGGGTTTTCAGTTGTAATTCAGGAAATACTTTCATTAATTCAAAAAGAAAAGATATAAACTGTAACGTTCTTCTTTCTATTCAGTCTATGGACAAAACGACCGAGAATGAATGTTCTTCAGACTCCTGGATTTCAGTATTGTGTGTACTTTGGTGGATTGAGCCCGGCCCTGTGTAACTTTAGAGGGCTTTGGGTTTGGCTGGTTTCGTGTGATTGTGCCCCGTCACTGTAGAAACTAGTAAAACCGACACACTCAGAGATCCATTCATACACCTCCCGGGTTGTACGGTGACCTTCGGAAGACGCGAACCACTTCCTGCTCCACGGGCAGTGAACGCATCATACAGTCCAACCAGAAAATAACAGGAAAGGAAGATTTTGAGCTTTATTTTGGTCGTTAGTTGTAAAGCTCCCAAATAGATTGGAGCGTACCAGTCCGGGGGCCAGATGTCTAAATGGTGTGTGTGCAGCTCACACAGACTTCAGACACACACGTCTCAGCTGAGGAAGCTGAGGTGATTTGACGAGGAGATTTTGATGAACCTTGTTTTTAGGTTGTTTGCCAATTTCCCAGATTGTGTTTATTATTTTTGCATTGGACACAGCGTTCTGTAAAATGTCATTTAAAGGCGCTTTTATAAATTTAATTTAAAATAATTGAAGTGATGAATTTCATCCTTTTTATTTACATTTGAGCCATCATCTCCTTGTTGTTTTTTTTTTTTTATTATCCTGAATTGTGAAGCACTTTGTAAAGTCTGTTTCAACGTGAGCACTACAAGTGAACCATTGATTTCTGTCTTTGTACATACATACAGTTTTATTCGTGAATAAGTTTATGCATCTGGTCCCTGCTGTACCAACATCTTTCTCCTTGCTTTGGCCCATCCTTAAACCTCACCTAATTTTCAAGCTCCACATAAACTCCTCAATCTTTAAGAAGCATTTCAGTTTATTATTTAGTTTGTTTTCATCTGAACCTGCATCCAGATGTCAACACGTCACTTAGTTGAGGCGATTGGAGTCTTTTCTGCCTTTTTTTTGTCGAACCAATCAAACCTCTTCGCTTCCCCTCAGGTCTTGACTATCTTAGCAAACCTATTCTGCCGCAACTATGGTCTAAACATGGTCTGAACATTGTCATTTCGAGGTGTGTGAATGGGTTTCCTTAGCATGCAGGCTTTACGTTTTTCTATCTCGACTTCCTCGAGCCCAGCACCTCACATTGCTGTGCATATAAACTACCAGTGAAACATTTGTGTCTTGTCGCCCCCACTATTTTAAGCAGTCTAGGATCTGTACAGACATGAGAACATAAATACCTGTATCAACTATATACTCTGAGCTGAATCTTTATAAGTGCGTGTTGAACTTCAGTGTTTCCTCTACATTCATTTATATTTTTCTTGCGTTTTTGAACCGGCAGCAGGGCTCGGCCTGGCCGCATAAAAAAAATTGCCCTTTACTCTGCGAAAAAATAATTTAAGTTGAGCTTTGTGTAAGCTAAAAGCTAGAGGCTCACTGGAGTACTTTGTAAGGCATCCAAGAAAGCACTTAGAGTTACTTGGCAGAAAAAAAACTAATGACAAACATTCAGCTCGGGGCGTTCCTCAAGGAGCCTTGGGTCCCCTGACAGTTGCAATTTGCGAATCTCCAAAGCGCTTAAAAATCAGTTGTAATGCTCCATAAGTGATAATGCAATCACCCACTACGGGTATTTCATTCCAGCATCTCAATCTCCTCCTTTCCCCACTGTTGGTAAGAATCTTAGAGGAAACATTGAACTCCAATGACCTCGCCGCTAAGACTGTCTTGGCAGGCCTGAAATCTCTACAAATAAATAGCCCAAAAACACAACAAACGTTTATGACCCCACGTTTCTCAAGGCCCTCGAGTTGCAGTGCTGATCCAGGATCTGCCAACGCAGCCTCTAATGATAATGATGCTCACAGGGTTTCTGGTTTTCAAGGCTTGAAAAAAAACGAATAAATCTAATCTTTTTTTTTTTTTTTTTTTTTGGGTCTCTAAACTTCAGTGGGTTGTTTTAAAAAGAAAAGAAAAAAAAAAAACGATGAAAATGTGTTGTTTCTTTACTCCTGATACATGTGACTGTACGTTTTATGTTACTGACAAAAAGATGTGAAAATAGGACGAGAAACTGACGTCTGGAATTTCAAACTGAACAAAATCCTCCCGCAAAGAGTTGAGTTTTTCTCATCTGCGCTGGTTCCCATCCTGACCTCTGACCTCCCAGTGAAGACACGGCTGGATCAGAGAAAAGAGAATTGCCTTCGAAAAGTATTATAGCAGAATAAACCTTAAGAAACCCTGAATACATTATCACAGAGGAGACTAAATTGATCCTGATCAGTGCTGTGACTCTCGGCTAAGCCGGCCATGGTTTTTATCAGCTGAAGTGATCCACGTGATGTAAATAAATGTGTTTTTAGATTGTGAATGCTGATGTTTTTCTTTTTCCACTGACAGAACCACACTATTACTTCACTCACTAGTGTTTCCAGTAGGGTAAGGTACTTTAGAGTGAGGTTTTACGTACAAAACAATGACTTTATAAAATATAAAGTTGAAAATCAACCAAGTATTCAGGCCAGCTACAATACAAAAATGCATTTTAATACTCCTGAAAAAAAGGAAAATCTGGTCAAATTCAACTTTTGAAGTTTAGATTTCACAAGATGGTTATTTTACAAAACAAAACTAAAACAAAGAAATGATGTGTAGGGTGTGGAGTGAGGTGTCCTTGAGCAAGACCATAATAAACTACCAGAAGGGACATTTCACCTTCAGGTGAGTAATAAGAGAATTAAATTATTATTACTGACACTAAGTCAATTTAAAGAGTGCACTTATTGTTGCATGCTTCTGAATGAAGACGGCATCGTCTTTGCAGCACAAGGCAGAGCCTGCTTAGTTCCACAAAGTCCTGAACATGTTCTGTGCTCGCTGTTATTAATAGACCTGTTAAGTGCATATATGTACTGTATGTGCAGTGTTTTGTCTAGGATGCAGCAGTAAAACGATCACTGCATTATCCGTCACGTGTCGTGATCGCACGGATACATTACGAGTCAATGCAGCTGCTCAACAGCACTTAAAGCACAATTATAAGCTTTTAGCCAGGAAACAATCTTTTTACCTCCTGCTGATGTTGACTGCACAAATCCACCACTGGGTGGCAGCATTCAGCAGATGAAGCGCAGCCTCATGACAAACGTGTGTCGAGGGGAAATCATCTTTCCACACTTTGAGGTCGATTTCACATTTGTCTCAAAACCAGAGCTGGTGATTTTCTTGTTTACGAAAGCAGATGCATATTTACATAAAGTCCAAATGTATGTAGTCCTAGCCGAACGGCGACATGGCCCACTGCTTGACGTCGGTGGGGCATTGTGGGTACTTCTGCAGGGCCTCCATGACCTGACTGTGGTCCAGCATCAGTCTCATCAGCTGGTATTCCCTCTGAGTTTTAACCGAGGAGCTGTCGACCGGCCGGATCATCTCCAGCTGCTGCAGGTGCTCGAAGGCCTGAGGACGGCGAGAAGTGTTGGCGTCAGTCACTGAATCAAAGTGGAGTCTTTAAAGTAGGTTTACATTTTTATAGACGTGTTAATATTGACTGTTTCTCTGTCTCTTTAAATGTGTTATAAAGACCTTCATGATGACTGGCTGCTCGAAGTTGTACATGGAGTTCGACTTCCTCTGCAGGAACTTCTTAAACTCTTTAAAAAGAAACAAAAGAAAAACAGGACATGTAGAAAAAACAAGTATGAAAACGGTTAAATTACATTCTGGCTGATGTTTAATTGTTTGGACTCACAACCAGACTTCATTTTTAGCACCGGTGCTTAACTGTTATTTCCCCTATTGATTCATTTTGTTGTTTTTCTCCCATTTGCACCTTTCTTGATAAGCTCTTTAGGATGATATTTTTATTTTACATTGCACTCAAACTAATTATTTCCAGCTTTTCTTGCAGTTGCATATTCACAGAATTACTAAAAACTAAAAGCGAGTTTTCCCATGTGACCATCTTGAGGGTGGAACAGCGCTCCTGTATCAGAGTTTCTGTTTTGATCTTTCCTGTCTTTTAAATATCTCTATCGTGTGTTGCTCTTCACTGCTCCGTCGGGTGTTCTTTTAATCTCCCAATTTTCTCCCTTTTGTGTTTTACGACAAAAACTCGTAGAAGTATCAAGTCGCACCGTTGTGAACCATTTGCAGATTGAAGGGCTCTCCTTCATAGACGTCGTTGAGGTGTTTCATGGCGATGATCAGGCACAACTCCAAGATGGACAGACCTGAAGAGAAACAGGAAAAGACAGATGCAACACGTGTGAACTCATTGGAGAGTCCTTAGTGGGAAAGATAGGATTTTTACGATTTAGTTTTTTTACCGTGGAGCATATTGGCCTTGGCGTCGGTAAAACACATTCTGCTGGCCTCCAGCAGGTCGGCAGGTTTGATGGCAGGTTTGGCTACAGACACGCGACTCAGACACAACATCTGCAAATAAAACAGAGTTTTCCCTCTTTAGTGCCTCAAACTAGATGGCAGATGTACTTTGTGATAATTAAAATGTGTCGTACCAGCAGCATGTGCATTGAACGGAAGTCCTTGCTGGAGTTGAAGTGTCTCTGTAAAACGTCCTCCACTGATTTGTCTTCACACAGAGTCTGAAGGAGAAAACAAACCCCGTCCACTTTGAATGTACTCACGTCTCATTCAAGATGTTTGGACTGAGCCAGGATCAGTCCCTTGATTTACCTTAATGCTGGCGTTCCAGTCCTGAGAGAACTCGCTGTCCGGGAAGTCGTCCGGCAGGCTGAGTTGGGTTCGTACCCGCTCCAGGTACTGAGTGAACGTCGGGTTGCTCAGCAGGTGGATCTGACGGTGGGAAAACCGCGACTTCACCCGCTTCTCCAGCAGCTCCAGGACATCCTGCATGTGAATTAACCACAACAGAAATGTTTCATTGTCAAAAGCGGCAGTATTACGGTGAAAGGTTGGGAGGATTGAGCGAGGCTCACCAGTCTGCAGGTGGTGCCGACCACAGCGATGGGAGCCTGGGCCGACTGGGAGACGTCCAGCAGGTTGTAGAGCAGCGTCTGGTTCTTGTGGTGGGCAAACAGGTCGAACTCATCCAGGACGAACAACACCGGGCGGCTGCTGCTGCGATCACCTGACAGGAGAGAGTAACAAACCACACATTTATGGCCTTAAATGTAGATGATTCAATCGAAAGAGCTGCATTATCAGTGATGAATCTTCTACATTTTCTAACCTTTCTTCAATGCCTCCAGCAAGAAAACCAGATTCTCTGCAAAACTTCCCTGAAATGCAACAGAAGCAGGTTTTTAGAGCAGTTTTATTGCATCATTAATGACAAAACTGTTAATTAAACTCTTTCCAGATACTTACAAACACTTTGTCACCCACAACGTTTTCCAGGTGGAGCTGCCGGGTGATTTCTTGTAGCGCTATTCTGTCGTCAGTCTGCAGGAGACCTACAGCAGACAGGCGAGAAATGTGTCTGATAATCTGTAGTCGTAGACATTTTTACCCAATAATAATGAAGTGACGTTTTTTTTCTCTGGTTTCTTCTGTGGCCATAAGAAAGAGCAAATACAGAAATGAGAGATCTTACAAACTGTCTACGTATTTACATCCTTAAATTCTCAATAAATAACATGAGGTATGGTGAGGAATCAAGAGCCGTACCATTGAGATGAACCTGTAGCAGGTTTTTTTGTGCTTCTTTTTCCTCCAGCAGGTCTCTCAGCACACACTTCAGCAGCTGCACACACAAACACACACCATCAGACAATACAACCCTCCCAGGATTTAAACACACTTGCAACACAACTCATCTTTTTTTTTTACCCATAAGCCAATTTCAAGCTTGTGTTCTGGCTGCAGAGGCTCACCATTGTTTTTCCCGCTCCTCTGGGACCGACGATTAGCACCGAGTTACTCTCCCCGTGGACGGCCGTCCGCTTCAGCAGCTCCAGGAGGTGTCTGAAAATACAGCCTTATGACTACAATACCCATAGTGCTCCTTCAGTTGTGGAAAGATGAGTTCTATTGTTCAAAGAGAAATGTCTTGTCTGTTCTTCCTACTTAGTCAGTAAACTGCCTGCAGTAACAGCTCCATCTAATAAGTATAAATGATTAAATCCTCGGTGTTGACGATGGATTTCACTACCTGCTGGAGAGAGCAACACCTGGGATGCTCGTGTTGTGTACAAGTCAGCTGGGAACTGGAGCTTTTCCAACCTGCAAACTGGGACAGTGCCGTCAGCCAGGTGAGACTGAACTGGGTCACAGACTCAGAGACTCCCAGATCGTCTCTTTATTACATATGACAAACCTACTACAGTTTCTATTTTAAAATGCAAGGACTTTCCTTTGATTATGTGAATCTTATATCCATAGATCCCTCTATAAAAGAAGATTTTTCTCCACAGTAACAAATGCCTGCAATCTTTGAACATTTCATGTGTCATTTCCAAACCATTCAAGACCTGTAAATGACCTAATTCTTTAAAAATGTAACTAGGGTTGAAACAATTAAAATTGATTGTTTGGTTGACAGGAAATGAATCTGAATTGCACGCACAGAAGTAAATAAACCTACTTGTGTTGAGCTTCCACTCCCTCCGGCCTGTCAGGGAGCTGCTGATTGCAAAGCCGCACCCTTAAAATCTCCTGAACCTGAAAATGAAAAGAAATAAAACCATTATTACAGTGACACATCACCATAAACAAGTTAAAAGAGAATAAGTGAAACTGGCAGATACAAACCTGTGTAATGCATTCTCCTACTGGCAAATGAGCCTCTTTTGTCTTCCTCTTACTCATGGTGCTGTGACTATAAACTGCAAAACATGTAGTTCATTGGTTAAAAAATGACATTTGTGGTGCCCAAAATGTGCTGCAGGGATTTCCAAGGGTCCTTAATGACATCCCATGAAAATGAAAACTACTTCAGTATGTTTTTATTCCATAAAGCTGCACCACAATATGAGAGTAATTATATTAAGATTGCTCTCTCGGCCCTAGTTTTACTTTCTGCCCAGTTAACCATCTCCTCACCAGCAGTACGTAGCTACAATTCTGTATTTAATCTCATGTGGATGCAAATCCTTTAGAAATTGCAGTAATGTGTCAATTAAATACACTAAGATTGTAGCTTGGACAGACTTTGTCTTGGATGTTGACAAGTTTACGCCAAACTCCAATCTAGTATTAGTCAACACTATGATCTCGCCTTGTGTGACATATATGCACTAATGCTGTAACATTAGATAAGGGCTATAATAAATTAGGGCAAATCACCATTCAATTCGGCAGACAGCTAATGAAACAAGAAACATCTATTTGAAGACAATTTCCACTTAAATAACTGCCTCTGAGGTGTGTTCACAACATAGCCTGCCTTTTTATAATATACATATATCCATTTAACCACAGTGGGTGATGTGTATGCCGAATAAAAGAGTAGCTTGTAAATATTCAGAAGCGGGCGCAAATTATGTTCAATATGTATTATTATTTGCGCTAAGCAAGGAGGCAGTAATTTGTCATAATTTACGAATGGAGTTTGGCATCACTTTCTCTCCACGCTGAACTGACCGTCACCGGGGCTCTTTAGCAGCACGCTTTGTCTTAGCGAGGTAAGATTACTTTGTGTATTCACTTACATGAACGATAGTTTGTCTAGCGATGTATAATATCAAATAATAACGAGACATACCTGGAAATAAACAGTAATTCACCCACTGAGAGGTCTCAGTCTTCGCGGGAATACTGCTCTGCTCTGCCAGCAGTGACGACTTCCGGTTTGGACTGATTCTCCGGCCCTGATTGGCTGAGGCTCAGAATAGAATCAAATAGACTAGAAATGCACTGTCACATACATTATGTGGCAGCTAATTACAATTACATAACAACAACAACAACAACAACAACAACAACAATAACAATAATAATAGAAAAAGGCAATTTATAGGCTTACTTGAAATGCTTTAATCAAGTAGAAATGTTAAACAAAAGTATTACATTTTAAAATGTGGTGAAAATACAACAAAAATATCTTAAAAGAAGTTCTACTTAAAATCTTTTGAAAAAGAAAAAATAATATTTTATTTGTCTTCATGAAATGACCATATATGTAAGTAGGTTCAGGCAGCTGACCATCCAACAAGTATCAAAATGTAAGCCTGATTTTCAATAACACCCCAGGTTTATAGTTCAAATGTTCAACACCAGGCAACCTATATACACCTTTCTTTTAATGATGAATTTTACACTATATATCCTACCTTTCAAATCCAGTCGAGACTCAATAAGAAATTTTAATTTTAGAAAACATCTGTGTGATTCAGACAAAATTTGGAGTAGTGATGTAAAAAGATGACACTGATTGCCCTAACACAGGCAATTATAAATGGAATTATGAATGGAATTATTTAAAATCTGCAAAGCCATAACTGCCACCACTGCTCTGATTTTGATCAAATTAGGAGGGATGGTTCATCTGAATGGCTGCACAACATCTTTTACTCGCTCACAATGACGATGAAGCTCTGGAGATACTTAAAGGCTTCCTGTGGCTTTTGGTTGACTGATGAAAAAAGCACAATAAACCACCAGATATCTTGCAAATCGTCTCCCAGTCTCCGCTCACATTTAGCCTGTCACATTATGCTAAAATACGGCTCTCCGCTCACACATTCAGCTCTGTGTTTGCCCTTAAAAATACATGAAGCGGTCCTTTTACAGCAGCCATACACTGAATTAATGTAACGTCTCCTCAGGTTTGACCTTCAGACAAAATTCAAGCATTTTCAGCCTGAGCTGCATCTCCTGTTCTTCAGATGACTGAACTCCTCCGTTTTGAGCGTTAGTGACCTTTATTTATCCAGGGAAATTATTTTGCTGAGCATCTGTTTTTGCTTCAGTACCACATTGTTACATATTTTCCTACATAAATGCACTCCTAACTCAGAAAAGCCCACAATGCAACAATGCCTTGCTGATATTTATGTTGTCTTTTGTTTAATAATTCTACCAGCTGATCTGGTAATAGGGTATTATATAATATTTTGTAGTATAGTTTTTTTTTTTATCGTATCATTTTCATAATTTTGAATATTTTAGCAGGTTGATGAATTGCTGGAGGTGAACCAGCCGGTGTTAAAAGTTTTAAATGGAAACCTTCCCATTAATGTAATTAATTATAAACATTATAGCAATTTGCAGCTAATAGTATTAATCTTGTCCACACAATACGCCTCATTAATATGACACAATACCTCTAAGCTATTAGCAAAAAATAACTGCTGTTAATTGGATTATTATTAGTGAGTTGTATTACATTAACGAGGAGGTAATTCTTTTTTTTAACCCTGACAATGCATATTACTTTGAACATTACATTATTGGGTAACATTTATCTTCTCTTCCTGCTATAGTGTTACACTGACGTCTATGTGTTGTATTTTAAAGAACCACTCTGGTGCTTTTGCATTTTTTAGGAGAACTGCAGAACAGATACACTTTAAAATTACCATTTTCAAAAGAATAGCCTACGCTTTTTTCAGTTTTTGATGAGATTTTCTTTTTCCACTTTGCAGCCATTCGTCTCTATTGATCTTAATGCAATATATATATATTTCATATGCACAGACTTGGAAATAGCTTGAGATAGAGTCCATCACAGATCAAGTATGTTTTATTTCTGACAAAGTACACGGTATTACATGGTGATGAAAATGTAAGATTTAAGGATACGGGAACATTTGGAAAGCCTTAACTTTGAATTATTCTTTATGTTGTTCGGCCTGCTGTTGAAAAGATGTCAAATGAAAAGAAATCCTCTGTTGGATTGTTGGTATTTGACATTTGTTGTTTTGAGCTCTGTCAGCCAGAAGCCCACTCATCCGTAAAACTAAAACCACAAACTCAAACTACACTAGACCAACTCATTACTCAGGTTTTACACATTGGAACAACAGTGCAGAGGAGCTTGTGGTTTAGATTTAATGATAGTCCATGTTGTGAAATCAGTAAGGATTACACCAAAGTAGTCTATGCTATGGTCTGCATGTGGCTTTTTCTTCGAAAATCCAATACCAGTCACATATACCAAAAATATCAACAAAAAAATATTTTTTACAGAATGTTTATGAAAAAGCCCCAATTTACCTCGTATTACTTCAAGTTAAACATGAATGAAATATTTTTATTAATTTAAAAATGTTGTTATTTCCATTCTGCTTCTCAGACTCAGGCATTTACACCCTGCCTTATATAATATTCGGAAGCCAAGATAATATCTGTAATTCTGCAGCATTTTAGCATCGACCACTGAAATGATTTGTACTTGTCTCATCCATCAAAAGCGATATCAGTGGATCTCCATAATAAGAAGGGTGAAACCTAATAATCTCAGAGGTCATTATTTTATATTCTGTCTGAGGACTGAAGTAAAATACATTAAATATCAGATACATAGTAGGTTATTCTTTGTTTTTGCCAGGGATGGCTGAAGCTCCCCCAGGAGCTGCCAAAGGCCCCGAGACCCCACTGTGGGAGCCATTACTGAGAACAGCAGCTCTGTGTGAGTCACCCCACCCACACATCCAGTTGTTCCTCACTCATTTCATAATTTTATTCCCAACTTTTGCCATGCAGAGTTTATGTATCTGAGCTCTGGGGGTAACGTGCATCACCTCTCCCATCTGCTGGCTGCTCCTGCCGCGCATGCGCATTGCGGCTCTCCATCATTTCCAATATCCCAGTGTAGGAGAACCATCAGAGGCAGAGAACTAATGGGTAGGCTTCTTATTCTTATTTTCTAAAGGTCAGAAACGCACTGCTGCTCGCACATTTCACTGTTTCAGTACCGGTGTGCATTCGCTGTGATGCCCGGGTAAGAGCGGACTGTTTACGGTTTGATTTGACGCAGACAGAAACGTTAGTGCCTGAAAAGCGTCTCTCTCTTCTTCTTCGCTCTCTCTCTGCAAACGCAACGGGTTTGCACGGCTGTTAGCTAGCATGCTAAGCTAACCCGTGCTAACTCGGCCTGGCCCTGGCCTTGCCTGGCCCCTTGGCTCGAAAACCTAACGCGGGCCTAGCTGCTGTTTTTACTTCGACAATTTGAAGTCGGGTTCTGTGTTGTGGGTCCTCAACGTGCACGAGCCCGGTTACGATTCGCCGATTAAATGCTAAAACGTTACTAGCGTAGCCGAGCTCGCCCTCTAATTCATTTTCGTTACAACAAGCTAGCAGGCTAGCAGGCTAGCTAACTAACGGTAGCTAGACAGCTGACGCTTGGCATGCTAACCTCCAGCTAGCTCGGATGCTGTGTCCAATGCATCAAAAAGCACAGGCTGATTTCGCTTGTTGACACGGTCACTTTTTTAACGCGGAGGCCCACGGGAGATGGAGCTTCAGCTGCACGTCTCGCCCAGTGATCAACTAGACAACATTTAACGCCACACGGTTGTCGCTAAAGCGTTAATAAAGCAACACTTGGCACAGTTGATGAGCAGCCCGGCTAATGTTCACCAAGCTAATTGGCTATTAGCTCAGGTTTAGGCACCTATGGTTGCTTTGGCAATGTACACAAGCGGCTGTCATATTCTCCAGTTTTAGGGAAAAGGTCTTGTCATGTAACGTTAGCTAGCGACGTAGCCAACTTGTGTAGCTGTCAACTTTGAAGGCTGCTGCAGGACAATATGGCTAATTTGCCCCTAAAGCTAGCCTTAGCCAACTCCATGGGGTTACAGCGAGATTTAAATGCTAGGTAGAGAATTAATGGATTTAATCTAGTCTGAAAGAGCAGTGGTTCAGTGAGAGGAGAGGGAAGGGTATACTGCTGTACTATTTTGGTGGTGCACAGTTTGTCCTATTCCTTTTTTATCAAGCCCAGGATTATACTACCCACAAACAGTACATGCTTTGTGCAGGTAACTTCCACTGCTACCTATCCCCCACTCATGCTGTTTTTTGACAACATATGACAGACCCTGTTCTCTTGGCACTGAATTCATTTTTAGAGATCCGATCACAAGGGGACAGCTCTAAATGCAGATATTATGCATCAAAAAATGCCCTGGGATCCATCCTCAGAAGTGGTCATGGACAAATGTGACTATAAATGTGCCCCGGTCTGCCTAGTAGACCTTTTATTGAGCATATTGCATGATAAACCTCATAAACACTGTGTTCAAGGTGACATATTATAGCACTGCAATTCTCTTAATTCACCTGTGTGGCCGAGCAAAAATCTGATCATAAATGGTCTGAGATAAATTCAGATTCTTGGAGTATGTCAGCTGGATCTAAACATAGGCTTTGTCTGAATATATAACATGCATGGCGTTTAGTGTATGACAAACCAGACCTTAAATCACATTAAGACACGACTGCTGTGAGGAACGTTCAGGGTCGACGTATTTTTATCAATGTCTTTAAGGTTGTACTAGACTGAGATTGTGTTTGTTTTGATTGTACAGGTTATTTAAAAGGCTCACTGGTATCATTTTGAATTTTTTTTTATCCATTTGGCAGTCATAGAAGAATTGAGGGCTAGGTGGTACTACAATTCAAATGCTGGCAAACCTTAGTTGTGTTCTCCTACAGTCATCATTTAAAGATCTCGTTCTGATCTGAATCACAAGTTGGCGAGTAAAGTTTACCAGCTGCTGTACCAGCTAATAGATAAAACGTTTTTCTCTGTGTTCTGGTCAGGATGAGTCAAGACAATTAGACGTGATTGTGGGCTGGATAGACCTTCAATACAGGCAAAGCAAATTCCAGACATTAAGCTCCCTTGATCACTATAAGAAATAAAGAGGATACATTCATTTCACTGTAAAATGACAAATATCAAAATAAGAGGCACTTTAATGATACCAGCACACGAGAGAAAGAAAGCTTCTTCTTGACCACATAATGAGATGCACACAAACTACTTTGTTTGATCATACTCTTTAAATTTAAAATGTGGACGTTGAGAGAGAACATTTTCATTTACTTAAGCTGCCATCCTTAATGCACTGCAAATTCAGTTACTCAAGAACCTTTGGCTGCAGTTCCACTTGTCATTTTGATGAGATTTCTTATCTGAAACATTTTTTTCTTTCTTTCGGAGACTGCATTGCTGTAAGTCTACAGTGGCTGTATTTATATCCTTTTCTGCATTAACTCTTGATCCATACTGCTTGTATGACGTTTGTGCCAAAATGTCCCCCAAAATGGTGCTGCATCTTTTCCTCAATGTTATTTTGGGGAGGAAAATAAGAAATACTGAATTGTTTTGATTGCTTTCACTTTTCATCTTTCACTATTTCAAATGTTTTTACCTTCCCAGGTGCACTAAATATATGATACTCGCACTATTTTCTGCAGTATTGTCTCAAATCGCAGGCATCAGTGACTCTGCAGTGACGTCAGGCTTCATGTTACTATCATTGTCATTTATTAAGGGCATTCTTCCCCAACATCATTTGTCATGGCAAAACAATAATGACGACAACAGCACACGCTAAGGACAAAATGAGAACACAGGGGGAGCACTTTATTATACGAGTAAATTCAGGGTTCACTTCTATATTTACTAAATATACTGAAAAGGTGAAAACTACAGAGTCTTTCCTCAACTTCCTTAATGTTGTCTTCATGTACAGCAAACTACTGGCATAAAAGACCTTTTTTTTTTTTTTTTTTTTTGCAACCTCTTTTTTTCTTGGCCCCTTGCGTGTTATATCCGTAGCCACATGTAGTCACATTTTTTTAGGAGCCGTACTGGAAATACGGCTACAGCAGCTATGTGCGTAGGCTGCAAAGCTATGTCATAACCCATTAACACAAAACTAAAAATACTGCTTTAGCTGATCCACCTTCATCGCTGCAAAGCAACCTTAAGAAAGTCTAGGTCACCCTACAGCACATTTCAAAAAAAAAAAAGTCCACCTTAACACCTTCCATGTTTCCAGAGCAGTAATAATTGAATTCATGCTGCATTTCTGGTAGGCTTTTATGTACCCACACTGTCCCGAGTTTGACCACCTCTCTGCTCCTCTCTTTCTCCCTGTCTGTCTAATTCTTGTTGCTTTGAACAATAAATGTGAAAAGGCCAAAACATAATGTTAAAAAAGATCAGCCTGCAGTAAAAGGTTACAGATTAGCAGGTACCATATGTGATTTGGAAATGGTAGTGCTTGAGAGTCAAGAAATGGTGGGGAGAGATGGGCAGCAAAATGGTGAAAGCTGAGATTTAAATTTGTGCTTTCACTTTAGCAAGGTGGCAGATTTAGATCGTGTTGCTCTGCCAAAGGTTTAAGATGAAAATATTTGGCTATGGCACCTATGTAATATTTAATCACAATGTCTTTGGTTTGAATCTGGTCCAGGACATTTGCTGCACATTACTTCTCTTTCTTAATGCCTTCCTGTCTCAAAATACCAAATGGAAACCTTTTTTAAAATAGGGGCTAAACATATGTCACAGCCGGAGACTTACTCAAACGGCAACTCTGCATGAAGCACTTGTTAGAAGCATTTTTTCTTCCTGTAATGTGAACACAACAATAGAAATTATGTGTTCTCTGTTACCTCAGCATTTTCCAAACATGAATCTCTTGGAAATGAGATTTTAATGATGTGGTCTCTCTGATAGGACACTACGCACTTCTCCTGAGATGATGAAGTGCGACTGTTGCTGCTGCGTATTTCCAGATAAACAGCATACGTTAAACTGCTGCCTCATTTTTACTGTGCCACGGGTAGCACTACCCTCCTTACCTCTCTCTTCCTCTGTGGTGGTGTCACTGGGTTAGGTCTCAGCAGCTCACAGGGCAGTTATGAGTCAGCAGCACCGGCGGCTGAGAGGAGGCTTTGCATGGAGCGCCATCACTCACATACTGAGTTCAGCCCGATTTACCAGCTTTGTTGGCCTTCTACCAGTGTTAGAAATGTACTGTCTGAGAGAGGGGAAAACTGCCAATAATGCTGCTTTAAAAACAGAATACATCTTTTAGTTGTCTATCTAAAGGGTCGTAAGAGGGTCATCATTTTGATGGCCCAATTCTGATGTCTAAATTTGTGATTTATGTTAAACCTGCAATATTTGTAGCATAAGATGGGAAGCATTTTATTGTGGCAAGCAGTGATAACCTGAGCTGATCTGCATTTAGACCAGCATGTGAGGAAAGACCAGAAAGCGGTCCGTTAAAACAACGCAGTGCTGTGTTGGTGTGGATCATTTAGCATTTTGCCTTTTCAATAGAACAATGGAAATAATTGGTTGTGAATGAAAACACTGGTCTCAAATATTGAAGGTGCTTCACCGAGCAGATTAAATAATGGACTTTTACTCATGCAAAGCAAATGAATCTCATTGACCATTAACTAATGTGCATTCTGTTTCTGTTCTGTCCTCACAGGAACCATGGGAATACCACTACCCAACTGCGTTTGGGAACCAATATGTTGAACACACTCTACTTGTCCGACTGAGGGACTGTATCCTGAGTGGCAAAAGACAAATGGTAAAAAATTAATAACAAAAAACGTTCCTGTGAAAGCACAGTGACTCCTGATCCCCACTTTTTCAGCCGGCATCTTCCTGAGTCGGATGGCTCTGAATGACGAGATGCAGTAATGGAAGTCCACGCACCATTCAGCACTGTAGCCATGAAGCAGCTGAAAGGGTAGGGTCTGCTGTGAGCACGCCTCACCCTACCCGACCCCCCACCCACCGCCCCATCAGCTCTACCTGAGAGCAGAGTCCTACGTTGAAGCATAATCCTGCAGCTCATCCAACCCTCCCACCACCTCCTCCACCACGACTTTGGAAGACAAACATGACGTGCATTGCGAAGACACTGGTTGATGTCTGATATATATACCTCTGAGGTGTCGAGCGTAAAACCAGTGGAGCAATGAATGGCGGAAAGGACCATGAGGTGGGAGATGAGCGGCAGGCCGTCCCTGTCCAGGTCCCCATTGGCTGGCAGCGCAAGGCGGAGCACAGCGGTGGGGTCATATACATAAGGTAAGAAAAACAAACATTCAAGTCTGCTTCTTGAGGTTGAACTGACACCCAACTATTTTTATTTTCATTATCAATTATTCTGTGGATTATTTTCCCGATTAATTGTTTGACAAAATATAAAATAGTGAGAAATGCTAATGAGAATTTTCCACTTCCTAAGGTGATTTTAGATTTTCTTTTGTCTCAGCAACAACCAAATAAATGTAGCTTTCTATCAAATAACACAAAACAAGCAGCAAATACTCACATTAACACATCGTCACATACTATTTTGACCAATTGTGGGTACTTAGTGAAAGTGTTTACTGAGAAAACAAGACAGATAATTAAAATTGTAGTCATTATCAACTAATTGTTTTATCTCTAGTGCAAAATTAGGTGATTTTAAATGTAAGAAATCGTGTCATTTATGTAGTGATATAGCAGGTCTTGGTGTCGGCTCTGCAGGAGGTGAACAGAAACATGATCACTTTTTGCTTGCTGTGCGGAGTCATGATTATTCCCCCAATTTACTCTGCTAAAGCTGCAGTGTTTTTGGCAAAATCTCTTGAACATATTGTCGCTGATAATATTGTAATAAGCGATCCCTTGACACAGGTAAACTGCTGCCCACATGCTGGTGGGAAAGTAACACCAAATTCTATTACGTTTTGATTGTGACCAGTCATTTGTTGATAAAAATCCACTCAGCTTGTGCAACTGGGACTTTGACTAATGGGTTGGATCCTTTACCAGTGATCGTGTTAGGTGGACTGGAAGCTGGTGTCCTTCCCAGCATATGAACCCCAGCACGTGTATTTACCAGCCACAATGAACTAAAGCAGTTGGCTGGTGTCAGGTTTATTTTGGGGGTTGGAAAGAATCCTGTCTACTTCTGTGACCGTGGCCTGATACTGTCACCGCACACTTGTATTTGCTCATGTTCTTTTACATTTGCTTCAGGGATGTGCAACCGTAGATCCTCAGATTAAATATTATCGTGGTTGTTTTGTCAATTTATCAGTTTTTGTGTGATCGGATTAATCAATGGTAGATACTGTTGTTCTTTCATTGGAGGCAAGTTTAAAATTTAACGCAGTGATCACATTCCTTATATTTACTGATAGTCCTTTAATATTCCTGCTTTTACGATCTTGAATTGTGTAAAAAAAGAAACCCCACAATGGTGGTGATGTATTTTTGTTCACCTACCAATGATTCCCCCCCACGCCTTTAAAAAAAAAAACTTTCCCACATAAAAGGGAAAAAAATTACGTATGCAGGCATTTGCCAGCAACTGCCTGCATATTGAGATATTCACAGTGATATATTCATTTGATAAACTTTTTTATTCAAAATGATGTTGTCTAGTTGTTGTTGTCCACTGCCACTATGGTCCAGGCTCCTCCTGCTTCTTAGCTTCTGTAAATGTTTTAAATGACTGTTTTCAGTTCACATGGATGGAAGAATTCCTCTGTGGTGTAGCTCTGTGGAGTGGGAGGATTTTACTGTTTGATTTCATGGTTGCAAGTCTGTAAAACCTGCAGCAAAACCTGCCTCAAGGAGCTGCTCACCCGCATGAAAAATAATTTGTGTGTCTGTCAGTGGAGCATTTCAGTTTGCAATGGTTTCTTTTCATCTTCTGAGTCCGGAATAAAATTGTGGTGGGAGAACTAAACCTTTTGTAATATTTCTGCATACAAATGTTGAGTTAAATGCTAAAAATTGTCAGTTTTCAGAAACTCTAGTCTAAAAGTATTGAATGATATTTACCCATTTAAAACCAATAGGTGCTGCAACATATAATAATTTAAGAGTATTTTAGGATTGGGGGGGAGAGAAAATCCATTGATGTAAAAATCGCGAATCTTATTTTCTAAGATTCACAACTTCCAAAAATCGTTTAAAAAAATGTTATAACTTGAACTCATTCTTGAAGTTCTTGATGGTAAAGATTGACTCCCCTACGTATTTGTGCTCTGGAGCTTCACCAGCTGATGTCCTAACATTGTTCTCTGTGTGCAGTCCCAGTGGCTCGGTGCTGTCCAGCTTGGAGCAGGTGAAGACCTACCTGCTGACAGATGGAACCTGCAAATGCGGCCTGGAGTGCCCACTAATCCTCCACAAGGTAAATTTTTTTTTTCCTGATTCATTTAAAACACACTGGTCGGGTGCATATTTTACAGCTGCCTCTTAACTGGGCTCCAAAGATTTCCTAATTAAAGATTAAGATGGGAGTTCCAATCTGCAAATGGAATTTAAATGCTGTTGTCCAAAAATTACAGCTAAACAAAGGCCCCTTGCGGATTAAAAACTGTCAACCAAACCTAAACTTGCATTAGCGCGTGGCATGTCTGTACGAGAAATGTCACTCTTGGCCGTCATTTTTAATAACACACTTAATTGATCAGCTGTTCAAGTACAAGTACAAGTAACAAGTGAAGAAACAGGAAAAAATGTGAACAACATATCATTTTGAGCGTGCGATAGCAGATGGCGTCAAACAGGATTTTGGTTTGGTTTGGGGAATCGTGTGTCTGATCCCATCAAAAAGAAGATTTTTTTGTGTTGGTGGAACATTTCCCAATTTTTACTCTTGGAGAAGTAAAAGTCTGTGAGGACATTACAGGTTTGGTCGTGCAGAGGTTTTAACCAATCGGTCGTATTCTGTAGACGTATGAACACACATTTAATTTAACCTTCCACAAGCCTCATACAATTTTTGAGGTGTGTTCATTGGAACATTTATTTTAATTAGAAAGAATTAAATCCCATGTACTGTTTGTTGCTTTAGGTAATTGCTTGTAAAAGTTGACTACAGTCTGACGCAGCTGTTATGATGGTTATCAGGAATATCTAAATGCGTCTTCAGACTACATGGTATTTTAATTCAGAGCAGACAATCAGCTCTTGTCTTGCCTTCGCCTCAAGATGGGACACATTACTTATTTGACATTCGTTACGGCAGCTAGGAAGGAGGGAATGGGAAAGGAGGAGGAATGAGGGTGAAGTAAACATGTCTGTGCGGAGGAAATGGTGTCACATTAGTCAAACCAAGGTGAAAACAACTTCTGACAGCCAGTTGTCCAAGTGATGCTTTTGTTTTTGTTGAAATAGCCTTTTGAGTATCAAAAAGTCACCCCTGTCATCTTGAAAGGTGGCTGTAAAAGCTTTGTAGTTCTGTCCTTCACGGAGTAGGGTGGCTGTGGTCAGCTTGAATTATTGTCAGTTACAATGAATTCAAGGAGTGAGTAGTTTTCATGGTGGAAAAGAGCATTAAAGAAATGCCCAGAGACAGCTCTCAAACCAGTCCCGCAGCATAATCCACTTCTCCACTCCCATTCCATGTGCTTAGCATGTATGAAATAAATTCAAGCTGACCGCCGCCTCTGCTTTCTGTGAAGGACTAAACTACCAACTTTGAGGTGTGACGTGAGGCGCCCACTGTATCGCGTTACATAGGGTAATCCGACCGATTATCTTTCTTGAAGCTAAATTTGTCCCTAACGCACCATGTCTGTCGGATCAGGCTGATATCAGCTCGTTCTTTGCTCTATTATTTATGTTTTTAATAAAGAAGATATAGCCCCCCTAAACTTAAACATTTTCCTCCATCTTCATACCTGTTGAATTATCTTCTGGGGACAGAAAATGAAGATAGAAAAAATGTCAGTCTCTGAGACAAGTGTGCGTGCAATCCTTAATTATCCTAAAATGTAGGATTTTACTCCAAGGTCCTGAGGATCACTTTTGTCTCTTATGTTTATCTGCTAGTTAGTTTATTCACATTACACTCTGCAGCTCCAAAGAGTAAGGGAAATACACTGTGCTGATACACCTGGTTGTAATTTACATAATATTCAAGGTTTGCGGCCGTGCATTAATGGCACAGCAAGGCAGCATGGGGACTTTCTAACTGAACAACAGCAACCTTGTCCTGGACCCACAGCATCCCCGTGGTTCCTCTGATTCGATCAAATCCACCATAATAAGCTCACTGTTATCTTCAAATTCATGTATTCACTTGAATCATTGTAATTGTCCCAAAAGCCACGTTTACCACTTTATTTCTCTGGCTTCTATCCTACTGTAATTTTGACCATCTAAACAAAATTGCACTGTAATCACTTTTAACCTTTCCCCGTCTTTCTTGTCTCTTGCTCCTCCTGCAACTACCAAGTCGAAAAAAAATTCCAATGTCATTATTTTTATCTACAAAGAATGAAATCTTAAGATATTGAAAGACTTATAGGAGCATGCGCAAAAGTAAAAAAAAAAAAAAAGTAATTTACATGGGTAGCTGTGAATTTATATCTGTTTGTCCTCAGGTGTTCAACTTCGACCCAGGGGCAGCTGTCAAGCAGAGGACAGCGGAGGATGTGAAAGCAGATGAAGACGTCACCAAACTCTGCATTCACAAGAGGAAGCTTCTGGCTGTGGCAACGCTGCGCAAGAGCATGGGGACGCACCCACCTCTGACGCTGACCAGTCCAGGGGGAGGTACGAGTAAATCCAGTTGTTTTTAATTCAGTTGAACTTAAAAATCAATGTTTGATGGCAGCCTTTAGACACACGTATAATATGCAGAGGTAAGCTGGTTGCTGGTGCTGCAATCAGCACTAACTTACAATGTTTCTGCTGAAAGAAACATCAGCAACCGGCCAAATGTTGGTGAATTTAGTCCGTCACCTGCCATTTAGTCGGAAATGTTAAATGTCCAACTTCTGACAACATACAGAGTCAATGCAGAAAGTTATGTAGGGGTTTCAAGCCTTTGCTTTTAGAAATCTTACAAAAATGGAATTTAAAAAATAGTTTTTAGGGTCAATGTTTTTTTCTTTTTGTTGTTTGTCCTGTTTTAGAGTTCAAGCAGTTTATTTAAGCCCTGACAGTCATTTTTATGGTTCGCCAGCCACTGTGGTCTATAGATAACAATGACATTCCTGCCCTGCCTAATATTTTGTCCAAGGTTTTGGTATTGATTTAACTGTAATGTGCTTTGTTTGGCCTCAAGGTACATCATCTGTGGTCGCTGCGCATTCCATGTCTCAACGAGCAATAAGGACTAAACCCCACGATGGCCTGCCCAATGCTGTTGGCCCAGACTGCAAGAATCATTTCAAGATGATTATGGCAGTCGGACAACAGCAGCAGCAGAGGCTGTATCCTCCCCAGGAGATGGGTGGAGCCCAGCAGCCCGAGCTCTACTCTGGGTACCCCAGACCGCAGAGGCTGGGCAGTGGGGAGCCAGGCCCCAAATCCCCTTACCGGGTTGGGTACGGAGGCATGCTGAGCCCACCTCCCTCCAGTTCTAAGCTGTATGGAGATGGCTCACAGTCTCCCTGTGCTGACACTCTGGGCAGCCCTGATGGCTTTCCAAGGACCAATCCTTGTGGGTTTCCAGGAGCAGGCAGTCCTGGCTCAGCCTCCATCCATGGGAACACTAGGACGCCTCTTTCTCCACCCAGTGTAATGCTCCATGGCTCCCCTGCGGGCCAACCATCTTGCGCCATGACAGGGAGGACTAGCACGCCCCTCTCCCCCACGGCTACTGCCAAAAGCCCTGTCATGAACATGAACATGCCTCGCGGGAACTTCTCCCCTGGTATGGATATGCCTCGTGCAGCATTTCACCATAAAACACAACCCCCTGTGCATCCCGTACCGCCTCCTCCAGCCATACCACCCTCCTGTGCCCTTCAAAAAAGGCAGTTGACCTTCGAAAAAGACCCATTAGGCATCCTGGACCCCATCCCCAGCAAGCCCTTCAGCCAGCCCCCCACCAACGCCCCAAACCCCTCCAACTTCCAGCCTAACATCCACTCTCAGGTACAAATGATGAATGTAAACATACCCCCTCCCACCATCGTTCCCTTGCCTAGCAACTTACCTTTACCCACAGTGAAGCCTGGGCATGGCGGCCATGTTCAAAGGACTCAACAGGGTGGTCCGGCTTCCTCCATGTCCCCCTCCCCTGTCACTTCCCCTGTCCACATAGCAGGGCCTGCCCTTGGGAGAATGGAGGCCTCCCCTCATCGCTCACGCTCATCCTCCACCTCCTCTGACCATGGGAGCTTTGCAATGCCCTCGGGTCACCAGGCCCCATGTGGCAACATGAAGGTCCCTCCTCGTTCCCCCAGGTCTGCCATGGGATCTCCCAGGCCAGCCATGCCCTCCAGCCCCTCCAC
The DNA here is from genome assembly GCA_943593645.1 of Bovichtus variegatus. Lineage (NCBI taxonomy): Eukaryota > Metazoa > Chordata > Actinopteri > Perciformes > Bovichtidae > Bovichtus > Bovichtus variegatus. The sequence continues at coordinate 2,428,259 of CALSCE010010776.1, forward strand.
CAACAAAACAGACCCACACCACCAGTACAAAGACTCCCAGATGCTGCCAGGCATGGGAAACTCGATTGGCCCCCAGCAGCACAGCAACCCCATGTACTCGCCCACCTCTTCCTCCTCATCATCTTCTTCTATGGCAACCCCCAGCGCTTCCCAGAAGGGCCACCCAGGACTCCTGGGGATGCCCCTCAACCAGATCCTCAACCAACAAAATGCCGCTTCCTTCCCCGCCAGCAGTCTCTTGTCAGCCGCAGCCAAAGCACAGCTAGCAAATCAAAACAAACTCAGCGCTGCTAGCAACAGCCCTGCTGGCATGGCTGCTGCTGCTGCTGGTGGTGGTGGTGTTGGTATGGCAGGCATGGGGTCTGGTGGCGGAGGTAATGGAGGTGGTGGCGGACACCCTGGCTCTATAAGCGGCCCTCGAGGCATGGAGGGACACAGCACTTTAAACTCAATGCTCCCGCCAAACTCCACCATGCTGCTCAACACTCCTGAGGGCCAGAGTGGTCGGGCGGCTCTTAGAGACAAGCTCATGGCCCAGCAGAGGGACCCCATGCGCAAACGGAAGCAGTCATCAGGCAGTGCTGCTGTAAACCACGACAACAGTAACAACATGGTCTACAACATGCTTAATAAACGAGGCATTGGAGGACCCCATATGGCAGGGCCCAGTGCGACTGAGCAGTTGAGAAAAGTGGGCAGACTTGGAAACCTTCCCCCAAACACCTCCATGGCCCAGCTTCTCCAGTCCATGAGCTGCCAGAGCTCCCACAACCTGGCTGGGAACAGCCATCGTCCAGGTCTTAGCCCCGGCCCAGGGCCTCAAGGATCTGCACAGCTGCACTACAACGACAGCACGGTTATGGTGCCTGGCGGCCCTCAGCAGAACCTCCTAGCTCAGCAGAGGCTGCGGGGTCCAGGAGATACCATGCAGCACTGCCAGAACATGGACCCCTCTGGGGGCCATCTAGGCTCTCGTCCAGGCCAGTTCCCTGATATGATAGCCCAGATGCAGGCCTCCTCCATGAGTAACTGTGGGCCTATGGGGCCAGGAGGTGGACCGGTGGGCCCTGATGGCATGCCGCTGGGACGCCCCCACACTAACCCTCCACCGCTGTCCCATCCCGGCCCTCACCCCTCCCAGCAGAACCTCCTGCACGGTATGAGGCGGACTACCATGGTGGTGATGCCACATGGAGGTGGTGATGGAAGCTGTACACAGACCATCTCTGATACAGGTGAGATATTTTATGTTGCACTGTGCTAATTTCAGTCATGTAAGTCAATAGTTTCCCCACAGTATGTACATGTGCTGCTAAATATTTACATTTTAAGGTAGTTATACTTATTAAAAAAACACAATGAAGACCTAATATGTTAGTATTTATTGTTTTTATTTTCTAGACCGGACACATTTCTGAAATTCAAGTTATTTGTATTATTTGAGCACGACGGTGATTATAGTCATCATAGTGACGAGTGATTACGCTATTGTCCCACAGTTATTGATTTTTGAAATGTTATATATGAAATAAGATGCTAAAAGGCTCCTCAGACTATTAATGATTATGCTAAACACTAGGGCTGCAACTAACGGTGAATTTCATTGTCAAGTAATCTGCCACGCTATTTTCTCGTTTTATTCGTTTGGTCTATAAAATGTAAGAAAATATTGAAAAATGTCCATCCCAGTTTCTCAAAGTTCAAGGGGATATTTTTGAAATGCTATATGTTTTTTGGGTCCAAAACCCAAATATATTCAGATTAATATGATTTTTTTTTTTTTTTAAACTGAGTAAGGTAGGACATTTCACATATGAGAGGCTGAAAAAATATTCTGCTATTTTTGCATGAAAAATTACTTTATCGATTATCAAAATAGTATTGCAGCTTAATGAGCAATCTTTTTTGAATTGCTCATTTCACCTGGCATTACATCTACCCAACTGTAGATTTAAATCCATAGTAGCTACTTTAATTAATGGTTAATGGTTTGGTGACATTTCAAAATGTCAGACCGTACACAAACTAAGCGGCCACAGTCCAGACTGACCACTCTCTGGCTGGAGGATGGTGTTGATATATCCCCCTCTCTTCCCCGTGATAAGCTAGTGGTTGGTTGAAGATGTGGTTTCTATGGTTATGAGTGAACTAAAACCAAAGGATTCGGGTGATAGGCCCAGAGCCTAGACAGTCGGGCTCCTCCAGTATCTGCGAGCTAATGAGCAGGCCCCTCATCTCTGGAAGCTCAGCTAATTGTCAGTCAGCCAGTGTTTCTCTTTGTTTTATTTGTATGCTAGCATCAGTCAATGGTGTAAGAAGATGGAAATGGGATCTGGATCACGCTTTAAGGGAAGCAGCCCAGATAGGGCGCTCTAAAGAGCTTCTCCCAGCTAGCTGGTCGCTATAGTAACGATAGACCCTGAATAGAGACCCGAGTGAAGCCTTTGATGAGGGTTTTGGCCTGTGTGTGTGTGTGTGTGTGTGTGTGTGTGTGTGTGCGTGTGCGTGTGCGTGTGTGTGTGTGTTTGAAGGACTGTGTGTGCGTGTCTGTGACTACTTGAGTATTACTGTGTGTGTGTGCTTCTGTTTATTTGTGTGCATATGAATGACTTTGTGTGTGACTGTATGTTTTTCGTGTGTGTACTCGCGAGCGTTTGTTTTGAAAGCACTGAAAAGACCTAGATCTTGTCTTTTTCCATTTCTGCCTTCTGTGGGACCGGACTACGAGTTTATGTATTTATTTTGCGTCTGTGTGTCCTCATATGTTTTATAATGGAGATACCACCAAGGTCCGCTGCAGTCCACCTGATCTTATCACCAGGTGTCCTGTTATTCTGTGTTTCTCCCAAGTAAAGTCGTTGAAATTCAGGTGGTCCTGTGTAGGGATGGGGATTAAAAGATTTTATCGATACCGATTCCATTATCAATTCCTGATAAATCGTTGGTTGGAAGAAAAAAAAAGTACTCAACAGGCGCCACAGTCTCAAACTAATTACAAACACCCTAAAGTCAGAGTAAACCGTCAAAATTCTGTTGTTTCTTTTATGTTGTCATGAAGGGTGTAAGAAGATGGAGCTAGGATCTGGATCATGTTTTAAGGGAAACAGCTTCTCCCAGCTAGCTAGTATTGTGAGCCCCTGAATAGAGACCCGAGTAAATGGATGTATGGATGCACATGTAACACTGCTCACACACTGGTGAGGATTTTAGCAGCAGCTGCCTACTTTTAATCCAAGCTAGCCTTTTGCCTTAATTTGGACTTCATTTTGAAGAATAAAAGAAAGCTTGACATGGCTGAAGCTGTTTGTTTACACAGCCATGGCAAAGTAATATTTCACATTACACTTGAACCAACATGCAGGCACGTCCCACTCAACACCATGTTGCTTGGTGTATTATAAGTATTATTCAGGGCTATGTAGCCACTTTAAACTATCTTTGTAGCTATGTTTCTACTCATTTAATGGCTAATTTATTCAATTCTTTCCACTGTTAAACTCCATATATTGGCTTGGCTGACAACCGGCTGTCCTGTTGATAATCTGAACTTTTTTTATTGGTGCTTTGTTACCATTTATAGTGTATTCCCGCAATTAGCTTTTATCGCCTTCTGCAGTCAGCATTAATGTACTCGTGCATGTACATCCTTGTGTCATAATCGTAGAACGGGTAATATAAACAATAAGGGGACCCTAGAAAGTACTCGAGTCTCTCCAAATTATAAACAACAAGAAATGACGCTCATACTTAATTTGCTACAGGATTCTTTTAAAGGAATTTAAGATTTTATTGCATACATTTTCTTTGTCTCTCTCACTTATACCTACCCTGTGCCCTGCGGCGATGTTGATTGTATCAGTCTCGTGAGAATGCAGTCATGCCTGTTATGATATCCTTATTTAATTATGATGCCGAATGTTTTCTATTTTGTCCTAATGTCACACATTGTAAGTGAGGATTTCTACAATAAAGAAATGGAAAAAAAACAAACAAAAACAGTTAAGGAACCCTGTCATCAAAACTTTTATCTGCAGTGCCTCTAGTGGTGCGAAACTCATCAGTGCTTTTGACAATCTTACAAATGAATACAGTGAATTGACTCAGCTCATCAAAAAGGTCCCTCCACTGTCGAGGGGCCCTGGTGGCAAAAGCACATAAGCACTCACGGGCTCTTGGGATAAAAGAATATTCTGTCACCAAATGGCAGATGTTATGCCTCTGAGTAGCTCCCTTGATTTCCCCATACTTGAAGCTAATTTGGACGACATGTTGGGGATCTTAAGAGCACTGGAAGCTCTTTGAAAGTGGCCTCGTCAGTGGCTTTTTACCATTAGCCTCTAACCATCTGTTTCTGGACAGCTAGCAAGCTTTGAACGCCCCCCTCCACTCTTGCCATCAACAAATACTCCAAAGTTCATTGTAAACCCCCCCCCAGACCTCCTGCCATCCAGCTGACCACCCCCCCCATCCCCCAGCAGAATAAAATCACACCACCCGACCCTCATAACCCCCCTCATCCACCCATCCAACTCCCCCAACGAGCTTCCTGGCAGTGGACAGCACCACCAATCATCACTCGGTTCCCATGGCAACCTCCCCCGGCAACAACCGTCACTATATCATAGCGGTAGCGGAGGATGTGGTGGGGAAGGGGGAGGGGGTTGGCCGAGTCGTGGCTCTCAGCGTTACAGAGGAGAGAGAGGGGAAGAAAGAAAAGAGGAGGAGAGAGAGAGAAAAAAAAAAGGAGAACACACACAGCTGCCCTTCAGCTACGTAGCATCGCACCAGCTGCTCCAGTCGCCACTCGTCCACACACGCACACCCACAAAACACAACGTTAGGCCTCGGAGATTTTGTATTTGCTTGGGCTTTGTCTGCATAACATTGCTGCTGGGCTTTTTCTTCATTCATTGATACATCTGTGGCCTTGATATATTTTGTTCATGTTCTGTCCTTGAACACTTTGCTAACTAGTCTGGACCGCGCATCTGGCAGCGGGTCCATCTGTTAGTTTTGGGTGCAACAGATTGCTAATGTGCAACTTTTTCTTTTTAAAGTTGAGTTGAGAAACACCAGCTCTGCCAGTCATTTTCTGGTTTCCGGTGTATTGAATTTATTCGGGCCGCCCACTCAAATAGAACAAGATGTTTCTGTTATTTTTGTATTTGTACTTTACAAAAGCCTGAATGGAAATAAAAAAGATATGCAGATTTTTTTCTTGAATTGTGCATTAATGTGCCATTATATCAAGTTGGGAAAATAACTAAATATGCAAGTCATTTGAGGCATCATTTTCTGATGGGATTGTAAACCTTATCTTTGCTGTGCTGTTTGGTTGATGTCCTGAAGCGGGACGGCTCATCCCCCATCAGCTCCTGTCGTGGGGGCCTCCGCCTGTCACTATAACTCATTTTGTTGGATGATAAATTGTCCAAGGAATAATTGCCATACACAATATTAGTGTCATTTTAAGACTGTTTTATGCCCCTGATAATTCAAAGAGCAATATTAAAATATCCTTTAAAAAAGAAAAAAAAGAAGCAATAAAAAAAGACACATAACCTTGGAAGGGAATCATTCAATCAGCATGTTGGCTAAAATGTTGGTGATGTTCTTATGTAAACAAATACGCATGTAAACACATAAGGCAATATCGAGGTCGGCAAAAATGATCAAGGTCAATGTCCATATATTGTACAATAAGTTGTTATTGAGGCCGTCTTAATGGGACACTTTTGACCTGTATTGTCCCAATGGTTTTGCAGGAAACCCCTCATCCCTTGGCTGTGGTATGGGCGGCCTGCAGCAACACATTAGCACCGGCGGAGGTCAGATGTACCAGCAGCAGGTCCACCAGGGCATGCAGCACGGGGTGGCCTCCCACCCGGCCTACCAGGGACAGCAGCACTTCTCTGACAACACACCCTACACAGACAGCAGCAACACCAACGCAGGCTCCATGGCCTGCCTCTACCAGAACTACCAGGTGGGATGATGAGCTACATTTTCATCTCTGGAGCATTTTACATAGTTTCATACAAACATTGTTCCTCATGCTGTGACTGTGCTGCTGTGTGTTTTTTTTATTTATCTTACGCCTGTGTCCTATGTCCATTTAGTCAAACCTCAAAAACTCATCCTGTTTTATTTATTTATTTATGTATTTATTTTTTAAGTCTGGGCATTTAAGTCTTATCTGAGTCAATGAACATTTTGGTAAAGGTATTATCTTTCAAACTACATTTTAGTCAAGTCTTTTTTCGTATGACAGTATGCATGTTGATACAGTCACAGTTGGTGTTTAGTCCTGTGTCTTAGTCTCATTTTAGTCTTGGAAAAATGTTTTGTTGATGCACATCATAGTTTCGTTCACGATATTAACACTGCTGTTGTGTCCACAGTCGGGGATGTTGTCACACCCACAGTTCAGGGAGGGGCAACAACCCCAGGGCGAGGGGCTTCCAGCGGGTACAGCTGGCGGTGACAGGGGCCCCGGCGGAGGCCCAGAGGCGGTGGACGCCATCTACAGAGCTGTTGTAGACGCCGCCAGCAAGGGCATGCACGTTACCATAACCACCACAGTGAGCGGGACCACACAGGCGAGTCCGGTGCCTGCCCTCAGCGCCATGAGTGCCTTTACTGCCTCGATAGGGGAGCCGGTCAACCTCCCCCAAGCAGTTAGCACAGTCCTGCACAGGCACCAGGAAGGGGAGGCGTTACCCCAGCAAGCCAGACCGAGGCAGGTGAGGCCGGGGCGGGGTCAGAAGAACATGGATCCAGGGAAGAGCACTCCAGACGGCCACGAGGCCAACGACTACTTCCGTTCTCCTGGCCGCGGGACACCCAGGGGACAGTGGGACGGGGAGACGCAGCACGGGGGAGGCTTCGATGCTCACAGCAACAACAGCGCCTGGGGTGGGGAGGAGTTTCTGGAGTGCTCGACCCAAGTGAGGAGTAGTCCCTGCATGGAGCGACCCGCCAGCCTGGCCCCCGCCCCACCCTGCACCACTGAGGGGTCCAGCGACCACGGCCTGGTCATGGCTCACGATAAGACCTTTCTCGATGATGGCTATCGCTTCAACAACTGCAACCGGACACCTGCTAATTACAAGGAGCGTCTGGAGCAGACGGTGGAACGCTGCGTCCACATCAACGGCGCCACCCCCCACTTCAGCACCCGGGGTTACGGAGAAGTCCTGGGTCCCCCACGGCAGGAGCTGACGGGGGACGACCAGTCGCCCAGCTCCTCCACTAGCCTGGAAGGACCTCTGGCCACAGCCAAAGACTACAGCCACTACAACGGCCACTTCAACGGTATGGCGCCCAGCCCCTCGGACACAAAGAGCCTAAGCAGCGAGGAGGACCTGCGGCAACCGGACTCTCCCTCCTCAGAGCTGCTTCACTACCGCTCCAGGACATTCAACATGGGAGAGCTGGTCTGGGGCCAGCTGAAGGGCTTCCCACCTTGGCCTGCCAAGCTGGCCGGGGACGAACAAGTGCACAGCGCTGCTATGCAGCTGCGGGAGCAGGCCAAGGTGAGAAACCCATCTGTGAACACCTGTCACTGTCTTACAAACATCTCCAATAACTCCAGAACTTAAAGTCCGAAAATCCAACTTTTATTGAAAAAAAGACGGATGTAATCATTAAAAAAATTCACGACATGTTTTTATCTAACAAAATATTCTGCTTCAATCCATATTTGTTGTTTAGTTTTTCAGAAACAACATTTTTATTGCGCTCTCCCGCTTGCCGCACACAAAGGGAGGCACACACTGACGAGATGCAATCATTAAAGAAAGTTGATTTAATTTTTAAAAATCATTTATTCCAATGAATCACTTTATTGAAAATGAGGATTCTGTTCAAGGATTTTTTAAATATTTTTCAGGGTGATTACGTTATAAAATATGACGACAGACATTGAAAGCTTCATTCAACAACCTCATGAGAAGCTTTGGATTTAAAAAGAAGATTATCAGTACAGCCCCACGGCAAATTATTTCCAGATTCTTGCCAGAAAAGACCAGATGACAGAATCTGTTGTATTTGACTGTAACCAAGTTTCCCCTAAAAGTAAACAAGTATTTTGTCCAGTGGCCATAGTGACAGATGGATTCCAAAATGCTCCGAACACTTCCCCCATTTTACCTGCCAAATCCACATTTCAGAATAGAGGAGGTCCCACTAATGAGGAACAAATTCACCATCATCTTATGGTGTTTGGTGGGAGATTCTTAATCTGCTACCTCACAGACCTCAATGTACTGATGTTTTGTCTTTTCTCCATCCAGGTAGAGCCAGAGAAGCTAAAAACACTAACTCACGACCTGGAGGCACTTGACCGAGCCGCCAAAAGAGGCCTGAAGTGAGTAAACCGGCCTCCATAATGCAAAACCATGGTCTATGATGTTTGCTGTATTTTGGACATGCTGAAAGTAATGAGATGTTTACTTGTTAACTGTTGCTCCACATATGAAGCTTTTAGTTGCACATAGGCAGTTTACAATGATATGGGACAGATTTACCAGACGAAATGTGTGGTCATGTGTGGTCAACAATGGCGCCCTGATTTCAGACAGACAGATGAAAGCACGTTTCTCATTTCTGGTCCGTGATTAATAACTTTGGCTGCTGAAATGACGACTGCCGCCAGTGGAGTTTATCAGCTTGTTTTAATAGGATAAAACATTCATTCTTTGAGTCTGTTCACACAGGTTTTTGACTTGTATGGAAGTCAGAATTGTGTGTCATGTATTTAGTTGTTGTATACACGATATCTTGCTAATTCGGAGCCATTTAATGATGCAAAACTGACAGAAAATGTCACCTACAGGTGATCGATGTGGACGACATGGTTATAAAGAAACCACATTGTTCCTAGCCCTAGTAATGTAGTACTGTAAATGTAAAACTTTGTTGACTGTAAAAGATTAAGATGATGAAGATCAGATTCATGCTTTATTGTTCGTATTTGACAGACCTGTCGGGCCAAGTTACGGTCACTAAGCTATGATGGGTTAATTGCTGCTTAGGGAAGCAGTTTAGCAAATGATGAATTATACAATTAATTTGTTGGTGTGTGTCCAACGTGGCATTGACAGCCTGTCGTTAAGGACTTGGATCTCCGTCTAGCTGCATTAGCTTGGATGTAAATAATGTGAAATGTGAATGTTCAACAGACCGGGGAAACTGAATAATCACTTGGAAGCTGCTATCCACGAGGCCATGAGTGAGCTGGATAAGATGTCGGGCACAGTGAGTGTTTACACCTTTCTTGATCTCCCACAGAGATGAAGAAATCGTTTTTTTTCTCTGCATGCTTTTGCTTTTACTCCGCCTACCTGTGCAGCCGTCACCATGTTTCTTTCCGTCTAACATCAGATCCCATCGAGGGATCGTCAGGTGAAGCTCCCCAAGCCTAAGAGGAGGAAGATATCCAGATAACATTGAATGTGTCGGCCCAAGAACGTCCTCAAAGCCTTCGGAGACTTCGTTCCGTTCAGCCTTGATGCGATCTGAGCTCTCTAACAGGTGCTACACATGGACTTTGAGTGGTACACCCTTGTTCCATGACATCAACTTGACTCAATGACTGACCACAGAAGGTGCTGGAAACTCCAATCACCAATACAGTTTTAACTGTAGAGAAAAAAAAGAAGAAAAAATTGAGAAAAACATTGGTTGCAATTTGTCTACAGCTCACTGAATTAACTATTTTTTTCTAGTATAAGATAGTAAAACAAACAAAAAAAAAAAACGCTACAAGCATTACCTTACATATTTAAGAAAAATAGACAGTCCAAATATTTCTGATACATTTTCAATATGTATATAGATAATCCTGAAATTTCATGCTATTAAGAATTGTATGTAAATATTGTACAATGTCATGTACAAGCATACCTAATGCACATTTTATCTTTTATTGTACAAAAACAAAGCAGAAGTGTACCAATGTCTTGGTTTCTATTCAGAAATGCGGTTACATACGGCCGCATGCATAGGATAAATAAGAATACAGCCTAAAGCTTTTATATGATGGACTGTAAGACGTGCTGTTTTTTTGTTTTTTTTTGTAAAGGAACAGCAGTGGAACAGGCATGAGTATATGAGTTCTCCATTACGAACGTCACTTCACGCCAGTTAAGTGTTCACTTGTATTGGAAAAAAAGACAAAAAACAGAATGAACTTTACCAGCAGAAAGTGTTCAATGTTCCCCTAAAGCGGGGTGGGAAATGACGAGCGGCCGGACGAATGTTGGTAAATCTTCATCTGCTCTACCAGTCACTTTGACAGGAGAATCGTTGATATTTGGAGATCCAGTTTTGTGCTAAAAAGTCTGGTTGGCAGGTGATTTTTTTTTTTTTTGGGGGGGAGTTTACCAACCATTGTAACTGGCAAACAAAAGAAAGTTGGTTACCTGTTGTTTTTGGAAGGGAAAATCCACCCTCAGGCACTTTTACATTGTTAAGTGTCATCTATATTAAAAATAATAACCAGTTGCAGCCCCACTTGATGGCAACTTGGCTGCGAACCTGGCTACTGTAAAGCTGCGTAAACATGCAGCAGGTCTATAATCAGATTTCTCCCGCTCCTTATTCTGCAAGCATGACCTACATACAGTATTTTAACTGTATCAAAAACAATGAGCAAATGAAGTGGACCCTGAATGCAACATAAAATCACCACTCGGAGTGTCTTTGGGTGGATTTTTCCTTCTACTCCAACCAAGAATCACAGGCTGCATTGATGAATTATGTCATTTGGTTGTTGTGATTATGTTCTCGTGCTCGTTTGTACAGTGATTTTTCCATGACTGTAGTCGTTTTTGCCACAACTATAGCTTTAGGTAGAGTAACCAACCTCAGAGGCAGAGTCTAGATTATCAAAAGGAACACTAACTCCGTTTTCAAGAGCAGTGAAAGCATTTCTCGCATTTAGGGGCCTTGTGTTTTTTTGTTTTTGCTTATTGATGTAAATTATTTATGTACAGTACTCCATATTTATTTTAAGCTTTACAAATATGCTAGATGGCAATAATACTACCAAGAGTTGAGAACTCAAGCCTTATATGTGTAAATGTATGTTTTTTTAGTTCTTTTTTTTAACAGTGAATAGATGCTGTATTCAGAGTCCATCACAAAGTCATGTTCCCTTTTATTTAAGAAGTGAGCATTACAGATAACACTTTTTTACAGTGAGGCTTTCTGATCTACTTGTTTTTGTTACAGATTATGTCCTGGATTTCTTAGTTAAAGGAAGAAGATGTAACAACGTCTGCCTATAAGACCATACTATTTATGAATATGCACATCTGAAAAGGCAGACGGCGTTTATGTTGATAATAAATGCAGTTTTAACACTACTATAAGTTTGACGTCGCAAAGCAAAAAAAACAAATCATCACTTGATCGGTCTTAACATGGACAGTGATGCACAGTATTGTGAACTCTGGATCAACACACACACAGCTGCTCCTACAGATCAAAAGCAACCAACAACCTGAAATCACTACAGAATTATCAAGTGCAATATACCAATGGATGGCAAAGATCAAAAGCTTCGAAACTCTGCATCTCCGATTGTTTGAAACCGTTTATTTTACACACACCTTCAGCATCTCCTGACGTGCGCGTGCTCAAAACCTTTTGTTTGGTAATAATATTCATCTTTTTTCAGATGTCCTAACCTAAGAGTCATGAAGTAGTAATTTATTTGTAGCTTTACCTTTTACATGTACACACAGCTGTTACTCCCAGGCTCAAATGTCCTTTAGATTTGATTTAATATCTAAATCTCGGTTTCCCCTAGCCATTACTTGAACTCATTGCAAGGAACCCAACTATTACAAATGTTTCTGATGATAACCATAAAACCAAATAGTACACTACTTTGTAAAGAATGTATTTTCTTTCTCACCCAGTAAAACATGAAAACACTACTATTGAAACATGTCCACAACTTTTGGATGTGCACTCAAGTTTTATAACCCCAGACTTGTAATTTGTGGTGAGGAATCCCACAAATGTACTTTAGTTTTATAACGTACCCTATATCCTAAACGAGGAGCCACGAAGTCAAACTACGAATCACAGCCAAGTGAACAATTTCAGCATTTCTTATTTTGTTCATGTGTACACACTTTTAAGAACCTTAAACTTAAGTTGTGTTTTATTTTCTGAAGAGATCGTTCACTTATTTCAAAAACATTTCTTACCGTCTTTGTCGTGTGCACTCTGAAGAATGCAAGGGCATTTTGAAAAAGCACTGAATTTGTAGCAACAAAGCCTAGTAATGTCGGAAAATATCAGTATTTAAAGATACTTTTATGTCCAACCTGTTTGAAGACACAATTTCCAAAATATTACAAACTTGTATCCATCCTTTTCAAACTGTCCCTATTGTTTGTTTTTTTTCTTCAGTATGTTCACGTTCAAGAAATTCAAAGTTGAGTTTTTCTGTAATCTGTGGCGAGGAAATCCTCCGGCCGATTTCAAGATGTGACGTTCGGTGTCGAGAACACATGAGCTCTTTCGGTAAAGTTCATTCTGCCTCTCCCTCCCTGTTTTTTGTGCAATGACATGCAGGATCCCGGTCTAATGTTGGGAACCCATGTGTTATGGATCTGTTATATCAGTTTCATGTTATTTGTGGTCAAGAGTTCAAAGCATTTTTGTGTTTGAGATGGTATGTGCAGTCTATTTTTTTTTTTTTTTTTGTTCACCTCCCGCCTGTGATTGTGTGTGTTGATGTGTGAGTGTGATTTTTATTTTAATTTTTTCTGGTGTTTGTTTATTGCTTTTTGAATCTCATTTCCCTCTTCCACCCTTTCATTGTCAGTATTTTATTTTTTCAACTTGTAATTCAGTATATATTTTCTCACTAATATATACTTTACAAAAAATAGACTTGCGTGAAGTATGATGTGCACTTGATTGCTCTTGTTTATTTTTCTTTTTGCATTAATGTGGGCTAGGGATAGTTTGTCAGAGTCCATTATTTTGAGATTGTTTGGACTTTTTTTAATGGTTTGATGTAAGCAGCATTTTTTTGTAAATATTGTGAAACATTACAGGTCATGCAGTGATGTAACATTTTGAACAATGTTGCACAGATGTTTAAGATATTAAAAACATGGTCACTCTTACTTGAATAATCTGGCGTGGAACGTGTATTTGTTCCCTTTTTCTTGTTTCCTGATTATGTTTCTTCATAGTTCCCAGATGTTTTTTTTACTCTGAAAAGCTAGTTAACTGAGTTTAAATGTGATTATTTAAGAAATGTAGAATTAAAAACAAGGATACTTTTTAAAGCCAGTGTTTCTTGTGGCACACTGTCCTCTAGTGGGCAAATGGGGTAGTTGAAATAAGCATACTACCTGGGAATATGGGGAATAAAAACATAAAAAGATGAGATAATGTTTGGAAATGCGAAATAAAAACACAGAAATAGATATTATAGATTATTATTATATATTAGTATTAGCTGGATGATGAACTGTACGATGATGTCATGCATTTAAACCAAAATATTACAAACGCATATATAGAATATCTAGATAAAAATGTTTATTTTTTTATTTTTTAAGAATTTACCCCCAAGTTGCAGCTTGTCATAATTAAAAAAAAAAACATAGACGTTCAAAATTAATCTTTTTCAAAGCAATTTAACCTCAATTGAGGACCTCTCCTTCGTGGTGGCTTAAAAGTTGCCTGTGCACAATTAATTCCATCAATTGGGAAATCGCCATCTGCTGATGAAGATCATGTGACGTGATTGAAAGCCCCAGAACAGCTGCTGCTGAATGTTGTGGTAAGTGTTCGTTTCCAATGTTGAGGATTAACTTTGAACCTCAAAATAAAACATGACAGGACACTTTATGTAGCCTGTCGTGTTAGCTTAGCACTAGCATTGTGTGTGTTAGCCTAGCCTCCATCAAAGCAACACAGAAACCATGTTTAAAATGCTAACAAAAAGCCATTATCCCCATTTCTAGTGGAGATAATGCTGTAAGTACCAAGGTACTCATTGTGCAGAATGTCCCATTTCAGAATATTATATTATTTAAAGATAATAAGGCTTTATAAGCATCACTTTAATGTTGCAGCTTGCAGAAGTGGGGCTCCTTTAACAGGCTACTGCTGGGTTGCTTGATCTATAATAATAGTAATATTATTATAGATTATTACGTCATTTATTTGTTGTATTTTGTATTAATATGAATCTGCAAAATAACCATCTTAAATATAGTAGCATGAATCGATAATGAATCCGTTAGCTGCTAACTTTCTACTTGTGATGTTAAAAAAGAAATATATTTATATTTATAACAAATGAGTGCAGGTTTTTCTGTGTGCGCGTGCATACGAGCAGCTCAGTGATGGTGGTGGTGCTGATGCAGGACACGGGTGCGCGCCGCGGTGTCGTGCCTGGAGCGCGCCCTTGTTGCAAGTCAGGACTCTGCGGCTGACTGTCTCTGCGCATCCTCTCCGGGCTCTAACTCTGCGAACCGGACAGCACCCCCGAGTCTGCCCCCGCCGTTAACAGACACATATCAGTCCGCTTTTGCACGATTGTCGGTGTCGCCGCTGCAGAGGGAGGCCTGTGCACCGATGTGTGAGCTGCTCGACGGGGCGCAGCGCTGCGGTTGATCCGGTTTGGCCATGGTGCAGGCGAGGAAACCCGGACATATTCGGCTTGGATGAAGGACGCGTTGCGCATCGGATAAACCGGGAGATTCCTAAACTTCCCCGCGGTGAGGAAACCGGGAAGCCCGACGTTTTACCGCCTTGGAAACGCTTTATTTGCCAATAATGATTTGAATCTCTGTTTTAGTGAATTCTGAACTCTCACTTGGCCCGGGACGCAGGGATAATCATCAAGGCCCCGCTGGTGGTCCCCGAGCCTCATCTTGGGCACCACCCTGCCCAAAATAGACTGATCCTCGGCTGTCGTCCAGCCTGCTGTTCGTTTGTTTGTTTATTTGTTTGTCCCCGCAGTGTTAGTCGGGGCGGTGTAAACAGTGCCAGCAGCTGCAGCCATGATGGATGCGGCGGAGTGCGGGGTGCGGGTGATGTGCCGCTTCAGGCCCCTCAACGAGTCCGAGATAAACAGAGGAGACAAATACATCCCCAAATTCAAAGAGGACGACACCGTGGTCATAACGGCAAGTCTGTCCGCGCATGTTGTTGTGATGCTGGTGTGTCTGCGTGCAGCTGGAGCACAAACACTGCAGTGTTTTAGAGGAGAAAGTCACCTGGAGCTCTGCAGGCAGGCTGGGGATGCCAAGTGCGCAATAAGCCTGTCGTCCTGCAGGAGATGTCACAGCAATATGACGATTATTACCTCAAATAGTTCAGCGATGTTCAATCTGATGTTATATAAGAGAGAAGTAGTCGGTATAAAATCGCCAAGTTCCACACGACAGGCCTACTCATCTGCAGGGATATTATATTAATATCATTATTTATTTATTTGTAGTAATCTGTAAATTCAAACTTAATTTCAAGCTGCCTCTATAGATTTATTTAATAGTATAAAGGCTGATTAAACGACACACAAAACTATATGTAAACACAGTTTTAGAAATGCACATTTATGAAACAATACCACTTATTGATATAACAAAATATTGTAAAATTCCTACTGCAGCATGACAGGCTGCTACTGACAATAATTCAATATTTTAACATATTCATACAATAAAAATATCATTCTGTTGAGCGTCTACATTTTAAAATAGTTTAATAATATAAGTTTATATGTTATATATGTTTGATATTTTTATGAGTTTAAATATCTCCAAACTCTAATCAAATACTTAGAGTAAGAAACAGACAAGTCTAGAAAATACTTTTAATTTTAATATTTATTAAATACCAAAAAATACCAGTGGAGATAAACAGATCACCAAAAAAAGCAGTTTATTTCTGATTTTATGTTTTTTTTTTTTTTTTGGAGCCAATCAGGACTCAGCTCAGCTGTGATGTATTTCCTGTCATGCATCTGCACATTTTGTGAAAAAGGGATGAAATTACAACTTTAAAATCTATTTATATGTGTTGAAATTGATCCAGAGGTCTTGCTGCAGAGCAATATTGATTTCTTCTTTGCAAAAAAACAATTAATAGTGTAATAATTTAGAGGTCAGGGGTCAAAGGTTATACTCAGGATGACTCACCACCACACGTGCTGATCGCTCTGAGGGAAGGTCACATCAATACTGTGTTTATCCACAGAGACTTCTATGTGCACTGACGAGGGCCTCGTGTTTGTTTTCTACTCCTTGGTAGTCCATGTGGGTGGAGCTAACACAGACATCTTCGCACTTTGAGCCAAAAAGTATAGATTATTTATTAAAAAAGAAAATTCTCTTATTTTCTTCTTCTTCTTCTTCTTCTTCTTCTTCTTCTTCTGGAGCCTGTACAACAATGTATGTTGCAATAAACCCCCAACTACTGTTTTTTAAATGACAAAAATTGTCGCAGGAGTCCTAGATGTTGTATTTTCCCACCTGTCATTGAACACAACATAATAGTTGTGTCTAAAAAAAAAAAAAAAAAAAAACAGGAAACAAAAAATCATGGCATAGAAATAGAAAGTCTGGATTGGGATCAGCCCCATACATCTGTCCACATGATGTGTAAAATGTTACAGTAGGTCATGTTAATGCAGACCCCCCCCCCGCGCTCAGTGTCAGCTGCATTACTCATCCTGTTGCATTATTGGCCCGAATTATCAGTCAGGACAAACTGCACCATGACAGCACCATCAATCAAACTGCAGAAACACATGAGTGAGGCGTGCTCTCCCACACTCTTCCTGCCAGAGCGTTCTCTGTTGTATCTCGGGGTTCAGAGACCAGACTGCTGCTGCTGCTGCTGCCTCCATGTGCTGACAGCTGCATTTCACAGCAACGAGGCGTTTACCCCCGAGAGACGGAGACAGTTGGACAAGGGCAGGAGGCATGATGGATAGTGAGACTGGAAGCTGCCGGAGCATTGCCAATCTCTCCTGAATGCAGCCATTTAAAATCTACAGTCATCTTATTGAGTCAAAACTTCAGAAAAAACTCTTGTTGTTTATGAAGATCAATCCTGACTTGATAAAATGCAAGTCAGGTTGCAAAATCGGTTGCAAAATGCACGTTTTTGCAAAATAAGACTATTGAAGATCAGTGAAGATAAAATAAGTGACGTGAACATAACTTTTCTTCAAGCTGTTGTTTGATGTATTCTGTCATTTTCCTGTGTTGGTGTGAAACAGAGTAAACCGTACGTGTTCGACCGCGTGCTGCCTCCCAACACGTCACAGGAACAAGTGTACGACCAGTGTGCCAAGCAGATAGTTAAAGGTACGATGCAACATTGTTCTTATGTAACTGTAATCTATGTGCACACACACCTAATCTGTCCCTCTTCTTTTATCCTCATGTCATTTCTTCTTTTATTGTCAGTTTGTCTGCTTTAAAAAAATTGACAATTTGATTTTAAATGTATGTTTCCCCAGCGATACATTACCCAAATAGTTTTGAGTCCTTCACAGCCAGGAAATAAATGAAAGCATTTATATAAATATTTCAATATTTGAACTGAAACAATCCCATTGTCATACTTGTTTGTTGTTACTCTTAAAAAGCTGCACAAACCCTGTAAAAGCTCAAATTTAAATATTGATATACTTATGATATTACTCTTTAATTGCGTATACAGTAGTAGTGATATTGGCTGTAATAGTAGTAGTAATACTGAAAGCAGCATTAATACTGGTAGGAGTATATACTATTATAATGATATTAATAGCCATGGTCGTACTAATGGCAGCACTGATATTAGTTGTAAAGTAAACAACATGGTAAGCAGGCATAGTAGTCATAGCAGCAGTATTAGTAGTAGATGTAGTAAGTTTATTTGTACATATTCTCCTGGATATTCACGTTTGGTGTTGTTGCAGATGTGCTGGGTGGTTACAACGGGACCATCTTTGCATACGGACAGACGTCCTCCGGGAAGACACACACCATGGAGGTGAGACACTCGTTCGGTCCAGTGTGCGTCTTACATTTTATATACATTAAGAATTCCTGCCTCAGTATTTCAAAGCACAAAAAAAAAAAAAAACCTGCAGTCAGAAACGGAAACATCCGAGGTTTTCAGAGGACGAAAAGACTTTCATGTCAGCAGTTCCTTTTATCATAGTCAATCGATCAACACATCTATAAATCTCAGAGTTAAAGCCATCGCAGAAAGACTGGCAATGACCTTTCTTTATATTATATTATATATTATTTGATGTTCCATCTCCAGTCAGAGGAATAGAGCACAGCAGGCATTGTGTAACAGATTTACCACAAGCACTAAATCCAGTCCAGCTCATACCGTGGCTGAAAGTCCAGGACTGAAAAGCCTGAAAGCAGAAACTGTCTCCTCCCAGGAAGGTTCAATTCCTGCAAACCTGCACTGACGTCCAAATTGGTGAAGGAGGTTTTATTTGAGTGACAGGATTTTAAGTGGAAAAAGAAGAATCCTTGGCACAGACAGACTCCAGCAGTGTCACTCGTCATGTGTGCAGATGACTCGCACACTAATCCACCAAGACAGCAGTCTAAAGCCTCTTTTTAATTCTCTGATCTCATCTGTGAGTCTGATGAAAAACATCAGCTTCACTGTCTTTACATTTATTTTTAACCCTGATGTTTCCTCTTAAAACTCCCCTCCAGTAGCTTCACAGTTTTACAATGACGAGTGTATTTCTTATAGCTGCAACATAACATGTAGCATTAAAACTTCAATTTGTGTTGCTGTGTTCAGGGCAAACTGCACGACCCCCAGCTGATGGGAATCATCCCTCGCATCGCCCACGACATCTTTGACCACATCTACTCCATGGACGAGAACCTCGAGTTTCACATCAAGGTAAAACAAAATAAATGTTTGTGACAGCACGGACCTCAGAAAACAAACATCAAGAAAATAACTCAAACATGCAAATCTGCAGCATGTGCAATAATGGTTCTTAATTATTCTAAATCTGTCTTTAATCTTACATCTCAGATATGGAGCACGTTGAGATTTAATCAGCTTTTAGTTGCATCAAACTGTAAGTGAGCTGTGTTCTCAGGCCAGCTGGAGACATAAAAAAAAGATGGATTAGACAATCAATTACAAGATTCAGGTCACCTGTGCGGATGAAGTTTAAATACATTTTAAGGCTTTTTTGCATATATATATATAAAAATCAATAAAAATATTGATTATTTTACATGAAAAGTTATATTCCTGTTTTTTTTTATTTGGAACCCAAAATAGGCCACTGACTTTTTTATTTATAAAATGAAAATTTGAATTCTTTTCCTAATCACATTCAATGCCTGTTTCAGCAGCTTCAGAACAACATGCATACATAAAGTTTACGTTTCTGGGATGTAACTGACTCTTTGTGCTTGAATTAATTAATTCCCGACATTAGAAGAAAGTGATGCTAGTTTAAAGATGAGCAGACATTTAAAGTTTGGAGTTTCTCCGTGCAGGTTTCCTATTTTGAAATCTACCTGGACAAGATCAGAGACCTGCTGGATGGTAAGTAAGACTATTTATCTCTAGTGTGTAACATTTAGGGTGAATTTAAGTGATACTTGGAGTATGTTGCATTTCTTTTAAGACTCCGCATGTGACTTTGGTGATCTTTGTTCTGTTTGAAGTGTCGAAGACGAACCTCTCTGTGCATGAAGACAAAAACAGAGTGCCCTATGTCAAGGTTTGTAAACTGCACTGAGCTTTATCTCCGGTTGCTACTGTTAGCAAACCTGTGTGAGTTGTTGTTGCACTCGTGCAGACTGGCTGCTGCTGAGCTATAATTCATAAGTGAAACCCCTCAACACATGGTCTTGACACATTTGTGAACGTGTCTCTTGCTCTGTCAGGGCTGTACTGAGCGCTTTGTGTCCAGTCCGGAGGAGGTGATGGACGTCATCGATGAGGGCAAAAACAATCGGCACGTGGCAGTGACGAGTATGTATCTTCATACGTGTATTTTAATATCAATCAATGACATCTTTTCTCACACTTTTTATATTTAATGTATGTATTTCAATGTGTTTTCAAGTAAGTAATATATATGAAGTACAGCTATCCTTTACTTTAGTAATGTAGCAATGCAACAATGTAAATCTACCTAAAGTATTTTTATACTTATACTATTTTATATATATATTTATATATATATATAATATATATTTATAT
>CALSCE010010776.1:2480318-2500546 GCA_943593645.1 Bovichtus variegatus
CACACACACACACACACACACACACACACACACACACACACACACACACGCACATGCACACACAGCCACACATTAATTCAAACTGAGGTGCAGTGTGTGGATTCCCCCACAGGGTGGCTTAAAACCTGCCCAGATACAAGTAAAGGAGGGAGCTGATCCTCCAATAGGAGCCTTCAGTTGCCACTAATGGAGAGCTGACATGAGAAGACTGCACAACAGCACATAACTCCCACAATGCATTTCTATACCATCAATCTACAGCCTGGACGCAGAGGATTGCTGGAGGCTTGTGGTGCACAGAGATGAAGCTTCCCTGCAGTACGAGTCACTTAAAGCTATTAGAGGGAATACATTATCCCCAGTTTGTGTACAGTCATGATTGAAGATGATTAATTAGGTTATTCAAATGCATTTTGTTTGAGGAGTTTAAATGTACGTTTTGCAAGTTACAATTTGAGCAAACACGCCGACTCTGAGCAGCAGCCGTCCAATCAGGATAGTTTGCAGCATGTGAACCTGGAAGTCTCTGCTCAGCAGGTTTAATTTGTTTGATTCGGAGGAGGTTCTCCTTTCAAGGGTTCACGTCAACCTTTGTGAAGAAAACAATTGTAGGTCAGTTGTTGCCATGTTTGCTCAGGAATATTAAATCAAGTCTCAGGTGTTGACTCCATTACACTGAAGCAGCAGTCAGGTCGTATGGGATGGAGACCGGAAAGATTCCCGTGTTTACCACTTGCAAGTTTATCTGACAACTCAAGTAGAAGTACAGCGATTAGTGGATCGACAGAAAAATAATTACCAAATATTTTGATAATCAATTAATTGCTTAAGTTATTTTTTTTTCATACAAAAATGGCAGGTAATTCTTTTTTCAGCCTCTCAAATATTTCTCAGTTTTTTATAATATTAAGTGAATATTTTTGGGTGATTTTACTGGACAAAACAAAACATTTAAAGACATGATTTTTTTACATTTTTTTTTTTACATGAACTCAAAGAGCTTCAATTTCAAAGGACGTCTTTCGATTGAGCCAAAGCTAAATGACTTTAAGTTCAGCGTCAGTCATATGTTACACTATTCTCCTGCATTTATTGCTGTAAAATTGATGAATCTAAATCTTTATCCTCGGCTTTGATTTTTAACAGATATCACTTTGCTGTTATTCGCCTCTGAAGGCCAATGTGGTCAAATGCATACTTAAAACTTCATGTCTGCATAAACTCTCCATTACAGTCTCTCACTGACGGTTATATCACTGTGATTATGTGTTGTGGTTTTACACAATCATTAAAATGAAAAGCAGGAAGAAAAAAGCAGCGCAGACGACCAATAAATCCAAAAGTCATCCTCGCATTTCAAAACCAGAATTGATGTAATGAGCAAACAGCACGACTGGGAACTCAACAGTATCAGGAGGCGAGGCGTCTATTTTCATGAAGAAATGAGAATGATCTGTGTAGTTTGAGGCTGTTTTAATGTATGTGCAACACGGTGGTGATGAATATGCATAAACATCATCAGTAAAGATTATGATTCACGTTTATGAATAAATAGAATAATGGTGGCATCAATAGTTTGTTTAAAGAAATATGTTTTCCCAGTTTTCATTCAAATGGAGGCTACAGATAAGAGAAATAGATAAAAACAACAAATGTATTCCGACACATTCAGCAGGGGGTGCGTTTGATTCGTTCCTCACCTCAGACAGCCGGTGGTGTTGCGCAGCAGCAGGGAGGACTGGAACTTGACCTTGTGTTCGTCGCGGTGCGAGACGCTGCTCCAGCCCGAGTGGGGGATGACCACCGTGTTGGTCAGCGTGGACAGAGCGTCACGGATGATGGTCATCTTCACTGCGTCACATGAGGAGAGGTTCCACAGGACGCCTGTGGGTGCAGGGTGCCAATAAAGAAGCGTTCAAATGTTAAAAGCTTCCAAAGACACAGCTTTCCTGATGCACTGGAAGGTTTTTGTCTTGGTAAAGAAAGTGTTTAACAATCTGGGACATACTCAAACCCAAGGCTTAGAGAGTTACACTTCTGATGGTGGTAAGTTTCATTTCCAGCTGATTTAGGCGGCCATTTTTGGAGGTCCAGTTCTACTTAAATTTCGTATTTGGCATGGTATAATATTGTCTCTTAAAACAGTACATTTCACACAGTAGTCTGGTGAATGTGCATCCTCTCTCCCACGTTACGTCAGCGACCTTCTGCCTGCTGGAAGCGAAAAGGTAATGATGCTTTTGGTGATTAGAAAATTGTGCAAAATTGCTCGAAAACTTCTTAAAACCTATTGTATTCTACCTATAAATCCCTTTGTAACTTCTGTTTAGAAAGAAGCTATACTGACAAAGTTTGCTGAGGTACAAAAATGGAGAAACCCAAACATTTGACAATGAGGGCAAAATAAAACTCAAAAGACAAAAACTGTGATGAAGAAAACAGAAAATGTAATTTCTCCCAACACTAGGACAAAGTTTTAGAGTTGGTGTGAATCAAACCGCAACAGTTTTTGGTGGGAAAAACTTCCACTGAGAGAGGGATGTCAATGTCAAGTGTTTTTTTTTAGTATTTTTTAATTTGCAGGTATATTTCTAAACATTATGTAGTGTGCTTAATGTGGGGTTATGGTAGATAAAGTCCAGACCAAACTAGACAATCTGCATCCACCAAAGTATGAAGTGCAGCTTTAATAATCGACCTGAGCTGAAACATAGAAACTTCATATCAAACTGAAGCCTCTGCTCTGTCTTTCCCAGAATATGAGGCGTCTCGCAGCTTCTTCTTTCCTCTTATTAAACAGTATGTGTGGTGGCTGCAGAGCCGTCTCCAAAGCACATTATCTTATTATCTTAGCATCTGTCCCGAGGACTGTGCCGAGATCTGTTCCGTCAACACTGCGCGCTGAGTGTTTAAGCCGCTGTCGCTCTCACCTCCCACAGAACAGCCGATACACAGATTTATACACAGATTTATACACAGATTCATACACAGCCAGAGTCACACTGCGACACAGAGCCACGCTCAGCCGGCAGGCCGGTGGACGCCCACGCGCACCAGAGCTACCCAACACAGGGCACTTTCACTAACTGCTGGATTTTTTTGGTTTTGGGTAATTACTTTTGCCAAGGAGATCATGTTTCAGTTTTTTTTTTATTGTTAGTGGCACTTGGTGGGAAGTTTGGACATGTTGAGGAGTCACGGGCTTTATTTTAAAAAGCGTTTCTGCATTTTTTTTTCTTGAATTGTTGCGCAAACTTGAAAGAAAACAATCCGACAAATGTCCCATGACACGTCACATCTATAACTGTGTCTCCTGAGTTGTGCAGCCTCGGCAGCAATAATTGCTCTCCGAGTGACAAACTAAACATTTAGTTTCCTCACAGGAAAGCTCCACAGAGCAGCTTTAATTCCACGTGGCTGGACGTACCGGTGACCAGCTCGCGAACTTCGTTGTCGGTGGTCTTCCTGAGGAGGCGCAGCAGGGCGGGCACACCGCCGCAGTTCCTCAGCGCCACCTTGTTGTTGTCGGTGGCTTTGCCGTACACCAGGTTCCTCAGGGCCCCGCAGGCGCTCTTCTGAACCTCGGTCAGCTTGTGATCCAGCAGGTCCACCAGGTGCTGGATCCCTCCCAGGTGACAGACCTGCAGGCCAGGGGCCGATGACGAGTTATACACACACTTTACACAGAAACACTGGTTACAGAGAGACTTCACAGCAGCTGAAAAACATTTTTAATTTATCTTGGGGTTTTATGTATTTACTTAAAATATCAGTCGAAATATCAAAGCACAAAGCCTCTTAAAAAATGATGGATGTGCCAAACTATTATAGCATATTGATAAAGTTTTTACAAATGAGTTTAATCAATATCAAATAACTTTTAAAGAACAAACCCCGCGCTCAGTACATGTAGCAACAATTATCTGAAATATTTGGGAATAAAACCTGCAACATGCAGACGCATCACTGAGGCAAACTTTCTTGTGTCATCTCGAAATAAACGCGTCTCGTGAGAGCAGCAGACGCGCTTCTCTCTGATTCTGTGTTCAAACCGTCACTGAAAACATTTGTTTCTGGCAAAATGAGCAGGCGTGTTTCCAGGCCGCTCCAAAGGCTAATTAAAAGCTCATCACCAAAGAAACCAAACGGCACTAAAATGTTTGTCGCGTGAAGCTCCGCCTTTGTGTTGGAGTTATTTATTGCACGGGAAGCAGAGCAAAGAGAGCGCGAGCTGCGTCTCAGCGCGTCGGAGCGGCGGCGCATTTGGCTTCAATGTTACTTTAAGTTTTGTTGAAGCAGATGGCGCTTTGGCTCAGAGTTTGGCAGAAGAAAAATTCAAATTTGAAACCCTGTAGGCTGAGAATAAACTCTTAGACGGAGCAGGGATACAATAGGAGATATCTGAGGCAATGTAAATGAGCAACACTTGCAGGAGCAATGAGAGATAAAGAAATCAAAAGTCTCGCCTGTATGAGTGTCTGGTCCTTGTCTTGGAACTTTACATTTAATTAGCTCCTGTTTGCATAATTAGAAGTCATTTTAAACATGTTTTGCCAAATAGTTCCTTTAGGAAATCCTAAACTTGAGCTGCATACATTTTAAAACAGTCTTCAGAGGGGAGTGGAGACTTTCAGCTGCACCTTCCTCCACCTGAGGAGCAAGTCAGGACTGTGACGTCCGTATTGATTATTTCCACTCAGACAGCAGCCCAGCGTGTCCCCGTCACCTTACCTCCACCTTGACCCTGTTGTCTCCGTAACACAGGTGCTGCAGGTAGGCGGCGGCGTTGGCCTGGACGGAGGGGAAGTGATGCTGCAGCATGTGGATGACCTCCGGCAGCTCGGGGTCACGCCAAGCAAACTCCCTGAGTGGAAACAAAGAGAAAACCTTCAGCGGCGCTCGTTCACTTTATCTCCCTTAATTCTGAGACCAAACACCGAGCAGCTATTTGTTCACCTTGCTTCAAACTAAATGCAGTAACATGGGAAAAGATGGATTTAGATCATATTTAATCAATGAAAAAGCAAACAGTGAAAATCTGACTAAGCATTAGATGGTATTTGCAGTCATGACTATATAAGATGTATGTAAATGACATCCTATATAATACATTTATGCAAAAAGAACGGAGATGAAAAAGTTTGCTGTGTATTGATTTTAGTAAGAAATGATCCGTTTGGCAAATAACGGATATAATTGCTTTATTGATCTTCAACACAGAGGAATGTTCCGATACATCAGAGATAACCGTGACATTTAAAAGATGACATCATGTTAATAATAAGCATATATATATATATATACATATATATATATATATATACCACAAACAAAGTTAAAGATGAATTTGGCTGATTGCATAATTATTAATTTTTTTCCAAATGTATCCTTACTGTGAATTCTTTTGACAAACGTGTATTGAAGATCTGATGTTGTGACAGCCCTGACACACACACCGTGTATCTGTGTTTGTGTGTTTGTGTGTTTGTGTGCGAGTACCTGGGGTCCTTATGGATGCTCTCGATGGACGGGGTGCGTGTGGCCACCCGCTCCACCAGTCCCGAGTGCCGGTGGGAGAAGACGGGCTCGCCGGCGACCCTGTAGGAGTCCACGTACAGAGCTGCAGTGCTCAGCCCGTAGCTACTTCTTTGGAACGGCAGCGTGCCGCAGTGGCTTGTGGCGCGAGGGAGGGTCGCCATACCTGAGGGGATGTAAGGAGGACACTTGAGAAACAGAGCATGACTGGGAAATACATTTTTACCCAGGTTTTGTTTTCTTGGGGTTCAAGAAAGTAGCATCAAGACTGGAGGCTGTTTGTAGCCATCAAGTGCCAAATACATCCAAGGTCACATTAAAGATAAAATACTGTCATGTTTCATAAGTGCTTAAAAGAGGCGTTTAAAAGCAGAGGGCTGTCTCACAGGTTTAAATCTTGACTAAACGAAGCTAAAATGGCTCCTCAGATCCTCCACTATTAAACTCCGCAGAGCTTTCAGCTTTAAATCATTCTGCAGAGGCTTCAATTAAGAAGCAGCCGAGTACATGAAAGGTTTCAGCCTAATTAAGTTCTGACCTCGGGGAGCGATAATGACAACAGTTCCTGCGCCTGCACACCCTGATTTCAGTCACTGATTTTCAGAGAAATAATCCTCAGAGCCGATGTGAGACTGAGCCTGGCTTCTCAACCTGGGGGCCGGGGCACCTGAGGGGGACGCTGATGTGAAAAATTAGGTCGTCTGGGTAATTCAATGTGAGTTATTTGAAATGTTTTGGAGGATTATTGTTATTTCTCTATTTATGTTACTACTATTAGTAATGCTTTAAATAATCCAAGTCTTTTTTTTTATTTTATGCTCCAAACCGGCTTGTTTTCAGGCCGAGATTAAAGGGGAAATGTATGAAGCTGACAATTTCACAAAAATAAAATTAGTTTTTATTGTTTAATGTTTCTGATTTCTCAAAAGAACCCCCTGCAAACTAAAATATAATTCGCTGCTTGCGAAGCGACGTGCTGCAGTACCTGTGTTGGTCCTGTAGAGGGAGTCCTGGGGGTCGTGGGTGGGGCTGTGGTACAGGGGGCTGTGGAAGGAGCGCTCATCGAAGACGGGCGTCATGTGGCAGTCTGGAGACAACGCCGCCCTCAGCTCCGGGTCTATCTGCCCCGCGTGACCGGCGTATGAGCTGTGAAGTCCTGCAGGTGCACAAGGAAAAGCACGAGTAATAAAGTAAACTTTATTTAGATATTTTTAAAAACGAAATTATTATTCTGATAACAATCTGGCTTTTCTGAGATCTTGAAAAAGTGATTCATCTCAAGAAACCACGAGGAATAATAATGTCATCCAAATAAAAGCCTTTTTAATTAACCAGTTTTCATATGTGCAGCATTGAACATCAACATATTATTGCCAAATGCTTCAGTAAAATTGAAACAAACACAAATGCGTAATAGCTGCGACCACACACGTGCATTCACCCATGTGTTCATGCATTCACACACTCACAACCTCACTAACACTTGACCTTCATGCACATTTTCAGCCTTCTAGGGAAAAAGCTATGTCCGCCAAAGGAGGGGAAGAACTTAGACCATTTGAGAGTTTGAAACAAACTCTAGAAACTCTCGTTTTTTCTCCTCCCAAACGGATCGAAACAGGACTTTTTTAAACACTAAATGAAGCGGCACAACAACATCCTGTATGCTCCTCATGCTGGAAGTTGGAGAAAGCAACATTTTTGGGTCAGCAGAAACAGAATAACGAGGCAAGAACACACATTGCAATAAGATGCTCGGAAGCTATTTACAGTAAAAATAAATAAATCATCATTTAATTAAAATAATTGAGCAGAATGATCGAATCAAACTCTGCGAACATCAAAAGGAGAGAAAGCTGCGTAGTGTCAGTAAGAACCAGATAAAGTGCTCACACATAAATCGCATGTACATCTCATTACTCGGCTCACACACACACGAGTCATCGGTAGGTGAGGCCATGCAAATGCAGATTGGATTTCATAACTCAGCCCGACTGCTGTTGTGCTTATAAAACGCATGCAGACTCGGGTCATTCAGAGTCGGCTGCAGGCGTCGTCATCAGCAAGTCAAACAAGCAGAGCAGAGGGTTTCTCCATCCTGCAATCTTACAGCAGATCAGTTCAAAGAGCGCTCCAATTATAAAGAGGCTTTAGGGCGGGGGGGCAGGGGCGGGGAGGGGGGGGGGGGGGGGGGGGGCAGCCTCTGTGGATCAGTCCAACAAGCTGAAGCACACAATGTGCACTCAGAGCTGCTGATGAAGGAGCTATTTGCTTCTGCAGCCCTCTTCACATCGGCGAGAAACTCTCTTATCGCGAGGAACATTCCTTTAGAAGGGAATAAAAAAAGTGTGTTGAATCTGGACCGCACTTTATTTATTCCTTCAGCGGCGAAGGACACGTCACAAAAGCGTGACCTCCGGGTCAGAGGAGGCTGAGGATGCCAAAACCTTGAATAGTGCCAGAATGAAACATGAATTATGATTCGATTGGCGGAGGTTTGAATCAAACTCTTCCTCTATTACGGAGGTTCACAACCTTTTTGATTGAGTTGAAGACTCTATTAATTACATAAAAGAAGATGTTTTTCATACCATTGAACTGTCAACGTAGAGTTTGGACAAATTTGCATTGTTACTACAAAGTACGAGGACATTTTAACCATTTATCTACTACTATGAGTTAACTATTTCAACAGTTTATTTATTATTATTAGCTACAAATTATCATTCACCATTTATCCATTATTTTTTGCTTTCTATTTGAAAAGTTTATTCATCAATTGTTACTAGTTTTTAACGGTTTATCCATTACTTTTAGCTAAATATTTAGATTTTTCCCTTTTTTTTTTTTCATGCACAGCTGGGTGGGTATGTCCATAAATATCTTCAAAGCAAATCCAAATTCTTCATTTTTCAAATTTACTACCGCTACTCTCCAATTCCTCCGCATACCCCCCACCCTGGGTATCACTGCACTATTACACAAATACAATTTAATATCCTTCCTATTTTCCACTCGCTCGTAGTTCAAAATGTCAACCACGTTGGTGACGTTGCGATGTTTTAACCGATTCCACGGGGGAAGAAGATCATCTCGCAGCTTACGGTGGTGTTGGCTGCTCACCAGGTTTCACTACCTAAGCTACGCGAGGCGCTGATCAGTAATAGCCTAATCTTGTATATCCATCTATTGCTTATCTCCCTCGTGTAATCTGGGATTATGTTGGATCTGCAGGATAACTGGGAATAAGGATTTAGGCGACATATTAGGCCACTTAGCAGCACTGCAGGATGAAAACCACTCAGCGAGAGAATAGGAGGCATTTTATTTAGTTCACTGACTCTGCCGCCCACACACAACCACCCATCTACCGTCCTCTTTACACACACACACAAACACAACACCGAAGGTGCATAAATGTGTTTGCACATCGTTGACATTCACACAAACTGATGCGCAGAAGGGCACGCATCATATGAAAATGGACTAAATTAAAACACATTGCAGTGCCGTCAGCTGATAATCACACGCTGATGCTCCCCGGGGGCTTTGTGATAGAAACACCCCTATATGGGTCAGTGGGAGCGGCTTAGTAAAGTGACAGTGGGCAGGACGGAGGAATAAATCTGTGTCGCTGCAGCATCAGCACCACTTTCAAAAAAAAAAAAGTAAATCCTCCATCAGCTACACAGCAAAGTGTCGGGAGAAAGTTGCCGCAATAGATTTTTTTTTTTATGTTTCTGATGCTACTTTGCAGGAGAAAGGCCGTGTCTTACTCATGAAAATGTTTAATACATATGGTTTCAAGCTACAGTTTTGGTTTGAAATTTGCTCCAAAGACTCCTCAAAGGCGTCTGTAAAGCAGACTCAATAAACAGCCTGGCAGCTGCACAACAGAAATAATCCTTCTCATGTTTCTCAGCACAGCTGTCTTCACCAGACAGAGAAAGGCTAAGGTTGGATTTCCAGGGTGGTCAATCAACTTATTCTCATCATCCTCCGTATAGAATCACCAGCAAATATCTACATTTCAGGAGCTGGAACCAGTGAATTTTAGGCAAATTTACAAAAAAAAGATTTATAGGAAGGTATTGTTATTGGCATGGTTTTTCTATTCCTGGAGTAAATAACCAATCAGGACATGATCCTGATTTAAGTCATCAACATGTGTGACTCTCTAAATACTACGGTGCCATGTGGAAAAATCCATAAGCAGCATATTAAAATGTGTGTAGTGGCAATATCGCTGAAATCCCTAATCCTAAAAATACAGTGCAACCCCTTTTATCTCGTAATTATGAGGTCTTGTCTTTTAATTATGAGGTCTTTTCTTATAATAATGAGGTCTTTTCTCACAATGATTTGGTCATTCTTGTAATTATGAGGATGTCTTCTGTACAAAATGAAAATAACACGAACTGCCCCATCACATGTAGTGTACACTGTACAGTATTAATATATAATATTGAGATAGTACTGTTGCCCCTGAGAATCCATCTTTGATTTAGCTTATGCATGCATTTATTCCAGCTATTAAAGATCGAGTAAAAGCCAAAGCCGGATACTTACTTAGCATATTACTGTATATGTTATACTGGGTATCTACTGCCTTGTTTTTTTTTAATAATAAGGCATAATTTAGCGTCTGAGTTGGAGTATGAAGTTGTGATTCTAGAGGAAGTGTAACTGCAACCGCCCGCTGCTCCTTATCGACTGCTTCATCTTAAGACCAATAGATACTAACAGGGTTTGTTCTCCCTGCCATCAATTTGCTAAGCGGTGCATGAGAGAGCACTTTACAACAGGCAACTGTGCTTCCCTGCTTTGTGCCCAGTTATACTATCGACGTGTGTTGTGATCTTTTACTTGTTTTTTTCTTCAGGCTGCTGCAGATCAATCCGCCAGCAAGATTAGTTCAAAAACATCTACCTGGTAAAAGTGAAACCCCCCCCCTTAAAGATTACATTCCTTTTTTTTTTCAAACTTGGATGCATCAAATAAAATGTTATCCAACCCAGCAGCATTATCTACCAGAGCTGGAAGATAATTTTACAAGAAACTCCATGAAATGAGCTCCCTAAGCCTGGTTAGAGATAACATCACCTGCCGAGCTTGCAGTTTGCCTGAAAGTTATTTTGTTCAACACGCGGCTTTATTGAATGATTCTCGCTGCTTCACAGAGATACAGGAAACTCTGCAGAGCTCCTGCTCAGTAAAAGTGTTGTGTGTTACAATATTAAATCAGTGCTGCTCAGTCATCTTTCCCTGGACAAAGGAAAGGTTATTAAATCAAGAGGGGGAATGATGTTAAGGCTGCGGAGCGTGGCTTTGTTTGTTTACGAGGGCAAGGTTTGCTGAAAACATAACATCGAAAGCATCTTCGACCGCAGCAGCGACGCTCGAGACTCTGCAGCAAAGTGCTTTCTTCAAGGGAAACTTAACACAAGTTTTTCCGGCCCAGATTTTGACCTGGTTGGATTTTACCAGGCAAACCTCCAGAGCACAAACTGACCGCTCTAACTGTACCGACTGAAAAGATAGAGCAGTGAATAGAGGGCAATGAGAAAGACTGCACCTTTCACTCGATATGCAATCATTAGTCTTTCATGCCTGGGAGTAATATAATATCAAACCACCATCACAAAGCCAAACCCTGTCAAGGACGAAGGCTGCAAAGATCCCAGAGGTTCACTCATACGCACAAGAACGGAGATATGTATGCACATATTGTATATTCCCTCATGTAAGGTTTTTATCATTTCATAAAATGTAATATCTTGTATGACTTGCTGCAAGGGACAATAACTGAACTAAAATAAAGAAGGCTTCATGATTTCAGGCTTTAAAAAGATACTGTCTAGATTAGGTCTAATAAAGATTCAGTTTTATCACAACCTAATCATGAATCGTTGCTTATTAAATCAGATTAATTACATAATTATACTTTAAACTGGACTTGTGCTATTAAAAAGATCTAATATATCCTGCGCTTTTCCTTATAAACTGCAGAGCAGCGACTGGTCAGCAGCCTTCAGTGGAATAAACCTGTGAGCTCATGAGATGATGATTGGGAAAGTTTTTCTAGACTAATTTAAATGTAATACTTTTGAACGAGGGATGCACAACATGGATATTTCTCAGCCGCTACTGATAAGCGATGATGAACTGCTTCTCGTGACTGAAATAGAAAAGATAACTGATTTCACATTACTTACATCACTGTTGTTAACACAACAAAAACAAACAAAAACCCTGATTCTTCATGTTGTCTTCCACACTGCCGACGACATCTTCTTCTTCTTCTTCTGTTTTTATTGGCGGATCACAAACTTTAAAGGTGCATACCACCACCTACTGAATCTGTGAATCACCTACTTATTATCGTCCCATAATTTATAAGATATAGTTTCCTTAATGGAACAATACATAATAATATAACTTTCTATGCCTTGATATATTTTGTGCATCCGTATTTGGAACTATCTATAGTTTTTGCTTTTCGTGAAATATGATTAGTTTTCCTAATGTATGTAATGTAATGTATGTATCTGACCTATGAGGCTGTCGGGGCGGGGCAGCGCGCTCCTCTGGTACAGGCCGTATGGATCAGCTCCGTAGGCCAGCGGCTGGCTCTGCCTGGGCAGCGTGGAGCCGTAGTGCTGCGGCACCGCCGTCATCCCCGAACGCAGCGGCGACCCCGTCAAACACCTCCCCTCCACCAGAGACAGGGTGGAGCCCAGACGACCACCGCCTCCTCCCAATATCCCGCCACCCAGGGCCTGTGTGACGTCCGTCGGGGAGGTTGGCGAAGGGCAGGAGGGCGGCATGGAGGTGCCGGGGAATACGGCGGCCAGAGGTTTTGGCTCCGAGAGGATGGGTGAATCGTAGGTGCTGCCCTGGGACGTTCGCAGGGAGATGCGTGAGGGTGAGACGGTGCCAGCAGTGCCACCACCGGGAGACTGGCTCCTGGAGGGGAGCGAGGCCATCCTCCGTAACACCCTGCCAGACACCTGCGGGGAAGATGATACATTTCACATCGTGCGATAACGAGGCATCTGTTTTTATTCAAGAGCTTTTATTTTATCCATTAACATGAAGCCAGAGTCGTAAATACCATTAAATTATGCATGCACACAATTAAGCATATAATGTCAAGTAAAATGCTTGGAGGCCCCCTCTTATGACTGTGCAGTCCACATAGACATCAATGATAAAAAGGAATGTAATATGAAGGAATTTCAAAACTGCAAAAACATTTTTCGAAGCATTATTTACAATTGCAAAATCGTCATCTATAGAAATAAGCGAAACATCACTGAGATAAAGTCTTTTTTACCAGAGGAGTTATAAAAAATATTTTTTGCAACCTGCATATTCATGTTTTGTGGAAGTGTATAGCAGTTTTGCAAAGTTTCTCCAGAGGAGTTACAGTTTATTGACAATCCTCCAATGTCATTATAGGATGACATTTGATGACATATTACTCATTTTTGGCAATAAATAATAATGTCAAGTATACTATTCATAACATTGTTGACAATTAATCATGTCAACATTTCTGTTTTCTGAAAAATGAAAAGAAGGCTCTGCACACTGCACTGCATATATACTATGGCAGTTACTAGTAATGTGACACTTAGAGGCAGGATGCTTCATCACGCCTGATGAAGGACATCATTATCTTTTTCATTTGTCCAAATAAGTGAACGTGCGTGCCTTTGAATAAATGTCTAAATTCATTATACTGCAGGCTGAGCTCTGCGAGTAGTAAATAGATAACGTTTCCAGGAAGATTTGACAGAATATTTCATATTTATGGTGACAAAAATGTACTTTTTCCTCCTTATTACCAAATGTAAAATGTCCCTCAATTACAGACTAAGCCAACTGGATGCCGATCTGTGGCGTCTTAATCCATCAAAGCCTCGGACGCCTCGAAGGAAAATTAAGAGCCGAGACATGTAAGCCCATCCAGTGAGGCTGCTTGGTTTGGAATAAATCAGGAGAAAATTCAAATGGCTTCAGTATTATCTGTCATCCTGCTTCTACTGTCATGCAAAAAGCATATCATTATTAGCCACAATGAAAGGATAATATAATATAATTTTAAGGTAAGACTCTATTTGATTTGAAGGGTTTAGCTGATGTTCATTCATGACAGTAATTATTGAGCTCCTGCGAGCAGGCACTGCTGTAGGGATGGAGATTATTATTCAAAGCAAAAAAGAAAACAACTAAATATTTCAGGTGACACCAGTCTGAAGCGTGTGAGAAGTAGAATATGATTCCACCTCAAGGTTCAATTAAGTAGCTGCACTGGAGCTTTCAATCATGTCACGTGATCTTCATCAGCAGCTGGAGTTTGTACGGAACAAATTGTACTGTGGATGTTGAAATTAGCATTTTTCCATGAACATTTTTAACGACTCCTCATCCATGTTAGTCCAAAGTGAACAGCTACTCAATAGTTTTGTGGTGAAAGAGCTCAACTGCTTTCCAAGGTCAAGATAATCTTCAGCTTTTAAACCAGATTTATTTATTTTTTTAATGGTGTAACCCAGGGGAGGTCCTGCCTACCTGCCCAGAGGCTTGACCCTCGGCTCTTGGGCTTCTCGATATCGAGGCTCGCGGCTCCGAACGCACCACGTTCTGGTTGCTGTAATAACTAACGCTGCTGTCCTGGTAGCCGCTGTCTGAATACGAAGTCATCTGGGCCGAGTGACCTCCGGAGCCTGAGAGGAAAGAGAGATAAGGATGTGAGGAAACAACTGCGTCCTCATTGTTACCGCTGCCGGCTTGTTGGAGCACTTTGAGGTGTGATCAAGCCCATCAGCAGTGGATGATTTGCATATTATCTCACATATATCTCACATGCATATAAATACATGCAAATGCATATCTGCATTAAGGCTTTATGCCGTTCCTGGAACAATCTGCATATAGCTTCATTAATGCCGGCCTACTTTCTCCTGTAGGATGAGGAAGAGATATTTTTATACCATCGGACCACTCCGACTGTATGGAATATAAATAAGTCCAAAGAAACAGCTAAGTCAAATGTGTACTGATGATATTGTAATTTATTCTAATAAGAGGGAGGTTGAACAATGTTTGTCAAGAACTCTCAGGGTTCGCTTCAGGCTTCATCGGCTGCACAATCGGTGGTGCAAAGTTTCGACTATTTGATGATAATAAATAAAAGTCAGTTGCTTCCTTTGGTGAAATATTCTCAGAAAAGATAAAACAGCAACATAAGAATTCACAGCTGCACTGACTGCATCAACGCTCCGCTCTATGAGCCTCCTGTCTTTTATGGTTTAACACAAGCTTTGAGGAAGCTTGATGGACCAAAGTGTCAACCGCTCCAGTGAAGATGCCTAATGTCCAACAGCGACAGGCCGCGGTTGTACTGCAGAGCTCCCAGGTGTGAATATATGCGAGACTTTTCTGGCAAGACGCTTTAAAGTAAAGAATAAAATTCCGACAGCAGAGTGGAGACAGACTTCATGTTTTTGGTGATTCAAACTGATCTGAATAAAAGGTTTCGTCCTTTTATTTCAAAACGCCTCTACACTTTTACTTTTATTCATTATTCAACAGAAATCTGCGAAACCGGCTGGAAAAACATGCACATCAGCCTCCTACTGTAGTGTTAATTACAAGTGGGATCTGTGGGATTTGTTTCACATTTCTCCCAGTCTGTTGGTGTGGGTGGCGATCTGAATAGTGAAAATGTTGCTTTTACTCCAGATTCTGCTTTAAACATCACAAACTTCAATACCCGCTATGTGGTGTGTACATTTAACAGACCCTCACTGTCATGCAGGGAGGCGCGGTCCGGTTCCGGCATATAGAGTCCCTCCTCCGCCTCCAGGTGACGCCCAGGACATCCAGACGCCTCCATGCCTCCGCCCTGCAACTCTCCACCTGCAGAAGCATCCGCCATTAACTTAAAACATACAGCAAGTAGCAGGTAGGACTGTGAGTCAAACATGTATGTGTACATTTACACTGAAAAAGCGACACATTTCCAGACACAATAGTACCACGACAAAGTATAAAAACAGACAAAAGTCTGCACGACAAGACTTTCGCAGCATCACTTGCAGACAGAATCCTCTTAATCAGACATATCAAATGTAATGATTCTTTGACACAAAAGAATACAGCATTTTATAAAAGTGCTTTTCTTATAGTGGAAAGCCGACAGTGAAGAATGGCCCAGGAAACAGAGGAGAGGGATCTGTGACAGAATAGTAAATGGGTCCATTTCAAAGCTCATATATTCTGGCGGAACTATTGTTTTGTTTTGCTTCGCGGGACGGTGCTGCATTCCTCCTTTGGAGGAAAAATTGTCTCTCTGCGTCTGGAAAAATGCGTCAATATCTTCTGGATTTGATCTTATTTGAAACTGTAGGACCTTTTGTTTGCAGTGTAAGATGGTAACACTTTATCTTATCCCTTGTGGTCGTCTTTCTGTAACCTTATCTTCCTAAAAAACTGTTTATAAAAATAAAACTTTATATGTTAAAAGTGAGAAATCATACCTGCAGATCTCCATGCAAACGACTTCTCGGATGAGCTTCAGCAGAAGAGAAGAGGAGGAAATGGAGAAGAAGAGAAAGCAGAAGGTGACGCAAATCAAATCAGAGTCATGGCCGAACACTTTACATTCAATCAGTCCAGGAAAAAAAGGAAAAAGAAAGCGTTTTAAATGCAAAAAGGAAAACTATACATCTCAGGAATCTTTTGCCTCAAAAACATTTCTTCACATTGAATCCTAAATAAATTTGAAGCGAATGAAGCCTCTTTCAGTATTGTGTGGAATTCAATTTACTTTTTAAATTGATACAAAAATGAGAGTCAGCTGAGCCCAGCTAGGGATGGGATACGTTATATAACCTGATGCAGTCATGCTCTGTGTTATCTGGGCTAAGAAAACACCTGCAGCTGCAAGCAAACCACGTCTGCCGATAACAAGAACAACATACCAGTTTTACCTGGGCAGATAAACACTATTATCTGAAAGATAATGACCTACATGAAAGGTTATTAGATAGTGTGACAATCTAGAACAATCAGAAATAATCTGGCATCTTAAAGAAACATCTGGACTATTTATAGAGAGGTAACATCTTGTGGACCTGAAGGTTTCGGTCTGTGTTGAGACTGATGTGTGCAGGTTGTGACAGCACAATGTGACTGTCAACTATGTGAACATCATTCCTCATGAAGACTAATATCACTATTATGTGGTGTGACAAAGCGGTCTGCAGCCGCGCGGGATTTACAGCCAACTGTAATCTATATAACAACAAAGAAGTATGTCGCATTTTAAAACGACATTAAGAAAGTCCACTGCATCTAAAGTGCAAAGACTACTATATAATAACTTTTATCAACCTCATTTGAAGAACCTCTTGATTTCTTTTATCAGAAAATGACATTGTGAAGAAGTGTTTAAAGGATGTAAATTCTCAATTTTAGTCTGAGATCTGATTTTTATGAACTCTGAGATACTATAATATTTTTTGCCAAATATTTAAACAAATCTCTCAGTGTATTTGAAATATTTTCTATTTTCTTTGCCGAGAATAAGATACATCATTTCTTATTCAATGCAAGACCCATGTACACTTCATGCTTACCTGCTACTGTCTCCCGCTGGCGACTCAGCTCCCAGCATGCACCTCTCCAGCTGGCTCGCCACAATCTGCCGCTCCTCCTCCAGCTCCCGAGTCAGCCGCTCGAACTGAAGCTCCTGCAGGAAGACATTTACGGCAGTGATTATAACCCGACATCCACCACGACACGGCAATTCAAGCCTCCTTTTTAAGCCCTATTTGATGCCAGTTAGAATTAAATGTAAAACCCATTTTGCGTTTGTCCTGAATGACTTGACTGATTTCTCACCGGCTGTGCGCTCGCTGAGAGACTGTTAAAGGGGATTGAAGATTTAAAACACTAAAACTGTGTCCAGGACCTTTGAATGGCCTTCAGTTCAGATCATGTAATTACACACGTTGTAAGAATTTCAACACAAAGCACCGAGGACTGAGCAGAGAGTGACCAAATATAGATTTCAAGGCCAATTTACTACAGAAGGTAGAAGAAGATGTGACCTCTCCGCCTCTTTGAGTTGTTGACAGTGACCAATAGAGAGACTTCATAAGAATTCAGTATTACATAAAACAATTGATAGCTTGCTGGACTTTTGAGTGGCCTCTTTAGCTTTCCATTTACATCATTATGGGAAAAGTATATCCTGCTCTAAAGCTATAACTTATACAGGAGATGAGCACAAAGTGTTTCCCACAAGGAACATTACAGCGTGGAATATGCACAAGTTAATGTTTTCTTAGCACTGAATACATTGTGCCCTCCAGGAAGACGGCTCTGTTAGCTTAAACTCAAGAATTCAAGGATCATTTATTGTCATTCTGCACACGAAATGCAGTTGTAGCTTAGTCCGTAATGCTACACACGCGGAAAACACGAGTAGTAGTACATTCCTGAAGTGCATTTTTTGAATTTGCAACAGGAGGAATGTACATAAACAAAAACAATGGTGAATTATGGGCAATATTATTGTGCCATTTGTGTATATTTAGGGGAAGACTGAGGGGAAACAATCCAATAAGCCAACAATCCTCTGCCTTTTTGGGTCCATATGGGGATGGCAGTAAATATTGCAAGTTTCAAAGTCAAACTTAAACTTTTGTAGGAACTTTTATGACAGTTACCAGTTTTGCCTTCTGTCCTCCATGACAAACCTGATTTTCCAAGGGAATTTAAGACTATGCATTATATATACGGTATATAAAAACCTTTTGATGTTATACACATAAAGACTTTCAGCCTGCTTGTTCCTGTGTTTCTGGTCTCACTCTTCAGTCTGAACCACCGACTAAACAAGGGATGGATGAGTGCGTGCACTTCACAATTTAAGTGAATCTCTGAAACATTGTCCAAATGTCCTTCTTGTTTTTCCTCATGATTACAAAGCATTAAAAAGATTATTTTAACTGGTATTAGTTGTTTGGCACAGAAACAATGTGATATCTATCTCAAAATATGCATGAAGTTTAGACATCAGAATGTACTTTTGGCACTTGTGACAACCCAAACACCACAGCACTAAAATATTCCGTATTAAAAGCCCTAAGAGCTGGTCGGCATCCAATGCCTTGCTCAAGGGTATGAAAGTGGAGCAGATGTTTGCCGACTGTGGTCGGATAGCTGGTAGTTTTGGCAATCCCTCATTTGTATTCTGTTACATAACACTCAGGCTTCCCAGCTGCTTCATAAATCTTCGAGGAACCACAGCTGGTGTCATCAAGGAGGGCCGCGGGAGAATTATCTGTCTGCAAATAATGTCT
The DNA here is from genome assembly GCA_943593645.1 of Bovichtus variegatus. Lineage (NCBI taxonomy): Eukaryota > Metazoa > Chordata > Actinopteri > Perciformes > Bovichtidae > Bovichtus > Bovichtus variegatus. The sequence continues at coordinate 2,499,233 of CALSCE010010776.1, forward strand.
AAATATAAAAGCACCACCTGGCTGGAAAACACACAGCTTCTCCGGAAACCTTGTTGTGAAGTAATTCAGGAAATGCTCTCAGTGAAAGTGAATGAGTTTACTGACACAGTAAACTGGGTTGTCTATAGATCGTGGCTTTAAGGTCACTTTCACACCTTTAGTTTGGATTACTTCAGAAAAACAGGACATTGCATTTCAGGAGTGGAGGAGGAAGTATTTAGATTCTTTGCTGTAGTAAAAGTACCAGACCACAAAGTAAAAATAATTAAAAGGACTCGTTATGCAATACAATGTCCCCTGTGACGGATAAATCATTATATATAACATTAGATTGTTAATGTTGATGCCACAATGTGTAAACTTTGCATTAATAAAGCGTGTCGGGTTTTTTATGTAAAATCTTGAACTGAAAAGCAACTAGGAACAATATCTGTTAATAAATGTAGGATAATATAAGTTGCAATATTTACGGGGGGTTTAAAGTATGCTGTAAATGCTAAACTTTTATTAGCATTTGGTGGAATCATGTGAGTTAACTAAAGAAGAAAAGGTTTGTGTTCAGGCTTTCTGGGGGACTTTTTTTTTTTTTTATAGCGCAGTACGTGTGACCAGCATGAAAACAAACACATAAAACATATGAGACAGCACAAGACAAGCGGGAGAACTAGACTCAAACAAACTGAAACCAATAACAAGCAACAACAAGAGAGAGAAAGAGAAAAAAGGCTAAATGTTTGGCCTAGATTTTCTTATTGTAGTAGTTGTGTTTAGGAGAGGATGTGTGAAAGATGCAGAGGAGAGAGAGAGAAGGTGGGGACAGCATTAAACAAAGGATGGTAGACAGGGAAATAATAATAATAATAATAATAATAATAATAATAATAATAATAAGAAGAAGAAGAAGAAGAAGAAGAAGAAGAAGAAGAAGAAGAAGAAGAAGAAGAAGAAGAAGAAGAATAATAGGAAGAAGAAGAAGGAGGAGAATAATAAGAAGAAGAAGAAGAAGAAGAAAAAGAAGAAGAAGAAGGAGGAGAATAATAATAATAATAAGAAGAAGAAGAAGAAGAAGGAGAATAATAATAATAAGAAGAAGAAGAAGAAGAAGAAGAAGGAGAAGGAGGAGGAGAAGGAGAAGAATGAGGAGGAGGAGAAGGAGAAGGAGAAGAAAAAGAAGAAGAAAAAGAATAATAATAAGAAGAAGAAGGAGAAGAAGAAGAAGAAGGAGAAGGAGGAGGAGAAGGAGAAGAAGAAGAAGAAAAAGAATAATAATAAGAATAAGAAGAATAAGAATAAGAAGAAGAAGAAGAAGAAGAA
>CALSCE010010776.1:2500646-2515278 GCA_943593645.1 Bovichtus variegatus
ATAATAAGGAGAAGAAGAAGAAGAAGAAGAAGAAGAAGAAGAAGAAGAAGAAGAAGAAGAAGAAGAAGAAGACATAACTATAATGCCCTTAGAGGACACTTCTGGTTGGGCAAAGAGGCGTCAGGGAGGATCTGTGCCGCTGGGTTAGGGCAGAATTTTATGTATTTTTTTTATCATTTGAATTTGTTTGATCCTTTTTTTTCTAAACTCCAGGATTTCTCATTTCATAAATCAACAACAACAAAAACCCATGTTGCTCCGTCATTATGACGTTATCAGAATCCCATAGACGATGACACAGCAGAGCCGTCTATTCTACATCAGGAATCTTCGGAGCAGGAGCAGGTTTCCTGTGACCAAATGGCAGAGAAGTCCCGCTCCACTGCCTCTTCTGGCACAGACCTCCGAGTCATCAGAGGAGGACAGCTCTGCTCCGAGTCTTCAGACCATTTAGTCCTGGGCTCAATTGGAAAAGGTGAAAAGTGTCTCAAGTCTACCACCAATGAGATGGTGGCTGTGAGAACTACACCCAGCCTGGTGTTGCAGCATCCTCTCATCACAACGAGCCATCTGACGGACGTTTGTCCTCAAAGTCTGAGCTCAGATGAAGCTAAATCCACCCAGTAGCCCCCCTCAGAAAACAAGGCCACCGGCTCCTTCTGTGGGGCTCAAAGTCCACAAAACCCACCGACACTGTCTGAGACGGACACATCTGCCCATATCAAGCCTCCGGTAAGAAGAAAGAGGGCTTATGCTAAAATCTCCCAAGGATGCAACAGAAACCAAAACAGCTCCTCCCCCATAATGAAGAAGAAGAGGAAGATCTGTGCAGAAAAAAGGCCTTATAATGACATTTCAAACTGCAGCGAAAGTATCCGTGAGCTTTCCTCCCCAGAGAGGAAGAAGAGGAAGATCTGTGAAGATACACCTGAGAGTGAAATTACAAAGAGCAGCACAATAATCCCAGAGATCTCCACCCCAGTGAGAGTGAACTGTGAACGTACACTTCTGGGAAAAAGGCCTTATGACAGCATTTCAAAGTGCAGCGAAATAATCCAGGAGCTCTCCTCCCCAGAGAGGAAGAAGAGGAAGATCTGTGAAGATACACCCCTGGAAAAAATGCCAATTGTTGAAATTCCAAAGAGCAGCACAATAATCCCAGAGATCTCCACCCCAGTGACCGTGAACTGTGAAAGTGCACCTCTGGAAAAAACGGCTATTGGTGAAATCCCAGAGATCTCCACCCAAGAAAAGAAGGTGAGGAAAAGGATCATATACACAGAGGAGAAAGACACAGAGCTGCCAAGCACCTCTAAAGATGCTCCTTCCCAGGCCAAGTACAGCATGGAGGAAACAACAACAACCACGATATGGATCATCGGGTCTAGTTACGTTCGACGAGGAGAGGAAGCAGCGTACCAGAACTTTGGAAGCAATTTTGGACTTAATGCCAAAGTTGAGTGGTTTGGCAAAGGAGGCATGCAGTGGAGCGGCGTCCTTCCATGTTTCTATGCACAGCTGTCAAACACGGAGAGACCTCCTGACATTCTGGTCGTCCACGCCGGTGGCAACAGCCTGGGAACAATGAATGCCACGAAACTTGCTTCCATAATGACGAATGAACTGATGCAGCTCCGGGCAGAGTTTCCTTCAATGACAATTGCATATTCCTGCATTAACGAGCGGCAAGTTTGGAGAAATGGACAGCCAGGCCAGATCAATAATGACAGGAAGAGCGTCAACAAACACGTGAGGAAGACTGTTGCCAAATTTGGAGGAGAAGTTATTGAACATCCCCAACTAAGATACTTCGACAAGCAAGTATATGCTCGAGATGGAGTGCACTTCAGCAACAAGGGAAATGGAATATTTGTGAGGAGCATCCACAGTGTCCTGATGAAGATCCTCCAGAAGTGTCACACCTGACTGCAGGCTGCACCTGACTGCAGGATGCACCTGACTGCAGGCTGCACCTGACTGCAGGCCGCACCTGACTGCAGGCCGCACCTGACTGCAGGATGCACCTGACTGCAGGATGCACCTGACTGCAGGCCGCACCTGACTGCAGGCTGCACCTGACTGCAGGATGCACCTGACTGCACCTCCCCAGCTGCTCCAGCGGTCACTCTCAATCCACTGGAAGTGTGAATATATGTGCAAAATAAAAAAATAAAAATAAAACAAAACAAATTGTGAGTGTGTACAGTGGTGCAATATCTGTAGGGACAAAATAGATATCCAACTTATCATTTAAAATGTATGCTTTATTAATCTGTATGGGTTCATTTTCTATCCTCTCCTATTAGTTCAAAATTGTAATATACATCAATGTTTTGGGAGAAAATAGCGAGTAAATTTAGCTGAAGATAAGGCGAGCTGGCGAAGTAGTTTACTTGTAGTAACTGCACTATGGTCTTATATTATTACTGCATTTCATTTTAATTGTCATGATGTTTGCACGATAATTATGGCAACTATTTGTTCATATTGTAAAACAGGTGTCAAAATTGAAGAAGATAATACTAACACCACAGACAATAAGTTTATCAATCTGCTTCAAAAGCCCTTTAAATCCTAATCCTTTAAAAACTACAAAAGACACACTCGCAGATTTTTCATCTGTTTACATCTCTTGATAAAAGCTCTTTTGTATTTGGGTCAGCTCTGGTCACGTGACGCACAAAGCCGTGACTCTTTAGTCGGATGGTGTACAGTGATGTAGTTAACGGCCTCATCTACTACAAACTGTCTGCTTCTAAAATCAAAATTAAATTAAAAACATTCATTCAGACATAACACCTAAACAAGTAAGCCACGCACATATAGACAGGGGACTGTCTATAAATGATCACTTTAGCTCAGACTGCATGAAACTTTAATGATCCCCACGAGGAACTCGGGTACACACAGCTAATTTTGCTGTGTTAAGAAGTGTTGATTTTTCTGCAGCAATTATTCAGAGTTAATTGGAGAGATATTTGTCCGCTTATAGGGTTGATATGGCTCTGAGGCAGAATATTGCAAAAATGTTCATTTAATTGTGCAACTGCGGAGAAATACTTTTTATTTTGAGTCCAGACTGACACAAGTTAGGTAAAGTATGTTTTCCACAAAATTTCTAAGTGTTTTTTTAGTTTTTACAGAACAAAGTAAAGAATCTTTTTTCTATTGTTATGTTGGTACAAGTGTTGTAGAGCGAGTGACTCGCTTCGGGTTTCTTTAAGGTGAGTCATGAAGAAAGTATATTAAAATAAAAAAGCCAGTGTGTAGAAACTAAAAAAATATCACAGAATAAGTTCTGTAGATCTGGAAATAAGACAAAATCCCTTAACAATTGCTTGATTTTTGCAGTTGCATAGATGTTGATACTTTGAGTTAACACTGTTGTGTTGTCTCATCTATTACTACATTTTGAAGGTGAAAAACAGAACAATTAAATAAACAAAGCAAGATGCAAATGAGTGATTGTACAAGAGAGATAACCCCTTGAAAGGATTATGAAGAAAGAAAAACAATACAGAGAGAAAAATAAAACAGCGTCGGAAGATCTGATCCGACTGAAACATGGTGTGAAATAATTTGCATTAAATGGAAAAGGAGAAGTTCAAGCTGCAACAAGAGGTCACGTGAAGTATGAAGCGACAGCGCCACACGCAGAGTGATACGTTCAGTACTTAAAGGGACACAACAGCGTGCCACTCAAGCCCCATGGTGCTCAAACGTGCTGCGTACTGTCACAGCATCACTGTCTCTCTGCCTCACGTCACTTCAGAGCGGCACAGAGACAGGACAGGGACACACAGCCCTCCTTTCTTCAGCCTTGCCACGTTACGGCACGCCTCGAGGGACAAAGAGAGCCACATTGCGCCAGTCGCGTCGTGATGTCTGGTAACGCGCCCAGCCCTGCCAGGTCGATGCAGAGCCGTGCCAGGCGACGTTTCGTACCAGCTGGGGGGTTACCGGACGATTCGCCGCGGCTTATTGTGCGCGGTCACAAAGTGTTTTTCCTCTCTTATCTAGTGACACTAACCACAGACCTCTGCGTCTTATTCCTTTTCGCCGTATCTAATCACAGCCCGGCAGTTTGGTTTATCCAGACTGCATCTGTGATAGCCGTGAAATGTTCGGCCTAGTTCTGCCGCTGCGACACACTGCTGCTCGTGCTATAAATCGCCATCTTACAGAGAGCATTCACACTTAAAGACTTAGCTTAACATTTTCAGGCCCACTTTGCTGCACAGAGAAGCATTTATTTTAAGAATATCTGTCGATACGCCACAATGACATCGTCTGACACTGCAGGAAAACTTTTCAGCCACAACATTAATTGTGTCTATTTTCTATTTCTTTCCAGAGGCACCATTGTTACATGTCGTTCAACAATCATACAGGGAGAAATCATCAGAGGAAACGCAGAGATACCAGCTACTACACCCACAATAGCCTCAATAGACCTGAATGCTGCGTATCCCGCTTTTGTTTTGCCATCTCTCGTGCTCTCTCCGCCTACACATGTAACCCATAGATGGATTAAAACACTTTCTGTCTCTTTATACCCCCAAACGCCCACCTTTGATGGAAAGCAACAAGTTGTGCACGTTCTCTGAGGGCTGTCAAAAGGCATTCTGGGAGACAGTGGAAGTCACTAAGGAGATGAGGCAGATGGAGGCAAATTGGGTTCACTGAGAGAGTAAATAACTCCTGGAAATGCAAAGAACATCACAGATTAATGCGAACTGAAACAATATCCGAGGGAGGATTTTTTCTCTTTGATTTCCACAGGAGAAATCAGCTTCCTGTTCTGCCACACTGACTTGGCTGCAGACGGCGAACATGACACGCAACCTTGAGCATCCATGATCTTGAGTCAACACGGCAGGCTGCAACGACAGGCCATCATAAGCTTTCTCTTTCCCAAAATATGACAGAGAGCATGCATTCAAATCCAGGCAGATGTCAAACAGCAACAGTTCTGTGCCTCAGATATCATCAGGGGCAGCAGCGGGCGGTGACATAACTGGATTGACAGAGCCGGTTTAACCCTCACATTCAGATTGTGACCCCGCAGCTCATATGAGGCGAACCTCTCGCCGTTAAAGTGGCCACGCGGCTCCATCAATCATCCGTATCGGGATTCGGTAAATTTACTTTGACGACACACATGCCGTTTCTGACCCTAAAAGTCAAAATCAATCCCAGTGTGGAGAGCGCTGACGTGGCCCGGTTGTTTTTTTTTATTTTGCTTTTTTTCACCCCCTCTCTATCCTGGGAGGGGTTTTGCTGAGCTGGCATGTTTTTTTCTCAGCAGCACCATGCGTCACATTCGTACAGCGGGAACCTGCTTGAACACCTGGGAGCTGCTGCTGTCGGCCACGGGAGCCAAACGGGCTTTGTTTTCCCTAACAGGATAGAAAACTGACCAATGGGAGAATGATTGTGATATTAATGTTATTTATTGACCAACATGCAACCTCATTCTGTGCAGCCAAGCATTGTTCCAACACCCAGAGCTTTATATTCAATTGGAGTCGAGTAAGTAAAACTTCTAAAGATATCAACTACAGTATGTCTGAGCTAGAATCGTTGTAATATTTCTTCATTTTGGTGCTTGGAGGTGCTTTTCTCCGTTCATGCTTGAAGTAACATTTGGACATTTTGAGAACAGTGCTTTTCCGCTGCAGTTGAATAAGCCGTTGGATGTCCGTTAAATATGAAGCTACATCAAGCAGCCGGTTGGCTTAGCACAGCAAGACAGGAAACAGGTAGAAAAAGCGAGCTATGCTCTGTCCAAAGAAAACAAAATCTGCCTCCCAGCTCCACTAAAGCTCATTAACTAACACGTTATATCTCGTCTGTTTAAATCCGCACAGAAAACGTGCTCGGTAAGTGTATAAAGCCACCGCGTAAGTATGCTGACGTGAAGTTGGAGGTCAATTTTAATGTCAACCCAAACAAGCCCAAACTGTGACAGACACGGTAGTTTGTCGTGGTAAAACTTCATATTGTGACAGCGCTGTAAACTGTTTGGATCTGATATCAGGGACGTGTTTCAGTCTTCATTTCACAGACGATGCAAATAGCAGCTACAGACGTCTCATCTTTCATTTTGGCGCATCTTTACTGCAAGCTGTTGTCTCAACATCTAATCAATCTCATAGTGTTTCCCCACGAAGTGACAAAATAATCTGTGCACTGACGCTGCATCGGTTTTAGGTTTCCAAGTCGCCACATCTACAGCTCTGTCATTTCCCTGCTCACGTCGATCACTCTCCCACTTTTAATGGGCTAAATGAGAGCAAAGTGGAAAAGCATCAGGCCCCGAACACAATGGAAGGCAATAGCTGATGTGCTCCATTTAGCATGTCTAATTTGACATTTCTGTGGAGGAACTGCAGGCGGTAGATTTGACGCTTGAGCAGCGCTGTCTGCATTTCAACACAGAGAAAGGTAAAGCAACTTGATTATATTTTCTTTTTGCAGCCTGTTCAGCAGTCTGAGACAAGCTACATGATAAAATGTTTGCTCTCTTGCAACTTGCACGTTTTAAATTGCAATCACGCTGTACGTTATAGGATGTTTGTGAGCCGTTAATCATCCATTTTTTTTCCATCCTGTTATCAACATGCGCCCCCTGAGTAGTAGAGACATCAAGAAAGCAGCCCTTTCCTCTGGAGATTAGGTATGATGATTTGTATGAATGCAGGATGAAAGCAACTTTGAATGTTCCGATAATAAAAGACATCAGAGACGGCTGCGAACGCACAACACAACACATGCATGTCCTTCACTTTAATACGATGCATGTTCAGGGAAACGTTGCAGCAGTCATGGCTGCAAGCAGAGCTTTTGAAGCATTAAGTGTGATCGAGGGGTGACGAAGCAGCTCCAAGTGTGTTCAACGGAAATCAAAGCAACATCAAGGAAGCCAGAACTTCACATCAGTTCAGATTTAAGAGCAATCCGAGGCCCTTGTTTTTATCTGATCGCTCAAAAGAGATTGCAGATTAAAAGTCAGTGGACATTATAAACCTTTAAATAGCAATCGAGTCACAAACCGAGGGACTAGGTAGAGAACATGGCCACTGTCCAGGCATAATTAAGAGGAGGAGAACAGACAGACTCCAATGTTGACGGAATAGAAAGCAGCATAAAAATAACAGCGGGGAAGGGAGACAGACGGACAGACGGAGGCTGCGTTCACACTGCAGCTGCAACTGTCTCCGTTCCCCACATTAATAACACAGATCTGATGTTTTTCAATGAGTGTCAAAAAGTTAGCGGCAGGAAAAACAGATCTCTGACTGTCAGTTCATATCTACACTCAGCGATAAAAATATGCCAGTGAGACATTAATTAAATTTTACATCGTTTTACCAGAGACGAGTCAAATACTGAACTTTTTCTATTTGTGGAGAAGCTTCAATTCAGTGAGAAGCGGAAGAAAAAACTGCAATAGAAATGTGTGAAAGGAAACAGGTACAAAACCACACTTTCATAATGGCGCTGTCTTTGTTATAATCTAGTGCAAATCTGCCATGTCCATCATCTTTGAAATAAAAAATTATACTACAAATTACATCACACGCTGTCGAAAACATGGGCTCCTCAATGTTTTGTTTGTATTTTTTTAAAACACTTTTCCCATCTTTTTAGTGGTAAAGAATTATGGGAGTCCAAGGAAATTGTTAATGAGAGTTTTAATAGAATTTTGGGTGCAAATTCAGGAGGCTCAGCTTAGCATGGAGACCCATTACATGGCAGTCTCATCTTGAGATAATCCTCAGGATTTGCTCAGTAAATTTGAGGGAATCACAGACTTCATTTATCCTGTAAGCAGGGGCGGGGCCAGAGGGGCGGTGCTCCCCCCAACACAGTCAGAAGGTGGATGGACTGCTGAACAAACTGCCTCTGTGACCAAATCCAAACCACAACGAGACACAAAACGACCAAAAAAGATACGCAAAATGACTACAAAGACATGCAAGACGATCAAAAAGAGGTGCAGAACGACCACAAACAACTGCTTTTTGTGTCACTTTCAGTGTGGGGGCCTTTAACATGTCTGTATCCAGGGGCCCATTGTCTAATAATCTGTCTATCTATGGCCTACAGCCAATGGGAGATACGAATTGCAGCTATTTATTAGTACTTTTTTATATTATAATACTTTTAATCCATTTATAACATAATGCATAATGGAACAAATAATAATACAGATTCTTTAAAAAAATAATAATAATTTTGTATGTGTGCAATGAGTTCCTGAGACAATTTTCGTCCAATGCAAACCGGGCACATGGGTTACATCCTGGAGTAGATGAGATCGTTCATCCAAAGAAGAAAAGGAAGTGCGGTCAGTGTGAACACAGCCTCAAAGTGAATGAATTGGTAAATAAATGACCAGGAGGTGAGAAAAGAAACACACAACAATAATGGTGTGAACGCAGCATCTTCTGCCTCCTACCTGCTCTTTGACAGACGCCAGGAGGTTGTTGGTGGTGTTGCTGCTGGCGTTCGGCGGGAGGCCGTGACCGCTCGGCCCCTCTCTGACCGCCATGGGCCCTTCCCCCTCTGCGTCCCCCTCCTCCATCTCCTCCACCTCGGTGCTATAGTCCAGAGCCGGCTGGCTGCTGAGGCGCCCTCTCTGACCCTGCAGAAGGACTACAAGCCGGTTAGGATGTGGACAAAGAGACACTGAACAGAAAATCACTGTCATGCCCCCGGGGGCCTCCAAGTGTGTCAAAGTGCGACTTTATGTGTTTTACCTGCTATAATAATCCTACAGGGATTCACTATGACCTGAAGCTCTGTTTATTAAACCCCTCGAATATCCCTGCAGGGACTAGTAGAGAATGTACAGTGACCTTATGATATCACTATAACATTCCTACAATACCCCAATGGTGACTTAGTGTGGCTGTTGCTTTTCATGCACCTATTATCAATTTCTGTAGAGATTCATAATACTAATTTTCTAATGCTTTTCCTTATGTATTTTTTTAATCCCCTAGTATTTTGAGTCTATCCAGTGGGGATTTAATCCTCGCTGACAAATAGTATACATATTGTATTATACATTTCCCCACAAAGCAATAGTTTTTCCTTAAAGGTTATGCATCGCATGTGCAGGTGTGCATGCAGGCTGCACAGAAAGCATTTAACAGCATGTCACGTTCATGATTTTTCTCTCTCCCCATATTAGAGCGTGAGCTATCCGCGACGAGCCTTCATCATATGCTTCACGCAGCCTGTCTGTCAAACGTGCACATCAATCACTCAAACACCATCCTGCAGCCAAGGACGAGGTCACGCCGACTCCCCGGACCAGAGCCCGGGGAGCGCGGCTGCACTGAAAGCAAGCCTCCCTCTCCGTTTCCGTGCATGCTCCAGACAAGCCGAGCTGCCCGCCCGCCTGCAAGCGGCTGCGGCTGTCAGTGCGACTCACCGGCCAGATGTTGCCGTTCGAAGCAGGCCACAGCTGGCTCCAACCGTCCTGTTACGCATCCATCCTCCTTCCTGCAAGCGGCCGTGACAGCTACTACATTTCCCACGCGCCGACAAATAAACAAAACAAACAGTCCCGTGCACGTCCACACACTACTCGTGCAATATTTTTTTTTCTGTTCTTCCTTCTTTTATCCGGTGTTGGATTTCAATGCACCCATCTATCCCTGGCGTCCGCGCGGCACACAGCCACCCGCCCACCAACCCGCCCAGCCACTATTACCGATCAGCGGCGTGACGTCACCATGCGGCTATGGATTGTTTTCCGATACAGGAATCGATGAAGCGCTGATGCAGAGTTGCATGCGTCGCTGTCGCGGCTGCAGAAGCCGTGTTGTGAAGTAAGACGCAGCACCGCGCGGCAGCTCCGTGCACACAGCGCTGCTGGAGAGGAAAGCAGCAGCCTGCAGCGTGTGCGCGCGCGCGCGCGCGTGTGTGTGTGTGTGTGTGTTTTCTCCTGTACACACACTGCTGTAGGCCTGACTGGTCCTTATGGGACTCTCGAAGCATAATTAAAGAGTAAAAGTTTATGAAGTACTTCTGTATAAATTATGCAAGTCCATTGTATGTAAGCACATATACACAATATATATTTAGTCAAACATAAACACCTCATTGACACACATTCATGTTCTGTCGTTTTCAGAATTATGAGACAGCAAGTTATCATTCATACTTTACATTTTATATCGTGGCTTTTCTATTTTTTTCCCTCTCTTTTATGTCTGCTCTGTATTGTTTGTAAATCTCGTTGAGCTGCAGTTTGAGTACTAAAGGTGTTATATAAAGTTTATTAGGAAAACTGCATGCTTTTTATGATAATCCTCATTATAAATTACTGTAAAGCAAAAATGATTAATTATGTATATGTAAATATGTATATTTTAACCATTAGCACAGCCAGATACCAGTAGGGATAATTTGCAAATTGGGTGAACTGGCCCTTAAGGGAATACACTACAACTGCTGTAACTATCATGTTAAATGTGCAACTTCCTGCTTAGTGTTAAATATTTTGGAAGCCCTAATCACATTAGTTTTCAACTTGAGATTGTAAGAGTAGAAAAGCAGATGAAATGCTTTGAAATATAGCTCTTTAGAACAAATTAATTTGGTCCGATTGAAAATGAATGATTAATGAATTAATCTAGAGTATGCCATGTAAGTTATTTCAAACCAGCGAGTATAATTACCCTCCGAGAATTTGGTTAAAGAAGAAAACAGTACACAAGTACATGCACATGCCCATTTATTGAAATGATAATTGAGAGTCTGTGTGCAGTCATCGAGATGAGCGGGGTCTTACATCGAGTCGTGTCAGGTGGATTTCTCCTCACTACAAACACAAAGGATCTTTTGTTTCAAAGCTGCCTTCTTCACTCTCTGCTGATACGTTTGCATTTAAAAGTGAACTACTACCACTTGCAGATACAAAAGCAAGAGGGGGACAAGACTTCAGGGAGGACTTTGCAAAGTTAAGCCACTAAAGGTTCCCGCTCTTAGTTTGTAAACCGATATGCCACCAAGTCAAACTGGGAGAAGAGGAAGCAAGTTAACAAAACACTACTTTCAACTGTGAATACCTGGATAGTAAACGGTTCATACAAATAAACCAGTTCTTCAAAAGCAAACAATATCAAAAAGATGATACCTTTCCTTCTATGGCAAAATAAAATCCAGTGCGTCGACTTTTGGACACTTGACACTTTTTAATACCACATACAGATACATTATGCATCATTGCTTGAATATATATCGTGTTGGAAAAAAGTGACAACCCTAAATCGGACAGTTGTGTTGAACATGACACATCTCTTGTAAGAGTTTTCAAGCTAATTCTTTTGAAGTGAGAGTCTGTTACTGCTGCATCATTTCTGAGACGCAGGTGATGAATGTGTTGGATTAACTGGGACAAACTCGGAGCTTTAATCTTGCTGTTGGAACCAAATAAATCACTCCTATCCTTTTCATTTATAAGAGCATTTTCTCCGCTCGACAAATGTCCCTGTAGGATTAGGATTTTACAGTCAAGGCTCACAGTTACAGCTAAAAAACTATAACTGTTAAATGACTCAAGGCTGAGCTGTCCATCAAATGTCACAGAAATCCATTACCTTTTTGAGACATCCTGACAGCCACACTAATTCTGCAAACCACAAACAGGCGGAGGACAAAGAGGTGGAGTGATATCTATTGTCAGCTGTGGCGTAGCATTAGTAAGACAAACGGTGTGAGCACTCCGCAACACAAACTGAACTTTATGAGTGTTGAACTCCAAAGCGCGAGGGACAAACATAAAAATCTGCCTTCTGCACAGTAAACAGTAAAACAAAAAAAAGGTGTCACAGTGCTTCCACAGCGACGCTGCTGACAGTGTTCCTGCAGATTTCTACAGGTTAGATTTAAGACCTTATTAACAGCACATAAATTGCAATGCAATACCTGTTTCACGATCATACTGGATCAAGTGTCAAAGTATGATGGAAACTAGTGTGAAACTAGGATGATGTGGCCCAGCATTATATAACACCAATTCCTAAGAACATAATTATATAAAATGCAAACTGGACGCGGATAAGTGGCAGAAAATAGATGGACGTACTAATCGATTAGCAATCAAAGTTTTTGCTAAAGAATTTAATTAAATCGACATTTGCCCGTTATGAGACGATGAGCTTCCTCGCTGCTGTAGCAATACTGACAGTGTTTGCTACAAATGAAATAAACTTCTAAAATAAATTTAGATCATGCAACCAAGTAAAATGTAAGGATTAAAAAAACAAAACAAGAATGAGTATGGCAGATGTAGGGGACATCCTCGTCTCTGGGAGAGACGGGCCTTTAGTCCCAAGTACATTTTTAGAATATCTAAATTACTCGACCAGCAGCAAATGCTTTTTCACTGCTTCCGAAATTGAACATTTTTCATATGCAAAAATGTTGCGGCAGTAAACATTCCTCTCATCTGAACAGAATAACCTCCCATCAGACGGACAAACATGTCATGAGATGAGGGTTTGTGTGATCAGGCTAACACTAAGTTCTCCTACTGGTCTACAAAGTCAAAAAAAAAACACTGCGTGAGCAGGGAAAAACTGCTTGGTTGGCATGTTCAGAACTCACTTTTGAAAACTCGTCTGCCTTAATCTTCACAGGGAATTACACTGGACTTGACTTCCAGCTCGGCAGTCTGCTGAAGGTGGCCATTTCCCCTGAATTCACCAAAATTCTTTATCCGTTGTTGCATGAGTTTTGGGTTTATTAGGCTGAAAGAGGATGCAATAACTTAACACTAAAGGGCTTTAACATGCAGAATAGACCCAATTTAGTTCCATCATTAGCAAGTTTCTGACATATTTGGACTGGCGTCAAACACTTGGCATCGTCATCGATTTACTGATGAGCTTCTAATAAACGCAAGACGAGAAAATTGATTTTGCAGCAATTGATGGTATTCGAATTCTTCTGGAGACTTGTAAACATCACTTGAGGTAATTATTATTTTTTTTAATACGAGGCATTTGTCTTCTGAAAGGGCTTTTATTCTGATTATTGGACTGAAAGCAGCATAAAAATGCAGCTTGCACAGTAAAATAAGGCATTTTTACTCGATTTTAGGGAGTCAAAAACACAATTGTGGGAGGAATGGTGGAGAAGGGCAACCTTCTGCAGAGCAGCAACCTAAGAAGTCATCTTTGGCCCTTTTTAACTAAACAAACCACGGCGGCTATGGCCATCAGTGTGCACTTTGTCGTGTGGTCACAGCTGCAGGGGGGCTGTCTCAACGAATGATCGTTTCCACCCCCGCAGCCGAAATCACACAAACCTTTACCGTCCCTTCAGAGAGCACGAGCCCTTGATCGAAACAAATAATATTTCACGTCACTGGAACCACATTTCATTAGCACAAACACTTTTTAAATTCACTAACTCGATCTTCATACAACCAGGGAGGGAAACTAACACCAGCCAAAAACAGGTGAACTCAAGCTTTGGCCGGTAACACAACTCAAACTGGCAGGTGAAACAGTTGTGATTTTTCACTTAACCAGCATCTGTGGAGCTAAAATGAGTTAGTTTCCTGCCCTGAGCACAACTCGTCTTTCAAATCGAGGAACGACAATACAGAAATAATAAAAAATACCGCGAGTACCGACACATCTACTCAACGAAATCCGTGTGAATTCTTTTTACAAATTAAAGCAAATAAATAGAGAGGACAGTACCTTTGCATAAACATGAGTACAAAACCTAACAGTCAGTGGATGTACAATAAATGAGAGTGAATCCGAGAGGGGCGGAGTAGTGTGTTCCTGGATTTGTGGAAACCATGAACTAGTGTTAGGACGACCCCCTTTTCCCTCGAGACCAGAATCTACATGCATTACTCCAGCTCGTCCACGTCCTCCGTCATGGTGGTGCTGGTCTGTTCTGAGGTCACACCTGGAAAACAAAGCAAACGTCAACATAGTGAATCGTGTCACGCCACGTCTGCAAACAATCCAACAGGCCTGCAAACTCACAATACTTCGAGACAATACCTTGAAAAATATCGATATTCAATACCATTTCTGATACAACGGGTACAAATTGACACAGATTTTAGATTTTTAATTACAAGATAAATATAACAAGGCGATTTTCCTTCATGTCGAATTAAATTCAAGACCAACTTTACAAGAACTAAAATTGAAGAGAAAAAAAACATTACTTAACGGACAATTTTGCCCAAATGTTTATATCAATATAAAATATTTCCCCATGTCATTGCTAGCTAGCAGACAAACAAAATATGAGTGTTGCTGGTTCCGCCATGATGATCTGCATGACGTTATTTTTTTATTTATTTTTTTTTTACATAAACAACAATATTTAGGTAGTGCTCATGTTCTGAGAAAATATTAAATTCAACTGGCGTGATTCAAAATCAATCACATTTTATTTATATAACCCATCATCTCAAATTACAAATTTGTCTCAGGGGGCTTGACAATCTGCACAGCATACGACCCCCTTCTGTCCTTAGACCCTTGCAGCAGACAAGGAAATATCCCCCCCAAAAAAAAACCTATTCCTGGAGGCGAGTGACAGCACAGTGAGTGAGAGGAGGCTGGGGGGGGGGGGGGGG